>JAVTVJ010001545.1:0-299364 GCA_034509425.1 Eopsaltria australis | reverse complement strand
TCTTTCAGGGCAGGAAAGATGGTGTGTGGTGGTGGATTGTCACCTGCTGAGGTCAGCCCCAATTCCATCACTGCAGCACTGGTCCAGTTTGGTCACAGCTCATTCCTCATTCATGTGGTTGGTCTCAGATCCCCAAATGTGGAGTGGCAGAGATGGGCACTGTGAGGTGCCAGGTCTGCTGATGGACGTGCAGCTGGTGTAGGAAGCCAATTCTCATCCAGTATCAAACCCCATTGATGCACACACCAGAATTTCCCATCCTCCCCAATTACCCACCAAGTGCAGCCAGGTCCTCGAGCAAAAATCAATCCCACAGATGGGTTTGTCTTTGCCTGAGGCAGGAATAGCCCAGGCTGCTTTCCCCAGCATATTTTTAATGTGTGCTGCAGGAACTTTATCCCTTTTTATATTATATAAAAGTTTTGACTGGGCAGGAAACCAGAAGAGTCCTTTACTCAGTTTCCATAAAAAGATTCAGACTCCCACCGAAGGCCAAATCCTGCTGAATTTGTGCTCTGCTTGCCCCCAGGAAATTGACCTCGGTGGGAGCAGGGGTGGAGTGAGGCACCACTCAAAGGGAGCCAGCTGTCTGTCAGTGACATTAACAGCTGGCCACCTGGGCATTGGCTCCTAAATTAATGGCAGAAGCATTTTTATAGCTGACAAAGTCTGAAGAGAAAGAAAAATTTTGGAGTCTGTTCAGAATGCAGATCAGATTTAAGTGCTCAGGGTCTTCTACCTCAGTCTTTTTCTGCAGGCAGCAGGAAACTCCTTGGGAACATCACTTGGGAAGATATTATTTTAGCTGCTGAATTTCAATATGAATGGAAAAGATGTTCTAGATTCTCAGAGGCATTTTTGCCGTGGAGGAGGCATCTCTAATTGCAAGCTGAATTGTTTCCCACACGCACACAAGTTGTTCATGATCTAAACCTGGATAAATATGTAAGGATGACAGCAGAGTTATAATATAGCCACACAGATTACTTAAATGTCCCAAAGGCCCCAGCCATTGGGGATATCTCTTATGGAACTGTAAGATGGTAGTACATAGCTGCTTGGTTTGGCTAGGAGTGGAAATAAGGGAGAAGACAAGTGCAGGAATTTACCCACTGAACAAATAATAATAATAAAAAAGAAGTATCTGATATGACTTAGATAAAATCTCTTTCTAATAAGGAATCATACGTATTTTGGAGAGGAGAAAAGTGAGCACAGGAAATCCAATATTCAACAGCCTCCTGACAAAGTGATATGATCTGAGTTTACCAAAAATACCAGGTGCTTTCTGCAGCTAGTATTTTGAAAACACTTTTTTAATTTTATTTTTTTTATTAAGCTACTGGTTTGTTTGCGAGAGTGGATTCAGTTGAGTAACAAAGTTTGTGAACTCCAGCTGAGTGCATTATGTGTGTTTTGTCCCCTAATATTACTTATACATATAAGTTTATTTGTCTTAGGTTTGCTTTGTTCTGCAGGTATCCTATCAAATTAAGAAGAGGAAATTCCATAAGGACACTGGACTTCTTTGAATACATTTTTGAAAAGTAAGTATTTCATCAGTTCAGATGTGATCAGAGTCCTAAACTATATTGGTTAGTTGGAAACTGCACAATTGTGTCCTGTGTTCTTAAAGTGGGAAGAAGAAGCTAACATTCCCTAAGTCTCCCAAATAAATCCCCATCTGGTTAATTAAATGAATAAGTTCTAACTCAAATCCGTGTCTTCCAGTCTTAGTTGTGCAATTAGTAGAATAAGAAAGTTGTCCTGAGCCCTGTGTGCCTGATGAAACCTATAATGAATTTGAATTCTGTCCAGCAGCTACTTACGAGAAGCTGCTTTTGGTAGGTCGACAAGCTGAGACTGCATCTGACAGATTTTTTGGGGGAACAACAAATATTCTAGAAAGAAGCATAAGCTGATTGCAGAACAGAAAAGAAACAAGATTCACTAAGGCTTCCGTGAGTTGTTCACTGATAACTAATAATAATTAAAAGCCCTCAGAATTATTTGTCTGGATGTGCTGTCCCTGCCTCGCTAACAACTCACAGCTGATAAGGAGCGCTGCAAGTTTGTCAAGGAGCTGAACCTGTTTACAGGAAGAAGTTGAATCTCTTTAGCCTAATATAGGAATTGTTAGTTACAGTGGTGCCAAATACCCACGGAAACAATCGTAATCCAAAATAAGCAGTATCCAGACTGAAATGCTTTTATGCAGTGCTTCAGACTGGTTTAAATAAGTCCTTTAGGGGAAAAAAAAAAAACCCACATTTTTGTTTAAAACAGTGCTATTTGTTCCTTGTTCAATGCTTGTATTTTTCTGTGAGCCAATCCACAAAACTTGAGGTTGTGATGACAATGGTCAGGTTGACAGCATTTTAAACAAAAACAGAACTACATTTTTAGAACAAGTTGCAAATTGCATTTTCTGTGTGGGAAAAGGTCAAATTCTAGTCTGGTCATGAGCCAGAGATTGCTGTCCTTGGTGTTACTTGAAGGAAACCAGGAGGAGAGTGTGACTATTATGTTTTTGTGACCTGCAGATTGAAGACTCTGAAGAGTCAAGGAAAGCAGAGGGTGTGACTGAGCTTATTCTGTGTGTTTAAAGTTAGCTTGGATACAGATGAATCATATGTTAATGGAATACTAGACCTAAATGAGTTTATGAATATGAAGCCAATAGGCATTCAGCAGAAACCAGGCTCCCTTTGACTATTCCAGCAAGAAGTCATCAGTCGTGGGAGGAATAAGCAAATGAGTGTAGTAATGCTTTAATCACACTGAACACATTAAATTACCTCAGCTGAAGACCTTGTCATCAAACCACATAACTTGTAATAGCAGCAGGGTCCTGGCAGAATTAGGCAAAGTGGGGAGAGTCCATGATGGTTTATTTGCTGTTGCTCTCCTATGGTCCACGTGGTTTTACAGATTCATGGCACCTGCTGAGGACTGGGTAGTTTTGAATATTAGAACCATCCAAATGATATTAAATACACTGAATTAAGAAGGAAGAGAAAACATTGAGTTCTGCTGGTACTGTGCCAGGGAAGCATATCCTGTAGAACATTCTGTAGAGGACTGCCATAAAATCAGTGAGCATTTGCTGTTAAAGAGTTGTCAAAATACTCTTGTAAAAATAGAATTACTGTGAATAATGAAAAATACAGGTGAAAAGTGTGTACAGCTAATGAGTGAACAGAAAGCCAAATGAGTTAGAAGTCCTTTAAATGCCATTTTTCTTTTTGTTAGATAAAGGGCAGCTCTCTAATTCATTCAAGAGTTTAAATAAAGTGAAGATTTCTTTTTATGTCCATGTGAGGACCAGGAGTTTAGAAAAGATAATAATCTTTTGTTGGGGTTTCAGAAGAGTCTCAAAAGCTTTAGAAGAAACCTGCTTCCAGATGACTGCAGGTTTTCCTTGAGCAGACATTACTGTCATGGAAAACAGATGGCATTTTGGGGGGAGGTTCTTTGACTCTGCTGGGGACTCCTATTTCATTTGAAAACTCAGAGTGATGGGGATAAAGATTTTAAAGGGCAAGAGTTTGCAAATGTTGCAAATCATGATGACCTTGAACCAAACCCATGATGGCAAATTAAAGGAAAATCTGCTTCTTAGGTCAGCCCTTTTCTAATTGGAATGGCTTCCTTGGGAAGGCCCATGGAGTACCTGGTAAATGTACAGCTGTCTCATGGAATCAGCCTGATGTCTTGATATGTGCTCATGTGGCTCAAAGAAAGGTCATGAGAAAAATCCCACAAATCTGAAAGAGTAAAGAAACTTACTCATCCCCTTGTCTGCATGTTTTTCTTCACACAGAAAAAAATGTTGATGGTTTTGCTCTCTGCTGGTGGTTGTGCCTTTATCTCCTGCTGCTAAGCCCTACTGGAGAAGAGAAGGCTAGAGAGGCTTTATTGAGGCCTTTCAATACTTTGAAGGGACCATTAAGAAAGAGGGGGGCGACTTTTAGTAGGGCCTGTAGTGATAGGACAAGGGCTAATGTTTTTGATCTAAGAGAAGGTAGATTGTTTACAAAGAGAATGGAGAAACACTGGCACAAATTGCCCAGAGAGCTGATTCTATGCCTGGAAACCCTCTAGGACAGGTTGCACACAGGTCTGAGCAACCTGGTCTACTTGTAGGTGTGCTCACCCATACCACAGGGCTTGGACTAGATAACCTTCAAAGGACCCTTCAAGCCCAAACTATTCTGTAATTCTTCTGTGTTCACAGTTTTTTGCATCTAGATGTCTGAATGTGACATGTAGATTTTGCAATTCTGTGGTGGAAATAAAATCAGTGATACAACCCAACTGAGTGAGTGAGTGAGTGAATCAATCAATCAATCAATCAATCACTGGTTTCACAGTCATTTCAGAATATTGCCTTATTCCTACCACAACTCTGATGAACTCAGTAACAACCTGTGGCTGGCAGTGGGCAGTTATTTTCTCACTTGAAAGAAAGTATATCAAAGCACAGTAAAGGCTTGCTGCAGCTGAGCTTGTCAGACAGTTGTGTCCTTTCCTTGTTTCTTTCTCTTTCTTGCCTTGTTCAGTCACTGTCTACATCTCCACAGCCTGAGATCTTTCAGCACTTTGCCTTAAAAATTTCTGCCCCCTCCAAGCACCATCAGTAGTCACCTCTCAGACAGTCATGTTTCTTTTCCTGTCCTGTCTGTAAGTCATACATCCATTTTCTGCCACTCTGCAAACTTTGAGCAAGCTAGTAATTCTACTCCAAGTGACATGAGAGGGAAATTGCACAGATGAGTATGTGCACAGCGGATTTTTGCAGCTCTGTGAGGTATGCCTGAAAAGTTCTGGAGTATTTCTGTGTCTGAAATACACCATACAAATTATATTTGCAGTCTACTAACACATTGTGTTAGTCATAAAAGATGTATGAGCAAAATCAATCCCAAGCCTATTGACTTAAAAATGGAGAAATATTGGATTCCTGATGTAAATATTATTTATTTCTAGCCTAATCTGGGACATGGTTAGGCTTATCTAAGCAATTTCCCTCATGCTGTCTCAGAGCCTTCTTTAAAACTCCAGTACTTTCCCTTTTCCTCTCTGCTTCTCTTTTTGTTTAATGATCTTCACAATATAGAAACCAATGAGAAAATTGCATGTCTTGAGTATATTTCTCCCACTCCTTGTTCTTTTGAAGTAGAAACTGCTCGAGAGAGTATTCCTTGTGCTGGGTCATTCAAGGGACTGAGGATCAAATTCCCAAAGGTGTCTTGAGTTGCTTGTGCAGCTCTTACATCCCAAGAGACTGTCACCTATGCAAGATTCCTAGGACTGAAATGAGATTCTCAGAAACAGTTTTCTGGTGTCCCCAGAAGACATTTTCCCCCCTCATTTTCATGACAAGGATCAGCGACAGGCGTGTGTTAGTACTGGTGTGACAGATTTTTTCCTTCATTATAGAGAGGCAACAGTGGACATTGGGTTATTTAATAGGAGCAGGCCAATTTAATAGGCAAATTAATTAGAGAAATGATGACTCTGCAGCAGCATGATTTACAAGGTCCGTGCTTTAGTAGCAACAAAAGAGCTGCAAATGCCAACCTTACGTGTTGCACTTACTTTATGAGTTTAGGGTTTGTCATAAGAACAGAAAACCTTGAGCTTAGAGATTAGAATCAGAATTTGTGTGATGAGGCAGCACTTTGAATTTACTGTTAAGTACATAAACCCTGAAAGAACTTCACATCTTTTCACAACAGCTTCTGAAATGGATAGAACCTCTTCCAACAGTCAAAAGATTTTTACTTAAAAGTCAGCTTTCAGACACCCAGGTGGAGAATGTCAATATTAATGTCTGGAATTTCATAACAGAGAAATATTTTAAAACATCAGAGCTTCTGGGATTTAGTACAAAGAAGAGTTAAGATTTTCGTTTGGGGTTTTTTAATGTTGGGGTGTTTTTTACTAAAATGTTTCCTATTTAATTTATGGCACTTTGTGGAAGGATTTCCCAGTTTTGAAAGGTTTGTAATGGACTCATATGATAATACTTTTTTCTACCTTTTTATAATACAGACCTGATAATTTCAATTTCCACCCTTCAAGTTAGTGTAGCTGAGGGACAACTTTCAGCACCTGATCTAAAAACAGAATCCCCCACAAGTTCAAGAATCAAGGTGATACACTGAGGAAACAGAGGCTTGTAATCAAAAAGGAAATCAAATACAAAGAATGAGGGCAAGAAAAAAAGGTGAAGGTATTACCAGTTAAGAAAGCTACAATACTGGTATTTTTTATCCCAAGCTTGAGGACAGCAAATACTTCTGGTCATCAGAAAGCTACAAAATGCAAAGCAATTTTATCTTGACCACCCCAATCGCCTTTTTTTTAGCTGAGGTATTTGGTTCTGACAATGAAACAATGAAAAAACAGCAGATGTTGCGTTCTCTGGATTTAGGAAGGAAACAAGCGCTGGTGAAGGGCACAGTGACCATGTGAAGACCAGGGGTTTTAGCTTCTGGAGCTAGAGGAGTGAAAGAATAGCATAACCATTCCACTTCCAAGGAGAAAAACAGAAAACTTGCAAATCCCCAAGACACATTTTGGTTGGTTCAGGGTTTTTTGTTTGTCTGGGGTTTCTTCTTTGTTTAGTTTTGTTTAGTTCTGTTTAGTTTAGTTTTTTGTGTGTTTGTAGTTTTTGGGGGGGTTTTTGGGTTTGGTTTTTTTTGTTGTTGCTGTTTTGATGGTTTTTTGTTTTTGTGTTTTGTTTTGTTTTGTTTTGTTTTTTAAACATGAACTGATTAAATTTGTCTTATGTCCCACTTCTGTCCAATTTATATGCTTTAGTCCTTCTCTAACCACCTGCACAGGCATTGCTGGTAGAGTTAATGTTTGATGGGTAGATTAGTCTTGCTCAGTACTGGAGTCAGAAGTCTTCTACATATACACCTTGTATAAGTTTAGCTTTTTTTGAAAGTTAGGATCACCTTTGTTATTTGAGTAAATTTAGCTCTTACAGGGCCTGAACTAGACAGGATTATGTCTGTGTCATAGGCAATAAATACCATCACAGCTGATTTGTTCATGGCTTGGACGTGAAGCCTCTGCTCACTCAGATGCTTATCTTTGTCATAAGTGGGAAAATTACTGTTCCTGGGGATTTACTGGCCCTCTTATCCCGCCCAGTAGGAGGAGGTGTTCAGAGGAAGGCTTTTCAAAACATTGAGTTTTGAACCATGGCCTGTTTCTGCTCCTCTATACAGGGAATAGGATTTTATCAGTTTAAAATAATTTCAGTTACTTTAATCATGATGATAATGCATTATGAAGTAGGATCTCTCTTCCAATCTGAGGTGAACTTTTAAAGAGACACTCATGTAATTTGTGTCGATTTTCATTTCTCTTTTTATAAAAATAATATGCAAGGATTCCTGAATTTTTATCTTCTAAACAATACAATAAGGGAGCTTGGAAATTTATTATGCTGTAATTTGCATAGAGCTTTAACTACATGGTGTTTATCTGAGCTCAGTTCTCTGGGGAATTGTGAATGAACAGGATATGGAATCCTATTTCCTTTTGTCAACAGGGATGACAAAAGGTAGTAGTTTCTTCCATCTGTAGATGTGGAAATCATCATTATGCCCTGGCTTCTGTTGGTTCAATACTATAAACCCTCAGGTGCTGGAAACTAATAAACTAATTTTATTTGTCTATAACAGATACAAGAGATTCTGAACAGAGCTTCCTTCTGAATATAACTTTCTGAATGAGGGAAGCCAGTTTATGCTTCTTTGCATGGAGTCTTTTTAATCTCTTGACTGAAACATTTTTGTGGGAAGAACTGAATTAGTTTTAAATGTAAAGTTTGCTGCTTAGCGTGTTCATAGTGGAAAAAAGGTGCTTAGCATGGTCAGTGGTAATTACCTGAAGATCTAATTTTATCTGGGTCTTCTGATACTACTTGTGGCATTGCATCCACATAAATCATTGTAGACTGCTTTCATTCCAATTTTTCTTTGTGTGCTTTATATATAGTAACAGAGTGAACCTTGCCATCAAAGTTTGTTGCGGTTTTTGCAAATTATATTAAACCTACTATTGCTGATCCCTTGCTGGTCCCTCTTTAAGTGACCCGAACCACTTGCAACAGATGCAAACAAAAAGTTGTGGGGATCATTTAATTGTGCTTTACTGGATTCCGTAAACATGAAGCTCTTTCAGAACAGTTATCACTGGCATGAACTTTTTGAAGAACTGTGATAATGACGGTGTCTGAGAGAGGCTGGAGTCTTCAAAGAGAATCAGAAAGTGTTTTAAGAATATAACATTCACCATGACTTTTGTTTCTTAAGGTGTTATAATGCCTTCATAGGTAATCACTATAATTTTCTTTCTTTTTGAGAATTCTGAAGGAAGTTAATTCCTTCCTTGTTCCTGTAACAGCTCCACCTTGCAGGACAAACCCCAAATATTGTCCACTTCTCTGTACTTTCCATTTCCTTCATAGGCCCTTTGTCCTCCATACCCTACCCTGTTCTAAGAAAGTCTCACCTGAGATTCTTCTTCCCACCCTTCTTTCCTCCACATTGGGTCTGGATTTGGCACTGCAGAAGGATTCTGCCTATTAATACTCAGATCATCTGCCTCAAGCACACTGTCAGCTCCCCACTGCTTCCTCTGGGGATTATCTGCCAAGTGGTGATTTCCCAGGTCTGTTTTGTGGGAGGAAATCCTAACGGCTACTGCACAGAGTTCTTCTAATATCCATGTGTCTCATGTAATCTGTTTTTCTCTCTGGTATTTTGCCTCGTGGAACATTGGCAAATGGAGGGAAAGGATGCTGATCTCTGAGCATCAGCTCTTCCCTGGAGGTCAGACTCAGGCAGATACTTTTGCTTTTCATGATGGATCATGTTCCAGGCTTTCCAGTATACTGAGCCAGACATAAAAAAAGCTCTGAAAGGTTTTGGGGGCTTTTTTTGTTTTTTTTTTTTTAAATGGTCTGTGTTAGTTTAATTTGTCTAAATAATGCAAAACAGATGGTAATTTTAAAAGATCTTGGGTAAAAAAGGTGCCTTAGCATCCTGACATGCTGTTGGCAAGGACAGTTCAGTTCCTTTCATTAATCCACAGCAAGAGAAAGTAGAATCATCCTGCAAATACACAGCCAAAGTTGATGTATTGCAACATTATGACTCACCAACTTCCTTCTCCTTCTCAAAACTGAATTTTGGATTGAAATCCTTTTAGAAAAATTCCTGTAGGCAATAAATGAGGGTGTTCTTCATCAATCTATGATGGATTGGATTTAGTAGAGCCCTAACTCTAGACAGTCATTCCTTGCAGACTCAAGTCTGACTCATGGTTCATTGCTGCTTCTTGGCTTTTTCTCTTGTGTCTTGATTCACCACTTTTTTTCCTTTGATGAGTAAAAGAATATGTCATTGAAGAAACAAATCCAGTCTTTCTCTCTCTCATCGAAAAAGAGATTTGTGGCTGAGGGGCCAGGGAGTAAAATAAGAACTGAGGATTAGTGACTGGTTATCCTGAAGGTGCAATTTTCCAAGTCTGAATACTATACTGAGCTATTTAAAAAAATGAGGTAGTATTGATGTATCTGATGTGGGATGCACAAAAATGGAGGGTCCAAAATTACTAATTGATTTTGAAGGATTGGATCTTTGCTGAAAAGGCTGGCACCCTAACGGGGACAAAATTTAAAAAAAAAACAACCCAAAAACCAAACACAAAACCCACACCAAAACAAACCCCAAATCCAAAAAACCAAACTAAACAATCAAACAAAAAGCCGCATGCCCCCCAAAAACCCTAAAACTGCACAACCAAGCCAAAAAAACCCCAAACAAGCAAAACCAAAATCAACCAAACAAAACCCCACAAAAACAGAAACAAAGCTAAAGAAAAAAAAAATGAAGAAGAAAAGAAGAACAAAGGAAAAAAAGGAAAAAAAAAAAGAAAGAGAAAAGAAAAATAAGATTAACTTCCCCATTATATAGCACACTGGCAAATCTAGATTTTTCCTTGCAAACAGACAAGCACCAAAACGGCTGCAATTAAAAATTCAGGATAAGCATGTGGATGTTTTGTAGCCAGAGATGGGGTTGATTGATTGCCTGTGCTAGCAGTGCAGAAGGGATGGACACCAGGGGAATGGCATACTCTGCAACTGGAGAGGCAGGGAGGGCACTTGTGCTTTCTTATTAAAAGCCTGAGCACTGAGAATCACTCTGTCTGCTGTGATTAACTGAGTGAAATAAGTGGTTCTGTTGCAAAGGGGAAGCCCTCTGGGCAGTGCTGAGGTTTGCCCTGTGCCATAGGTGATCTTGAATGTGAGACAGCAGATGAAAAACATCTCTCAGATGTTAATTTAGAGGATGATAACGTGTTGCATTCACCATTCTAAAAACTGTGTGTAAATCAAATTGCCCCCACAGTAGATTTAATGGTCTGGCATCCTTGTCTTTATTCTCAGTGTTTTGTCCTTTACTGTGTTGCCATAATTCAAAGAATTATGTGAGAAAGGCATTGCAGACATCAGGTGTTACCCAAACTATTACTTCTTCCACAAGAAGCATATTGCCTTGCCTACTGAAGTCTCCAGAAGCCTGAGTGTGCTGAGCACAAACCTGGTGGTAAAATGATGGGAAAACACTGCAAATCTGTAATTTTCCACCATGAATTATTCATGGTTGTTACTCAAGTCACAAACAGGAAACTCTTGTATAAAGTCAGCTCTACACAGGCATTCATTTATGAAGAGAGCTCAGTCATGTGAAGGTTTGCCATATGGTCCCCACTGGAAGAACAGAGAGCCAGAGCCATATTTTCTCCTAGTGTACACAGGCCTGGCTACTTTGACTTTAATGAAGTTGCAGTTTACATGAGCTCAAGGTATGCCCTCTTTCCTTTGAGAGGTTTTGTTGTTGTTTCTCTATTGACCCTTTTATTCTCCCTTGAGTTGGTTAGAATGTGGTTATAAACACAGGCTCATAATCTCTCCTGTACAATTGTTTTGGGTTTTTTGTCTCTTCTGATCCACAGCATGGATATTTCATGGAGGATGCTGGATATTTTGTGCTCCACTTGATATTCAAGAGGATTCAGATGTTTAAACAATGATAAGAAAAAGGGCTTGAAAGTATTACTAATATGGTAATAATGGCTACTGTAACATATTCAGCTTAGGAGGGACTTGTTTCAGAGGATGAAATATCTTTTAAGATTAGCAATTACTGAATTAAAAATGAGCAGTAAATTATCACAATGGGTTATGTTTGCTTCCCTCCTAATCTTCCAGCACTTCCTGGTGCCATGTGCTTATTTTTTAGAGTATGCCCCATTTCTGTACTTTCTCCCTGGCACAGGTTTCCTGCCCTATGAGAGCACTGTGAGAACAGGGTGGTTTTGGGGGATGAATGAAGGGTTTCTCTCATCATCTCACGAAGACGGGCAGTGGGCAGTGGGCTGCATGTTGAAAGCTCTGGCTGCAGGAGCTCTCTATGAGCAGTCAGTGCTGCCTGGACTAAGATTATGCCTCCAAAAGCCAGAGTATCCAGAATGCATGAAGATTAGTGAATTGTAGCAATTTATGAAAGGTCCCATAGTAGTTTGGGGATGAAGATGCAATTAGTAATGATTACAACTTCATTGGCATGTGATGGGACAATTCCACTCATTTTTATAGCAAAATATGAAATTCCTTAGTTAGTCCTTAGTTAAACATGGAAGGAAATTAAAGAATAAGATTACATGTAAATGCATTGACTTATGTGATGATGCACTTCAATTTTTCCTGAGCTGGTGGTTGGACAAGACAGCCAATAGCCAGCCAAATGAATTTTAAGCCTTATCAGGTACCCAAGGCTCAGTAACATTGCTACTAAATATTCCTGTCCTTGCCTAGGGACAATTGCCCAGGAGGTTTGCAAATTTGCAAAGGAGACAAAAACTAGCACATGTAAGAAAAATCTATGCTGTCTTCAAGTGCAGCTTTTTAATGTCAAACATTTGTGTCTGTTCAGCTCTTATCAAGCAGTGGGCTTGCCGACAAGGTTTAAGAGTATATAGAATCATTCTCACTGTAAGATACTTTCCATGAAGCACACCAAGGAAGGATTTTTGAGATGAGGAAGGCAGAACCATGTGCAAACGTGAGTCCTTGTTAGTGCTGAAGCCTTGTACTCTGTCAAGTGTAGAAAGAGGCTGTAGGTGAGAAGAATGAAGACCTGAACTGTGTAAACCCCATCTCTGGTACTGGCACCTGGAGAAGGTGATACCAGAATGAATGGAGGACTTTAAATAGCCTGGAGGGATTTAAAAGACAGGTAGATGTGGCCCTTGGGGACATGGTTTAGTGGTGGCTTTGGCCCTGCTGCATTCACAGCTGGACTCAGTGATCTGAAAGGTCATTTCCAACCTCAGTGACACCAGGATTCTCCGAGTCTCTGGGATTGTCAGAGTCTGGGGTTCAAATCACACCTACCGTGCAGCACAACACAGCAGGAAGGGCTGCATGCTGAAAGCTCTCACTGATGGTAGAGCTTCCCCAAATCCAGGGTGACCAGTGGCAGACCAAGTAAAGGAAACAAAAGGATTAACAGTGGCATTAGTGAGGAACTGTCTAAGACTATTCCTAGCAGCTCTATACAGATCGTTGACGGGGAAAGCAAGGAGATATTCCATGTCGTGTAACCCTGTCAACACCTGCAACAGGTTAAAGCAAACATGGAATAACAGTCCTGTAGGTAACTGCCACACTGCTCTGGTTTAGCTGATGCCTACCATCCACGCCAGAAAAAAACCTGACTTCTATTGTTAATGACACTCTGCAATACTAAAACAAGAATAGTTTTGAAAATCTGCCTGTTGTTCCAGTTTTATTTTTCTTGTTTCTTTTTCACTCTTGAATAATGAAACTAATCTAATAATTCAATTTTCTCTTACAGGAGAAGTGTATATTTGGATGTGCAGTAATTCAATATTGTGTATCTTGCACAGATCCAGGGGCAAACCAGCTTTATTATTAAAATAAAAAGATGCATTTCTTTTCCTCCTTGCTTGAATGGCATACCATAATGCTGATCAGTTTTTTGTAAAATCTAAACAAGTGGGGCATGAAATAACCAGTTACATATTTATTCCTGATGTCTGAAGTAGCTGAGAACATCATGGTTAGAGAATAAGTCAATTCCTCACAATAAAGCAGTAAATCTACATGAGAAATCTAATTCCTTTACAATATTTTAAACAGATAGATCTGTCTTTTCTTCTGACTACAAAAAAGATTGCCACAGTGCTGAGATCTCATGACTTTAGGGTCTTGACTCTGACTTGGGCAGCTGTAAGTATTTGGAAATGAGACCTGTGTCCTTCTGTGGTGTGGCAGGGAACCTCATTTGTTTCCACATTTTCCCTGTCATGATCCTGCTCCACCCTCTGATCCAGGCTGGTAGGAAAGGGGGTTCTGCTGCTCTGCTTACCACTGCTAATCAAACATCTCTATTCGTGGGGGCAGGTAAATCCAGGATCGGTTTGGAAAATATATTCTAATGCAAATTAAAAACAACTTGTTTGAAGTTCCCTGGCAGTCTCTAAACTGGAGGAAACGTTGCACATCACGCCTGTGTGGGTAATTCTGGGTCCAGCTTGGTATGAGCAATTGGAAGCATATGGTGACAGCATTTGTGTCAGAGTTTTACTTAGAAATCAGAAATCACAGCAAAAGTTACTGAGGAGCCTCAATTCACATCCTGATTTGGACTTAAATTTTGTGTCTGCTGTTTCCCGCCCTATTTTTTTCATGATGAACCCAGTAAAATGAAACTAAACAATAAATCCTTGTTCTCTGGGACATCTATTGTTAGAATCAAAGCCTTTCTAACACTTTAAAATGCTTACCTACAGCTAGTATATTAAGTGTACTTGGACTGAAGAAAACTCTTCTGTGTTCATAAGAAATGAAATGGGAAAATAGCAACTCCGTATATACTCAGTTGTGATCAGGTGAAACAAAGTGTGATGGCAATACATGAAAGAATAAACCAGAAAACATTGCATTCTGACATTCAGAGAAAAAACAGTGAAAGTTATTTTTTCCATGTTGTGAAAGGTCAAATGCCAGACTGGTCAAAGACAGAAGCTGGTGTTATTTGAAGGAAACCAAGAAGAAAGTGTGACCATATGTATTTATGACCTGCAAACTGAAGACTCTGAAGAGTCAAGGAAAGCAAAGATTGTGATTGAGCTGCTCTTCTGGTAAAGCCAACTAAGGCCATGATGATTCAGGAAGTTTGCTGACCGTATTTGCTGGAAGCTTTTCAGAGCAGATGCTTTGGTTAAGTTCACGTACTTCTGACCCCTGATGTGCCACTTCATTCAGGTTTCATGCTGAGGCAAAGACAAAATAGAGGCACCTCATTTTTTGGAGTCTATTTATACAAATGCCCTGCACATGCCTGACTTCAGTGGAAAAGCTGGACTGTGAATTTACAGCACATTTTGCATGCAAGTTAGAACTTACTGTACTCTTTCAACCTGATTCTTAAGACAGGATTTTTGGGCAAAATGAAAACTAAAAAATATAGTGCAGCTTGTTTCCCTTGTTTTAGAG
The DNA here is from genome assembly GCA_034509425.1 of Eopsaltria australis. Lineage (NCBI taxonomy): Eukaryota > Metazoa > Chordata > Aves > Passeriformes > Petroicidae > Eopsaltria > Eopsaltria australis. The sequence goes on along the minus strand of JAVTVJ010001545.1, from coordinate 284,750 downwards.
CCCCCAGTCTCTAGAATGAAATTGTAAGTTAATACACAGATTCACCACCTTTATTTTCTTATCCTTTTTGCTACAGACACAAAAGAAGTCATACTGTTCATTTCAGATACATTTTTTGTAGACCTTGGCTAGATTTGTCTTTCTTCAGGCTTTTTTCTGGACTAAAATAGAAGGGTTGAAATACACCTTCCACTAGAAAAACTTTCCTTCCGCAATTCCCATGATTTTCATGAAGCTGCTGCATGAGATGTGGGATTGTTAACCACAAGAGTCAGGCAAAGATGTGTTTCTAGAAATGCACTAGGAATGGGAACATATATTTTCGTGTGGCTAATATGTCAGGAGCTGAGAGAGCCAGAGGCCACTGGCCTGAGCAAGTGAGCAGTGACTCATGGATGTTCACTGACATTTGTCATAATGTGAACAGACTTCTTAGGAATCGTTATGGTAAAAAATCATCCAGTTTAAAGAAAATGAAGATGAAACTAACACCTGCTATAACCTATGCCATTGGCTAAAAGCAGTCCTATAAAGAAATGCTGCAGTGCTTCAACAGGAATTTAAAAAAGTAAAAAATGTACTTCCACAACAGACAGAATATGTCTCTTTGTCTTACTGCTCATGTCAACCCAGGAACCAGAGATAACTTCTGAAATCGTAGTAGAAAAGGAATTTCTCATCACTTCTGCTTCACTTGTCATATTTTAGAGTCTCATAGTATTAGGATGTTGTAATGATTGATCAGTTAAGGTTGATAAATACTCAGACCTCATGATGAAAAGCACCCATAACACTGAAACCAAATAAACTCACTGCCAGAACCAGGGTGCAGTTCTGGTTTTCTGTCCCTCTGATCCCTAGCAGGAATTTGTCTCATAAATGTCATTTTGATAACATAAGGTGACTCTTGCTTTTGTTGCAGCTGCCAGGTTGTTAAAGCCACATATTTTGGCTCAGCAAACAGCCAAAGCTTTGCTAGAAAGCCTTTCTGGGGAGCTCTGCTCTCAAAATAGATGCAGTGGCTGGCCTTTTAGCTGCTGTGAAGAAAACCTGCAAGAGTTACCTATCCTCTGAGAATGTTTTAGTATCAGCACTCCTTCCTTTAGAGCAGGAGACTGAGAGCTCTGAAAATCAAGAATTTTCTGAAACTTAGTTACATTTTTTCATTTAATTGAAAAGGATATGAAAACTAGCCTAATTTGTGAGCTTTCTAGTGTTGGCTGTTTGTTTGGTTGGTTTTTTTGGTTTTTTGCTTTGTTTTGGTTTGTTGTTGTTGTTTTTTGGGGTTTTTTTGTTTGTTTGTTTTGGTTTTTTTTTCTTATTGAGAAAAGGTTTTAGTTGTGGATTTTGATTTTTCTTTTTCAGAGAGGGTCTAGTCTTTCCAGTTTTGGAAGCATGAAAATTCAGACAATGTGAAAGATCCTCTCTTTTTCTCTTGCATTTCACCAAGTCTAAAAGTACTTTCTGCTTGCTTTGAATTTCAAATATGGCTACCATGAAAAACTGTTCCTCTTGTTTCTGTCTTTCAGAAATCAAATTTTCAGAAATAACTCTGTCCTGAACTGGCAGGCCCAGAAACCCACAGAAAACCTGGAGTGACACAAGTGAGGCCAGCATGAAGCCATGACCCTTTCTTCTTTAATTTTCATCCCTTCATTGTGCACCCAAGGATGTCACCTCTGTGTTTTCCATACAGTGAAAGACAGATTGAAACAGAGATGAAGTCCTGCTCTTTGTAAAGGTAAAATTTTATAGGAGTGAAGATAGATGGCAGGAGACAGGGCGTTTTTCTACTTACCTTGCACTCCTCTCTCCTTTCCCATGGTTTTTGTGGGTGCAGTATTAAACAGCTGAAGAGTTCACAGAGGGGCAGGCTCCTAGGAGGCTGAGATGTGCTGAGCAAACTTGTGCAGCTCCTCCTGACCTCTTGCAACTGCCCCTCAGTTGCTTTCCCAGTATTTTGACTCTGTGAACAGTTTTGAAGGTTCTGCTTTGCTGTTCTCCTGTGAAGTGCCCTGAAATGTTGAATTGCTGCCCCATTCCCCAGGTCCATGGGAAAGAAGTGCTGGTACCTCCTGTCACCACACCGAACAGGTAACCAGGAACTATAAATGCAAGAGGGGACAATGGCCACATTCACTTCAGGTAGGTTTTGTTCTGTATATCATCAATTGAAGGGTGACTTCTGCAGGCTTCTGCTGCTCTAAAGGCCTCTGGCACCATTTGTAAATTTCTGGAGCTTGAAAACATCCCATCATAACATATCTTTTCCTCTCTGCTTTAGCATATGACCTTTTGGCTTGGTGTGGTTCCTGATAATGATAGCAGCATCATTCCTGCCACCTTCAAAACAGCTGTTATGATGAGTGAAAATAAAAGCTGGTCTCTTAGAATTCTTTGTTTTGTCTGTGTGCATGTTTTGTTAGAAGAAGAAAATAAATAAATAAATAAATCTGAGCATATAACATCTGAATGTCTTGTACAGTGATTACATGATTAGAATTCTCTCAGAATATCTGTCTACATTTCTGACTTGCACAATGCAGCCTTAATGGCTTGTAGGTGCTGAATTTTGTCACAGATGAAACGAACACAAGAAGTGCAAAGCTTGTTAACATGAGCCAAGCCTGCCATTTATCTGATATTTTCAGCACACTGGATGTGAATGGCAGTTTTGCTGCCATTATGGAACTTATTTTAGACATATCAAGTGCCAATTTTCTTTCAGATCATAAAGAAAGGCTGCAGAACAGGAATTTAGTTGTTCTGTTGATGAAGCTCGTCCTAGATCATCATAAAAAGGAGCTGCAACAAAGCAAGGCTGCTTGCTGCACACAATGCAGTAAATAGCAGTTCTGTCACAGGGTACAGAATTAGAAACCAATTCCTGCTGATGCTTCTTATCTGTGCACCAAAGTGTAATTGGATCAAAGTGGTGGAGGCCACAGGGAAGTACAGATACACACTTCTGTGACAGACTGGTGAGTCTGGGGGCTGTGCTGAAGCAATTGGAATGAGGACCAGAAGAAGACAGGGGTGAACAGAGAATTTTCAGGCAGGTGCAGGATAGAGACCAAGTGTCTTTATGCTCCTGTAGTGCAGGAGCACTCACTGTGTAAAAGACCACTGATTCCTGCTGGTTTTTGAATTGGACATTTATTTACCTTTTTGTTCTGCTCTCTGTGCAGCATAGAGAGGCTGCAGGATGAGTGTTTGGCTACCTGTCTCTGAAAGTGACAGCATCAACCCACACAATGTAGTCCAGACACTTCTCTTGCTGTTTTTGATGGTTGAAGATCAGGACATCATTGCTTGGGTGCTGTGGCTTTTAAAATCCTGCTCCTAGGAGGATTGCTAGGTGAATTCAGAAGCCTGAGAGTGTTTTGGGTGAAATGGCTGGAAGGTAATTTTTACTCTCAGTGGTATAACTTGGGAAGCTGGGTTGGTTAATGACATCTTTGATCATTTCCTCCCTCTCATGGATGTCAAATTTGTCTCCACTCTCTGAATCTGCTTGCATGGCTGTGTGTACACTCACATCCAGGTGGCTGAGGTTTGCATTACCACCCAGTGGGAAGGATGTGTGAACAGAAGGTAAAAAAGTGGCAGCTGAACTCCACATAGCAACAACATGAACTGCAGGTTGGTATTGACAGCAGCAGGAAGATTTTGAAGAGGTAGGAGGAAGAGAGATGTCCCATGAGGACTCAAATTCCTGGTTCTGGGGACCTGTCTGAAGTTTTGTCTTGATCTTTCCTTTTGAGTGCCAGGTGAGAAAAATGTTTCATTTTTCTGAATTCAGCTGCAGAAAAAAGTAGGAGTTGAGCATACGGAAACCACAAATAAACCAAAAGCACTCCAGAGACCAAACCAAAAAGAAGTACCTGGTAGTTTGCTCACTCCAAAACTCTCTGCAGGCTTCCATGGGCTGTGGCTGAAGCCCTCAAATTGCCCCATTAATGACAAAACCAGGTCCAAGCTAGAGCTTTTTCCTGACAAGGTGCATGGTTTGCTGGGTGCAAGAAAAACAGAAAATGGGATTGATTCCTGACACATGGCTGTGGGACATTCACATAAACTGCATAGTGAAGCATGATGCAAAATTAGGGCCTGTGAACCTATTTGCTGTCTTATTCTGGAAAGACGTTGCAAATAGTGTCATGAGGGTCAATTGTAGCAGAGAGATAATGTCTTGTTTAATGACTTAAATGATAAAAGGGATATGTTGTGCTAATCCAGATGGTGTTGGGCTGGGAAGGGCTGCGAGCATCATGGGTAATGGGTTTAAAATTAAATATGATTTTGATAAATTGCAGAAAGTGCATAGTATAAGCAAGATGAAATCCAGTAAGAGCAAATGCAATGTAATATTTTAAGTTTAAAAAAAATGGTGAACAAAGAAAAGTTGGGTGACAGAGATGCAGAGATCACAGACTGAGTCTACATCAGCTGTGCTGCTGGGGAAGAGGGAGGAGGGGAAGGCACTTTTAATTAAAATTTCTCTTCAAAAGAAGATCAAACGTTGGATATAGAAGGAAATAATGCCTGGGCACCAGTGAGGCCAGGGCCAGGCTTTGTGTCCTGGTGTAGGCAGAGGAGTGCAGGGACGTTTTTTGCAAGCTAGAGGAGAGAACACAAAGAGTGAGGACAGATTTATGGAACAGGGCCTGTGAGGGAAGGCTAAACGAATTAGCTGTGCTCACCTTAGCAATATAAGGCTGGAGGGAGATGAAGAGTAGCTGTTTTTTAGAACTAAAATACTCACATAAGGGACAGCAGTAAACCATTCTGCATGACTTCTACTTGGGAAAGTTATAAGAAACTTCTAGCTTAAAGAAAAAAAAAAGATCTGGTGAGAGGATGGGTAAAACTGTTTACAGTAAGATGGGTGATCAATAAAAAGAGCTACCAAGGGAAGTTAAGAAATATATTTTTCTGGATTATATAAGGAGAAATAAGAGTAATATCTTGTTGATACTTAGAATCTAAGATTACCAAATTATTCCTCAGGAGAGAGAGAGAAGGAACTACCTGGAAACAGTAATCCTCTCCTGCAGGAATCTAGAGACCAGGGAAGTAGAAGCTGAATGTACAGATCCATAGCCTCTGTCCTTCTGAAAGTCATGTGTTTCAAGAAATCTAGCTTTTGTGGAGACAGAGTCTCAGTTACATGCTTAGGAATATTTTCCTGTATTAAGTGGATATTCAGGTAGCCAGAAACACGTAGTAGAGGTGTTCAGAAGTAATAATGTAATGAAAATGTAGACAGATAAACATGATAGATATAACTTTAAAATTCAATCATCTTTGTTTCCATTAGGAAATTGCTGATGTTTACAATGAGGGTAGTGGGCAAGACAGCCTATAAACAGCAGTTTGTATCCATCACATTTTTTATATTCTTGCGTTTCTTCACCAAAGACCTGTCAAAATAATATGTACTCAATCTTTTGACAGCTGTGGTCTTCCCTACCCTGCATTATCTGCAATATTTTCATGCAGAAAAAGCTTTACTTTTCCCTTTTGGTAGTTTACAATTCTGGTTTAATAGATCACAATTAATATAAGGATTTTAAAACCCTGAAAGATGTTCTTGGCTTGGGGCAAAGGGTTGCAATTGGATGACTTCTCTGAAATCCCTTCCACCCCTACTTTTACACTGATTCTATGTTTACCTTTTCATGACTCAAACATAAGAAATTCAGAGAATATTCCTGAGCATGGAGTGTACAGTAGAGATGTATTGGTAGTTTCATGTACAACATGGTGGGAATTTAGGCCTAAATAGAGAAAGACACAGGGAAATGTTGCTTTTCTTCTCTTTGCAACTCCTTTGTAAAAAGAAAAAAAGGGGGGTGGGAAGGGTATAAGGTTCTCTCATAGGAGAGAGTAAAACAACTCTATTAAGGTTTGCACTATAGGGGAGAGGAAAATTACTTCCCCTACAATACTTCAGGACACAGGGGGCTGGAGAGGCCTCTTTTTTCACTGGATCTTCCATTTTTTTCAAATTATTAACTGTTCATCAGAAGGAGTAAACAACATGAACTGTAGGGCTCCACTTTCAGTAGAAGAGTGTATTGGTTCAACTAGTTGAAAAATTTTCAGATTTTGGATCTCTTTAAATGTACAGCTTTTCCATTTTCTTATTTAACTTAGTAGTGACAGTGAAGAGACAAGGTGTCAGAAATGGTTTCTGCTCTGCTTCTTTATAAGATGAATTTCCTCTGTGAAATTTCCAGGCAAAAGCTCTCATTTCAGAAGAACTCCAGATCTCTACCATGCTGACAAAAGAAACATTTGATCTTCTATTAGTTAAATCAGGCCTCTTCTACTTTCATCTTCTTCTAAAGGCAGATTTAAAAGATCTTTCTTGTGTTTTGTTAAATAGGAAATGGAGTGTGAAAAAGAGGAATTTTATCTCTAGGCAACCTCCTTAAAAACAATGACCTCTTGTGCTCCTTTCATGGAATTAAGTAGCCTTTCCTACTTTCAGGGAGGGAGGAGCTCATGGACCTTTACACCTTCCTATAAAACAATAAATGCACTTTGTGGTGACAAATGTCACCTTTCTGAGGGAGTAGCTGGAATACAGCTAGGCAAGTGGTAATGTTTAGATAAAGTGAAATGATCTCACTGGTCCCTTCACCTTTTCCCTAACCAGAGATCTTCTACAGACTCAGAGAAGTGTATAAATCGCTATGGAACGTTTTGGGAGGACAGTTTTACATGGATGGTCCTCTTAGTATAGGGACCTATACAAAAAATGAGAATTCAGTTTATTTATTACTAATAATTACAATCCTCTTATTTTATTTATGCAGACAAGTTTTTGAATCTTTTATAATCCTAGGATCATCATATTTTTATTTAACTACATAAGGAACAATTGGTGTGGTGCTGCAAAGATGTTCCTCCTTTCTAAACAAAGGAAAAATGGAGCTAAATTTCTTAAAATTATTCCCCACAACTTGCCTGCTCGCTTATGTTAGCATGATTTGTTATTTTATGGTGATTTTGTGGCTCACTCTTTGGTGCTTCCCTCCCTGCTGTGGGTCTTACAGGTTCTCATGAATGGAGAAGCTCTGCCTGTGGCACAGCCTGGCTGCAGGAAGAGTGCAGATCCATCAAGCAGCCCAGAACAGAATTGTTTGGGTGGATAATAAGAGTTTTACACCTTTTTCTAAGGGTGTGTGTGCCCAGCAGTCCATAACCCTGAGCTGACACCTCCCAGCGGCCACAGTCGTGGTTTACACAAGACAAGCACTTGGTTTCCCCCTGTTCTCTGCTTTTTATCTTCCTGAGTTACTATTCTCAATTCCAGTGAGGCTAAAGCAAATCTAATTACATAATTAAAAGCACCAAAGCCCCTCTGTTTACAACAAATTCAGACATAGCTGTGTCTGCATGGCAGGTTCTTAGAAGGTAAAATAGAGCTCAGGATCAGGATTTATTAATTCCAATCTTTGCTATTAGGACTCAGACTGAAAAAGTGGGTTGCTAAATAGCTGAGTGGAAAAACACATTTTCATAAATTATTCTATTTGCAAGGTCGTGCAGATACATTTATTAATGCACCAGGGGGCATTGTGGCAAGAGATGCAGGGATCTTAAAAGTTGTGTTTGAGGAGGAAGGGAGAGAAAAATGAAATTGTTACCAACTCTCATTCTTTTCTGTAGCTCACCTACAGATGGTATATAGTAGCATTCCCCACCCCCCCCCCCCCCCCCCCTTTGATAGCTTTTTAGTTATTTTCCTCTGGTTTTTTTTGTTTTGTTTAATTGTTTTTTATGCTTGGAAGCCACAAAGCTTTAGTCAAAACTCTGGTTTGCCTGGTTCATTGTCAAACAAAGCAAAACCAAAAAGTTTGCCCTATCCTATCAATCTCTTCATGTTTTTACGAAAAGCAAGCACTTTTCTTGACAGTTTTAACAGAAGGTAAATGTGTCTTCTGTAGTTTAACTAGTGGGTATGTGGGAGGGGTTTGAGTAAGTTAAGTGTGACATTAAAAAAAGAAGCATCAGCTAAAAATTCAGCAGTTAGACCTTCATCTGGTCCACATATACTTTGGATGAAGATAAAAATACTGTTTAGTTATAGTCTTTACCCTGAAAACCTAAAATTAAAAAAAAATAGTGAAAGCATAAATCCAAATAGGTAACTGTGAGAAAATGAGATAAAATACTTTCTGATTTTGACAGTGAAAGAAATATAACAGAAAATTCAATTCAAAACAATATTTTAAGAAAGTGGACTCTTCTGCTTCTTTTGGTCTAATTTCTGATTTTTCTCCCAGCTGAACTTGACAACAGCAAGTGCTGGATATGCATTAGCAAAAAGCCTGATAATAATAGGAATAGCAAAGCAAAGTTCACACATTGATACTGCAGGTAACATTGGGTGAGAGGGTTAAATCAGCAAAATTGGAAAGATTCATTTAAAAGTGAAAATCCCTCTTTAGAGCTCTTGTTATGAAGGTATCATATGAGGGGAAAAGCTGTAAGAGAAAATGAAGATCTAGTCTGGCCATGGATCCATGCTTCAGAGAGAAAAAGGAGGTTGATCTTATGAGTAAAGACTGTGCTTGCTTTCGTATACACAGAAATAAATCTGGGTATTTTGTTATTCTCATAAATCAGAAACTCAATTTCACATCCCTCTTTTTATGCTAGATATACTTTTTGGAGAATCAGGTGCCATAAATCTGTACTACAATAATGAAAGGAATCAGTCCCTTTATTGGCTTGTGAAGACCTTAAAAGACACCCATGATCTACCTGAGTTCAGGAAATTGTGAGTGAATTATGCTGATTATTAGACAGGGAGGCCACTGATCAGTCACAAAAAAAAAAAAAAAAAGAAAAAAAAAAGAAAAAAGAGAACTCGGGCTTTCCCAAAAGATATCTTGGAAGGAGCTTAAAGGGTCTGCTGACAACATTAGCCAGATGCTAAAGAATTCCTGCAATTAATGGTGTTTCTTTCGCTCTCTTGGAGTGCAAGCAGCAGCTGTGGCTCTGCTCTCAGCAATTCTGTGGCAGTGAATTCCAGGGCGCTGCTGCCAGCCCGGTGTTTAACCCCGAAGGCAGCACAAACACAAACGAGAATTTTCCCGGCATGGATCTGTCCTGCCGCGTCCAGGTGCTCCCAAAGCAGCTGTGTCAGTGACGCCAGCAGATACAGCTGGAAGAACTGCAGCCCTGTCAGTGACCTTCAGGAAAAAGAAAGGCATCTTCAGAGCCAAGATGCTCCTGCCCTGGCATTCAAACCTCTGCCAGGATGAAATCCGGCAGTAGCTGACCTAATTATAGGTAAAATCTTGTCCTAAAATCTTGTCTTTTGTTGGAAATAATATAACTTCTAAATTTTAAAATTTTTATTTCCCCAGTCAGGCTTGGTTTGCCTTTGCCTAGGAGAGAGGAAATTTAAAGGTTTTTTTTAAGGGATGTTGCACCACTCAAAGGAGATGAGTTTAACATCTCAGCAGAATGGGAATAGCCCAAAAGACACCCAAAATGATAACAATAATAAAATGATCAACAAAACATCAACATCTACCGCAGATGCTGCCCCCAGCACAGTTGGAGACACCTGGTTTGAAAAAGGTTGATAAGGAAATCAAGGAGTGTGGACCTAATTAACATCAGAGGCAAAGAAATCCAGGACCAATATGAAACAAAATACTAAGAACTACTCCAACTTGGAACCAATGAACATTAAACCAAATGGATTTCTATGGGTTATGGTTTGCATAAAGTTTGGGAAAAATCTAGTAAAACTGATGTGTGTATGGAATATTTTTCATGGCACATTTGGATCAGAATAAAGTAATACCTGATTCTCTGTCACCTCAACTGTAGTGTTAGACGGTTTTGATTTTCTTCCCATGTTTCAGTGACACTTTGAGACATCAGATTTGGTAGTGATTTATGGTTTCATTCTGATTTTGTGTCTTTTGTAGAACGAAGCACCCATGTGAAAGCAAGAAGATATGGGGCATGCCTGAAAGATGTAGCAACTGATATTTCCCAAATTTAGGAGTGAAGCTGTACATGTGTCCTGAAATCAGTAGGCTATTGAATGCTGCACTTAATTGAGGGCAAATAAGGAAACCTGCCTGGGGCCTGGTTTTTTAACAATAGCTACTGGCCTGAGGTGTCATAGGGACTAATTAGAAGACTAATTATAGTCTTTCTGTGATACCTTGAATTTACATGTGCAAACGCATTTAAATCGATGGGTATTAAGATTCATGATGGACAAAGTATCTGCTTTCCTGTTCCTATCTTCCTGTCCTTTCCTTCACTTCACATCTGCTGTTTTTTGAAAAAAAAAAACAAAACCTCAGGTTTTTCAGTTTCAAAAGGTATAATCTTATATCTTGTAAGATTAGTTGTACCAGTCCATAGGTAGGAGTTTCATCACAGGTGTAAGCCAGCATTCACACCACACTGGAAGGGTACAGATTTAACACATTTATTTCCTTCTTTGTAGGAAGCATGAAAAACTTAGAAACTAATCCATAATAATCATAAATGAGCCTTCCCCAGGGCTCTAATGAGTAGAAACTGCTCTTTGTTTTACACAGATGTCAAAAGAGCTAATACAGCAAGTCACTAGAATAGCATGTATAATAGAATTTTCATTGTCTGTTTACCTGTCTAATTGAATAAATGGATAAATCTACGCTGAACACTTTTTAACCTGCCTTTGCCAGAACTTCTGCTGCGAATAATCATCCCCACTTTATGTATGCTTTGTGGTCTAGCCCCTTAAAATAAAAAAGGTTGAGGTCAGGGGCTGACAATACAGGTGTAATATTGCTTTTGCTATTTGAAAATGGTGAGAAAACACAACTGATAAACAAAAGAAATTAGCATTAATAGTTTGGACCTTCTTGCTAGATGGTGCTATTAATTCTGACATTGCAATTGGTGCACTGTGTATAGAGTGTTCTTTGTTTATATTCTGATGGACTATATTTAGTAAGAGCCATCATCCAAAATAATTTTCTATTTGTCTTTCTTTTTGTTTTGTTGTTTTGGTGTCAGAGCCAGTGTGCTTAGATATTTGAGACTTTGTACTTAATTTGTGTAAACTGCATACTGTACTTGGAAGGCGTGGAAAAACGCTGTGATAATTCAAATTCAACTGCTTTTAAGGTAACAACTCATTTTTCTGACCACTTTACCATGCTTAGACAAGGACAAAGAACAAAGCAGTATGTGAAAACACAATATATGAGTGCCATATGTGTTTCTTCAGTGCAGTGATTAAAGCAACAACTATTTTTCTATCCAGGTCTCAACAATAATATAATCCTGAGCATTTTATGGAGTGCCACAGGTGAGGAGGAAGCATCAGACCTCCTGATCAGTTCCTCTTGGAGAGATCTTCTGAATAATTCCACAAAGCATTGCTTTAAAAGTGGGTTAAAATTCAATCTGACCAGGTACCAGAGTTCTCTGACTGTCCTGAATATTGCTGACTTGTTTGTGCAGGACAAAGACCACGCTTGGTCACACGCTTGGCTGCACCTGGACCTCCAGCCTGTGAGGTGTGACCTGGTCAGAGCTGGAAATGAAACCTTTCTCCAGCCCTCTCCTTCCCTCACCAAAGGGCTCACCACTCCATACTCCATTACTTTGGGGAGGCACCTACTCCTCACCTACTGATCTCCAGCTGGTTCTGCCTACTCAGCTGAAAGCCGGGGATGGATGGGTCCCCAAGGACACTGCAACTTCATCCTGCCTGTCTTCAACCTTTGTGTTCAGTACAAAAACCAGACATATGTGGGTTTAGTATGGAAGACAGTGAACTCTCCAAAACTCCTTACTTTGACTTGCACTGTAGGCTATTATCACAGCCATTAATCTCATGCCATCAAAAGGGTGAGATAACAGATGAGCTGGATTTTGTCTAATCTGCCTTCAAAGTAATGAAGAATAATGACACTGACAAGGAAATTCTGCAGAGAATCTGCAGAGCAGCCTCAGTTTGAAATTGCCTGAGAAACTCATACCCGAAAGCCTAACTGGCCACAAGGATTTCCATATCAAACAGCCCCACTCTGCTCCAGGTAATATTTAAGTTACTTTTTGTCCAGTGGTTTAAATCAGCAACAATTTCCCTGGTGAAAACAGGAGAGGATTAAAAGCTGCTGAGATATCTTCCTGTGTCATGGGGCAGTAGGTCAGTGGAGTCAATACTGTGTGACAGGGCACCTTCAGGGCTCTGTGTGGCATCCAGTGTCACTTGGACCTGCAGCATCCTCTGCCAGCAGGTGCCACAGCTCTGGAGTCTGCCCCATCTCTGCTTTGCTGCAGCCTGCAGCAGGATGATTGGGATTCAGGAAAATGAGGCTCCAGTGTGTCATTTCTTCTGTAGCATTGAGATGGTGACAAATATGTTTTATGGAACCAGCCTAGAGGTTAAGATTATTTAAGTTATGAACAGAAGAACAGAATGCTGAGTAAATGATAAAGTTGCTCACCTACCTTTATTAAACTGCAATTCTTTTAAGGTACACAGAATGACATTTAACATTCATGTTTCTGGAGTTATAGTTTCCAGGTGTTAAGAATTGAAACACAAACTATTTGTCATTTGCTCTTGACCTTTCAAAAGTCTTATTAGACATCTGGTATGCTCTTCCTATCAAGTGTAGAAGAATAAAATTGTCCAGCTAACACAATTGCAAAATGCAATAACTGTTGAGATTTTTCTTTTATTTTTTAGAGAAGTGGTTACAGTGTCATCACATTTCTATTTTGTTGAAGCAGAAAGTTATCCAGCATTCACCTACAGACTTTGCAAGAGGAAGACTCTTTCATGTTGCTCATTCTCACAGACCATATCTGTGTTTTCACTTGCACAACTTTGGCTTGCAGAATTTGTGGTAATGCCTTTTTATTCTTCTTTTCAAGTGCATTTTTAGATAATGTCTTTTCCCTCTTTTACTAAGGTTTGGAGATGTCCATTTTCTCTCTGTTCAGACCAAAGAGGAGATCTCTCATGAAAACTCTCCTCTTTTCATAGATGAACAGAGGATTTGTCAGAAGAGACCAGGTTTGCAAGGTATCATTCAGTATCTGCAAGGCACTGGTCACCTCAGATGTAGACATGAGAATATGCAAAATATTTTTAAGAGTAATTAAGTAAACGAAAGGTGTAATTAAATAAAAGTTTAAGCTATGACTTTAATGTGAAGACTTAACCCCTAGCATTTCAAAATCCTTTGTTCCTAACAACCTACTTGTTTTTCCCGTAAGGGCAGCTTATCTTTGTCCTTGGGACAATCAAGTCCTTGTTTTTATTCCGTTATACTCTCATCCCACCCAAACTGATTTGTTTTGCTTCTGTTGTGGTGCATCTTCAAAACACTCCTTGCTCTGACAGGGTGAAACAGTTGCTGGCTGCTGCTGCAGTCTGCCTGAGGGAGGATTTTGTGGTGGTGTTGATGTTTTTTTGCAACACCAGCAGATGGAAAGGAAGCTACATTCACAAAACACTTTAAGCTGCATAATGGCTCTTGAAAGCCAAAGGAGGGTGAGGACGGGAGTGCACTCTGAGTGCTCTGGAAGGGTACACGATGTCTCTGCCAAATGTCACGCTGTAGAGAGGTGCCAGCTGAGCAGGGGTCTGAGGAGTGAGTGCCTGTGGGACTCACAATGCCCGTGCTGGTTGCTCTTCTCCCCACCCCACTGTGCTCCAGCTGTAGGACTGAGTCCACTGGGCTACTCAGTGTGTCTGTCAACCCCAGCTAATCCTTCTCCTGGTGTTGCTGGTGGTGCTGGAAGGAAGTCTACAACCTTTCTCCCTGTGCTGAGGCAGAAATGGATAGAAGAGATGAGGCAGCTCTCTTTCCCTCTGTATGCAGGCAGTGAAATTGCTGTCTTGCTCTATACACTCAGTGGAAGAGAGCTATGACTCATTTCAAATCACAGTCCTTGAAACGGAAGAAAAAGAGTTTTCCCATGATGGCTTCTTTGTCTTAATTCTTTCCTTTCTACTTGAAGAGTCTGAGCATTATATGGACAGTCAGATGTTTCACCATCTGCACAGTGAGAGGAGGGGAGAAGGGTACAGGGCTTTTTTACCTATGGGGTTATTTCTCTGGTTTTGGTGCAGAAGCAGAGCTCTCTTTAAGATTCTGTGCTTGCACAGGGTTTCCTCCTCACTGGACAACTCAGCACTCAGAGTGGTGTGCTTAGTGAGACAGACTTTCTCATACTATGTAAGTTCTCCCTCTTCCAGAGTTTTCAGGTATATGCTGCAATATTTTCAGGTAATTTAATAATGCAATAACTTTCAGGTGTATTCCTGCTTTCCTGGTTAAGACTCATCAGACTTGCAGGTCATGAAAGCAGTTGCAAAACCATGAGAAAATATGTGATATCTTTGAACTCAGGGTTGGTTTTCAACCTCCACAAACAGCTTTGGTTTTGCACATGTTACAGTCAAGCATTCCTTGTGTAGATTCTTGGGTCTGGTTAGAGAAACGTCTTTGCTGCAAAGTGCTTTTGATTTGCAAAGGCCTCTCCCTCCCTCCTTGTCTCCTTCACCACTCTTTCCTTCCTTCCTTCCTTCCTTCCTTCCTTCCTTCCTTCCTTCCTTCCTTCCTTCCTTCCTTCCTTCCTTCCTTCCTTCCTTCCTTCCTTCCTTCCTTCCTTCCTTCCTTCCTTCCATTAGTCAATAGGTCAAATCCAGGGCTTTTCATGTAAGCACTGTGTTAGGTTTTCCCTGTTTCAAAAGCTGGAAATGTACCTTCTCCATTTTGTATCTTGGGGAGAGTGGAGAACATTGCTGGTGTAATGGATGCTTCATTTTCACCTACTTTTCTATTTCTTCATTATGAGTTATTTCTCAGGTGAATTTTGAATCTCCCCTCCTGAATGAAGCTTTTCTTGCATTTGTTCTTTGAATCCAATTCACCATCAATGAATACCAGATTAATCATACAGAAATCAACAGTGCCATGGTGATTCAGAATAGATGGTCTCATAGTCCTGTCTGGGATAGAGTTAATTTTCTTGTTAGTAACTGGTACAATGCTGGTGTTGGATTTTGTAGGAGAATAATGTTGATAACACACTGATGTTTTGGTTGTTGCTAAGTAGTGCTCACCTTAAGTCAGAATCTTTTCAATTTCCCAGCTCTGCCAGTGCAGAAGTGCACAAAATGCTGGGAGGGAACGTGGCCAGGAGAGCTGAACTGGCCACAGGGATATTGCACACCACAGAATGTCATGTTCAGGAAACAAACTGGAGGGAGTTGGCCAGGAACTGCTGATCACTGCTTGAAGATATTCTGGGCATTGGTTAGTGGGTGGTGTGCAGCTGTATTGTCCATCACTTTCTTCTCTTGGGTTTGTCTCCCTCTCTCTTTCTCTTTCTCCCCACCTTTTATTTGTTTATTTATTTATTTAATTGAATTGATTTTTTATTGTCATTATTATTGTGGTTGTCATTACAACACTATTATTACTATTATTATTATTATTATTATTATTATTATTATTATTATTATTATTATCATCATCATCATCATCACCACTATCCTTATCTCAATCCACTGATCAAGGAGATTAACTTCCTCTGTGGTTTTCCTGCGAGGTAATGTCTGTAATGTGCTTCTGGAGAGTCTTTTCCACCTTCTGTTCCTCACGCTCTCATCTCGCTGTGCTCACAGCTATCTCAGCTATGGCTCTTGAGTACAAAACATCATCATAATGTGTGGTGCAGGGGCCATATTTTAGCACCTTTGGCTTCAAGAAAGAGAACATTATTGCAACTGTTGTCTTGCATGTATTCTTAAGGCTTAATTTGGTTTTGAGCTTTAAAATGCAGGGACAGTGGGCTCTATTTTGCTCGTGAGTACAGGAGAAGCAGTTCTTTTATGTGTGCTACTCCTTTCTTCATTGTTTCATGGATGCAGTTGAGCGTCTCCATGAAAGACTGGGACAAGAATATAATAGGACTGTAGATCACCTAAATATCTGAGGAAGAGAGGCCTCCTTCCTTTTAACTTGTGCCCACCATACTGGTGTCTCTGCTGCTGTGTGGGTCTCTGCACTGATGCATCCTCTATGTTTGTGGCTCTTCCAGGGTGGTGAGGAGTTTCTCCCTGGCTCTGTTTATTCTCTGCCTCACCCCAGTGCAGGTTCTCACTGGTTTAACAGTGGGCCTTTCTCTGATGACCTGGGAAAAGAACAGCTGTGTGCACAGCATGCCACCCTTGGTGCCAGCTGTGCTGCCTTCTGGCCAGAGAAGGATTGGAAAAATGCCAAGCAATTTTAACTTTTAATAAGACAAACCTGTGGCCTGTGGGTTCAATACAGGGCTCAGAGCTGGAGGGTTTTTTTGCCCTCGGGGCTCTGTCCTACTTGCTCAAACACATGTTTTTGATTTCTCACTTTAGCAGTTGTTTGTACCTTGAGGGGGTGTTAACAAAGCCCTTGTTGCAGGTGATATCTTGAAGTGGCTATTGAATTGCAGTAAATAATAGCAAATTCAGGTTACCTCTTTGGAAAAGCTGTACATAGCCAAATCTTCACTGACAGAAATGAACATATGTTTAGGAAAAGGCAGTCAAAATCTTACTGAAGAAAATCACATTTTGTCTATATTCATGACATACACAGAATTATTATGTTGTCTATCCCCATTTTGCTTTATGTTTTAATATTTAGCCAGGAAAATTTACTTGTCCAGAATATTTTATTAAGAGTGTGACTCTGGTTCTCTGCTGTGCCTCTCAGATTTACAAATGCTGCAGACATCCAGCTGGGTACCTCAGGCTGATCTGGCACTTCCTATTCACTTGTTTGACATAACATCAATAGCAGATAGCATTAGGGTCTGAACACTAAGAAATAATCCTCCTAGTAAATGTCTTGATTCTCAGTTTTATTGAAACTAAGACATGGGTCATATTCTGGTGAATGGTTTATACAGGATTTGGGCAACTGTACAGTTGTGAGCAGTAACTGCATCACTGATCTAAATGAACAGTGAGATGCTTAAGAGACCTCCTTTAAAGCAGAGGCAGAAATGTCACAGCATAACAGGTACACACTCCCCTGGGACGTGGGAGTCTTGGTAGAAGTCCTCTTTTGCCTGAATCAGCAGGGTTTGCTCCAGGGTGTCACACACCATTAGTGGCTGCCTTAAGAGGTAGATAAGAACTCTGGAACAAAATTTTCCAAGTATCTCAGGGGTTCCACAAGGATAGGTCAAACAGGCATTGGAAGGACAATTGTAAAGTAGTTTTTCAATTCTCATGGAAGAGTCCTAGTGGCTACTGAGTTATTTTTTTCAGTCTCTAGTCTAGCAGGCATATTACATTTCAACAGGATAAACTGAAATGAGTTATTTGCAGAACACTGTAAATTAGGTTTAAAATCTTACTCTTCTAGGAGGTTGCAAAAATAATGCAAGGAAAATTCTTTGTTTTTGTAGCAACTTGAAGGACTTGGTTTCTTTTTTTTCCATGTTAGTCGTAAAGTTCAGTGTTGTAGAGTTATTCCATCTTTCCCTGATTTTATAAATCTGGTCTTTTACTTCTATTAAGAATATTCCAAAACAAAAATTCTTTTTTACTTGAGTGTTTCTTTTTTTCTGGAAAAAAAAAGTCAAGCCAATTTGAATTAAAAATATTTAAGTCACTTAAAACACTGAATGCTTTCACACAGTTAATTGAAGGCATGCACATTGATGTGCATCAGTGCATGATTTTTACCATATTTTATTCATACAAGTGCAATAGATTTTATATTGTGTAGCTCCAAAAATTTTGTTTGCGTTTGCATTTGCTAAGGGCTTGGCCTATAAGCAACATACGTGTTGTCATAAATAGAAGAATGTTAATAACTTAGAAATAAAGAATGTAATTACTGCTGTACTTCCATGTGAAAGATGAGAGAATCTGACAAAAGATAAAAATGTAGCTTCTCAGCATCTTTGCTGCATGGCTGTCAGTTGAAAAATTTTAAACCTTGCTGCTGTACACAGAAAAGAGTGAAATCTTGTCAGAATTTTGCTGCCTTTGCTGTATCTCTTTTTCTGCCTGCAGACACCTGGGTGACAAGAATCTTCTCTGTCCCAGCACCTTGAGGTAGCTCTAAATTCGATAAAAATGCAAGGAGAACATAAATTCTTTAATCTTACATATGGTATCTTTCCACAGAAGTGAGAAAAAGCAAGTTAACCAATGAATCATTGCAGATTTCTATGGGAAAAAGGCATTTGAGGCAAACAGATATTTTCTCTGAAAACTCTGTCTGGTAGAAAATACCTCTAATGAGCTAGGAAATGGAGTGAGACATGGCATGAGAATAATTGTAAGGAATTGTAGTGGACTTATTTGCTGCTATTTCATGCAACTTTTTTTTTTTCCAGTTTAAATTTGGTCACTGGTTTAATATTCGCTTCTGAAAGTATTCTAAATAGGACTTTTCAAATGGCATATGCAATGAGTCAGAGAAAACATTCCTGTATAATGTGCTGAATTATCCTAGTGACTTCTGAGCATCTCTTCCTTTTTCTTCTTTCTGCCTTTTGTCTTTTCTCTGCCCTGAGTCAAGCCCCTCTCTGATGTCACACGATTTAGTCAATGGAGTTATTAAGCATGCAGTGCTGAATTAGTCCTCGATAAGCTCAGATCCTGCTGATGTCCAGCTCTTCATGGGTTTCTTGTGCTGTCCTTGTCAAGGTAATTGCCAGGCTTGACCACCTGTGAAAAGGATGACTTGCACTCACAGATATGCCAGAATGGCAGCTTAGCACTGATTGAATTTGTTCATAGTCTGGAGTTTGGTGTGTTCCTGGCTGCTCTCCTCTGAACTGAAGAGTAAAAATGTTTATTGAGAGTAAGAGCTAAAGCTGACTGAAATAGGACATCAGGTCAGAACAGGGTTGCCTGCTATCAGGGGACCAAGGCCAGGTTAGTGTAGGTAGATTGTTGATGAGGTGGATTTGAAATAAGACATTTTTGAATATTACCAGGAAGTGAAACCTCCCCAGGGGAGAAAGAGCAGTCCTTTCTTTCAGGTTATGTTGATTCACCAGGTCAATTCTCATCACAATGCTGAAGCCTTAAAGGACTCTAAGAGATTTTCCCACAGATTTGTAGCAGCAAATTAAGAGGTTTCTTCCTTCAGCTCTCTCTTCTGTCCTCTTCCAGGGACCACCATTTTCAGATCAAAGCCAGTAAAGAATACTAGATCATCAGTAATCATAGATGGCTTGTGATGCCTGAAGGATTTTTTCTGCTTTTTCTCCTGAATATTTCTTACACTGTTCCCTGTATTCACAAGTATTAGCATGCATACTTGTGATGCTTTAGGTGATAGTTTAGCCTGGTTTCATGGTGTTTAGCAGGCTGGTAGACTAAACACCCCTGAAGCCACATAGAGTTAGAGACCAAACACCCTGTTTTCGTGAGCCCTCAAGGTCTCCTAGTAGGACAGATGTTGTAAACTAGAAGTTAGCCCACCCAGGCCCCTTATTGGGCCCTTCTGGTAGATATGCTAATGTGTAGAGTCTTTAATTGTATACTGGACTGGGGGGAAGGGGCTTTTGCGGCATGTTCTACCTGGACAGCAGAAGCCATCGAACGGGATCATATTAAAATACCGAGGTAAACAACCCCCAACCCTTTCACTGTGTCTGAGCCTTTATTTCCTAAGACCAGAAAAAGGCATCACTTGGAAAAGGGAAAACTGTGAATTTTAGCCTAGGAAGTCTGTGGTGTAGTGAGGGTATAATTGCAATTGTTTTCCGAGTGACCAAGTGCATTTTTAAATTTTTTTTTTTTTTGTGAGATGTCTTTCCCTTCAGCTGAAAAGAACGAACAAAATATTTAGACATTCGCATCCTTATCTCTCACCATAGCCTTGTGGCCTTCCTGGGAACAGTTTTGGGAGGATATGTTGAGACTAGGTGCAAAGGGACTTTCAAGTGCAACAATTTATGTAGGATGAGAGTGTATTTCCTCTTCTGTCCCAGGGGAAAGCTCAGGAGAATTTCTTCTTGAACACTTTTACTCCACTAATTCCCTTGAAAACCATGCTTGCAGACCTGACTTTGTGCTTAACCAATGCCAGCCAAAAGCTGTGTCCCCTTCCAGCATCCAAAATAATGGATGGGCTACTAAAGGAATAGCTGATGTGAGGGAGTGTGTGGGACATACTGCTGTCCCTGGGGCAGGGAGAATAACAGTGAGAGATGAATCCATTCCTTCATTGAAACCACATGAAATTACCACTCAGTGTCTTCCTGCACACCAACATCTCTTCTACAGTATAGCACATAGATATTTACTTCCCCTTTTTTTCTTACAGTTAGTTAATTTTAGGCTGAATGGTATTTTTAACCTTTTTATGCAGAGAAATGCACTGCCAATTACATAAGAAAGAGATTTATCTAGGTTGAAATAAAATAATCCTAATCTAATCAAAGTCCTAGTGATGTAGGGATTATTCCTAGGGCGTTTACTTTATCTAGGTGAATTGGTGAAAGGTATTTGTGCACAACAGAACTCACTAAAAGGAACTCAGAAGTCCCTGGACCATTTTTTGTATTACATCTATGGGCTGTTTTCCTGACCCAGCATCTTTAGAATGTTTTTTATTAGAGACCTAGTGGAGTTCAAGCATCAGTCATACTTAATCCATGAAGGACCTGCAGAGGGTATGATGAGACACGGACTTCTTTGTGCCCCATTCACCATTAACACATGGCCAGTGAAGCTGGTCAAAATTACACTTGCTGAAAAATACAGTTTCATTCTTGACTCCAGTACTCACCTATTTACAACAAGAGAAGCAAAGTTCTTCATGCCATTGGAATTTAAAGTCTGGTAATAAGTAGGTACTTACAGAAAAAAATTAAAAAAAGATTGCCTAGGCTGTTGAAAATGCAGCAAGTGAAATAACATTCACCAGGTCCCATATATAGCCCTAATCCTGCTGGCTGATTCCTTAAAAATCCAGTGAGGGCAGAGGATAGCAAGAGCCCCACAGAACGGGACCAGTCCCTCTGAGAGCTCTGGAAACCTGAGAAGGGCTCTCAGAAATCCTCAGCATCCATCCACACACTCTGAGTCCACACCTCACTGTTAGAAAGGCAGCATTACTTATGAGCTGTTGTTTCTTTCCAGAAATCTTCCCAAATCTTCTCTACACATATTCTACAAACCTGAATTCATGGCAGCTTCATTCATTTGCCCCCAGGACTGCCCATGAAAGGGAATATCCCTATGCAGAATATGGATATGTTGGACTGAAGCCATTGGCTCTTGATCTGAGAGCAGGAATTTATAGATTTGCAAGTATATGCTTGATTGAGTAATGCTCTGGGAAATGCAGGCATGAGTCACTCAGAACATGCCACTTGTAAGAAGGAAAAGACGGAAAAAAGTATGTGTTGCATATTTTTAATAATCCAGGAAGGGTTAATTTGAATGGATCTTGCAACTTTTGGTGGGTTATGCTTTTCTTTCTTAAATTTTTATTTTCTGCTTTCAAAAAAGCCTTACTTTTACCACAAGTCTTGATTTCTCCAGGATTGTATTTTGGTGCTTCATGAACTATGGTGTTTGCTGTACTTCAGTTGTTTTCCCTAACATACCAAAAACATTCTGAATTGTTTGAGCACAGCTCCTGCAAACTGCAGCTACTTAAAGATTAGAAGTTTTCAGAAAATAATTCAGTAGTTGTTGGAGGCTACGTGCTTTTGAAAGTCTGGCTCCTCACTTTCCCAGCCCATTATTTGGAGCAGTTCTGCTGCCCTCTTACATGCAATATGAATTTTGGAATTTGAGTGTGCTTGGGATGAAATTTTAACTTCATGAATATTACATATCTGATGTGATGGCTTTGAGATACTGCTGTCACAACCAAAATCCTACTGTATGTAGCACTGTTTAGGCACAGGGAAGCAGAACCAAACAAAGAACACATAAAGGATTTTTGATGTTATGTGTTAGAATAAACACAGCATGTGCCAGACAACGTGAACTTTAAGCAGGTTCCATTCCCTTTAGTAAAGACAGAAAATTCTGTAAGTTTCCAGAAGCACTTAGTATTTTGTTGAATGCTAGCAAGTATCTAAATTTCTGTGGCATTGCATTGCTTCTGAGAATGTGATGGCCCAATTGAAAGTATCAGAATGTGTAATTCTGCAAAGGTGCTGTGAATTTCAAATCAGAGTATTCATGGACAGATATCAGACATAAAGAAGAATGGAGATGTCCACAAATAAAATGATAAACCTTATAGATTTCAACAGTGAAAAGACTGGATCTTTTGTTTCTCATCTAAAAAAAAAATCTATTAATTTCTCTCTGACTTTTGTCTTTAATTCCTTTTAGAGCCAGAATAAGGGGCAGCCCATGCTATTAATCCCTGTGGAGAAATTGGGAATACAACTTTTACTTGGAAAAGTGTCTGAAGAAAGATCACACTCCAGGTCTTATATATTAATAGATATTGATAATTGTTTTTGAGCAGCTGGTGGTTTTACTGAAGCACACTGTTTCTTTCCACAGCTTTACAGAACATAACAGGAAGAGGCTGAGCCTGCTGTTGAAGGGACAGGAGTGGAGTTTACCCCCAGCATTTACACCCTGGCAGGTGCCGACACTTTCAGCTGCTTCCTGCTCCTCGAATCCATGCTGCTACAGATGCAGGTTCCCTGCACTGGTTTTATCTGGTGTCATGTGCATTTTCTTCCCAGGGTCTGATATGAGCTGTGTTTTGTATTTGTGCTGAAGACCGTGTTGAAAACACAGGGATGTTTTTGTTGTTGCCCAGCAGTGTTTACACAAAGCCAGGGCCATTGCTCTTTCTCACGCTGTCCCTTCAGCCAGGAGGCTGGGGGTGGACAAGGAACTGGAGGCACACATCTGGGACAGATGATCCCAGCTGAACAAAGACATTTTCCAACATCACGCTCAGCATGGAGAGCTGTGGGGAGCAGAAGGAAGGGGTTTAGGTTCAGAGAGGCAGCATTTGTCTTCCCAAATCCCTGTTACCAGAGTCCTGCTTTCTTGGTGATTACTGAACACCTGCCTTTCCATACAAAGTGGTGAATGAATCCCTTGCCTTGCTTTGCTTGTGCACACAGCTTTTGCTGCACTTTTTAATTGTTTTTTTCTCAGCCCATGATTTTTCTCACTTTCACCCTTTCAGTTCTCTTCCCCATAGGCATGGAGGGAGTGAGTGGGTTGGGGCTGAGTTGTCATGTGGGTTGAAATAAGATAACCTCTGAACTTGCCCCACAGGCAATGCAAAGCTCTGTAAATCTCTTTTGTGTCTCCCTCAGCACCTAAACAGGTGCTCTGAAGGGCTCTAGGCCACAGTGGAAAAGTCTGTCCTCAGGCATTCAAAAGGAATTGCAGAATTGCTTGAGAGTGGTGAGCACAAAGCTGCATCTGGAGGTCTCTCCTCACAGAAGGCCATGGACTGGGATGAGGAGCTTGAGGACATGGAATGTATAGAAAGCAATTTATTTTATTTTACATCTGTTATAGCCTCTTTCTGAAAATAGACTTGATTCCCTTAGACTGCTTTGTGATGCTGTGTCAGAGTAGTCTGGGTAACATAAAATACTAAAGTGTTTAGCTTCTAGGATGTTCAACACATTCAAATTTTATTATCTTCATTTTAGAGGTGAGGCATAACAGGGTCAAAACTGGAGTGTATTAAAAAGAGATTCTTAGTCAATCAAGGTTATGAGCCAAAATGTGAGGCAACATCCATCAGTTCACAAAACAAACAAACAAACCTACAAAACCCAACAACAACAGAAAAAGAAAACATAAATATAAAAATGTAAATCTGACATTTTTTTCCCATTGGATCAATTTGTCTCACAGTTTGATGATAACCTGTAGTGCTGACCTCTGCAGCAAATAAAAGCGACTCTGCATTTATCTTTATGTAACACTGCTACTATTCCTAATTTTGGAAAGTCAGCTAGTGATTGCACAGAAGCTGACACGGAAGAGTTTATACAAAAATGATGATCTTCTGATTAAAACTAGAATAACTTCCATACATGGAAAGGGAATAAATTAGTATTCTGACACTTCATAACCCATATCTGACAGTGTGAGCTTCACTGTTATCTAAAGAATGTGTGTCCCCCCTGAGCTGTATTATCTAATGATTCAAATCCAGATAAAACACTAGATAGCAATATTGGAGCACAGTTGTGTAAAAAACAAAAAACCACCCCAAACCCCAAAGAAAAAACAACAAACAATCACACAAACAAGCACAACAACAACAACAACAAAACAACCAACAAAAAAATCAACAAACCAAAATAAACCTTCAAGAAGAATCCCTAACATAGGAATTCCTGATTTTTTTTTTTTTTTTATTGCAGGACTGGATGCTTCCATGGAGTAGATAAAAACATTTTCAAGGATACACCACACTGCACTTAAGGGAATCAGAAAAGGATGAATGCTAACCATTTCCAAGATATCATTTCAGTTAAGAAAAAAAAGCATTTTGTGTGCAGCTTTCATGACAGTAAGGTGTTTGCTTTTTCACAGTCCTTTAGACATGCTCCAGCTATGAGCATTGC
Organism: Eopsaltria australis; assembly: GCA_034509425.1. Taxonomy (NCBI): domain Eukaryota; kingdom Metazoa; phylum Chordata; class Aves; order Passeriformes; family Petroicidae; genus Eopsaltria; species Eopsaltria australis. Next base: position 260,156 of record JAVTVJ010001545.1, on the reverse strand, counting down.
CATAAAGACAGAGAGTGCAAAAGAGAAAGAGTCAAACTTGGGGCAGGGTTTTAATGTTCAGTCATAGGATCTGTCATAGCATTGGAGACAGGTATACAGGCTCATTGGAGACAGGCTCTTTGTCCCATAACTTCTTTTACTTTAGTAGTATAATTTAGTCTTGGGGATATCACATGTATAAATGCAGATAGGAACAATATAGGGCAAGCACAACTGACCCTTTTTGACAGCCAGTGATGGCACAGAAGCTGACTGAGAAGAGTTTCTGGTTAAGCAGTCAGCAGTCTCTTAAAACAGCAAAGTTAACATTTCTGTGCTCAGCTAGGATAGCTCCTGTTAGAAGCTGAAAGTGGAACATAACATAATCCATTATGGATGGATGTTTGGGAAAAGAGTGGTTCTCAGCACAGATATACTTTGTACCAAGCAGTCTTAGGGGGCTCCTACATCCAGGGGGATGACTGACTCTGCAGAAGACAGGCACTGAGCCTGTGGCAGTGTAACAGAGGTATTAACTGTAAGGCATCACATTAACCTTGTTTTTTTGAAGGGCATAGAAGATAAGGTCAAACAGCAGAAAACGACAAGTGAGAAGGAATCAGAAATGAGCAAAGGTTCAAACAATGGAATGGAAGACAACTTCAGTTTACAATGAAATACTCTTTCCCAAAGAATACCAAAATGAGACACTAGTCAGACCTGCCAGTCTTTCAACTCAGAACTTTGTTCCTGGAAAGACATACTCCTTGTGGAGGGGAGATGCAGACCCTCTCCCACAACAGGTCTTATGACCCCCAGGTGTGCACTTTTCCTGCTGGAACAGCACCTCAGAGCTCAAATGTTTATATTCTCTCTCTCAAGTCTTAAATGCATGACACCATACAAAGAGTTTGCAGAAGGCTCTAAGGAAAATAAACAAGGAGCAAAGGGAATTTTGTCAAACTTTTCCATACACACATTGCCAAGTCAGCTGCAATTGCAAACAAGAGAGAAAGCAGAGGTAGAAATGCCATTCTCTTTCCTGCCCCAAGTTTTACTTTTTGTCTCCCCAGTTATCATCCTGGTGTTTGATGTGGGGTGGGGGAGGATGTTGCTGTTCTTAGTAGCAGATGTTTTTGATCTCAAGCAGATAAGGTAACAGAAATAGCCTAAAGCTGCCAGTTTATTGAACAACGGATTGAGACAATGAGACACATTATGGGTTGTCGAGAGATGGTCATCCTGTTAATGCAGAAACCAGCAGAAACTTGGATGCTTTTTTGGAGATCTACAGCCTTTCCTCAAGAAGAAAGGGAGCTGCTGTTGCAGGGAGCAATTTGGGAATGCAGTGGGTATTCACTCTGAAGCAAGACTTCAGAGTTATCCAGAACATTTCAAAATTAGCATGTTTTAAGGCAAGTTATGGAATCTGCTCCAAAAGATCAATAAATAATTTGTAACAGAAAGGTTAGACTAATCTCATTTTTCTCATTTTGGGTGCTTACTGTTGTGTTGACTGAGGGCACAGATTTAGCCTGTTTATCTAGGCAGGATATAAATAGGTGTTAGATCACACACACACACACACACACACACACACATGAATCTTTTTATAATTAAAAGGTTTTAGTACAGAGGAAGAAAATAAAAAACTGCACATGTGATCTTCCTTGAACTGAAGGAACTCATGCACTCCACGCTGAAGTCAAACTCTTCCCTCCTACCTTTTTATCTCTGTATCAATCTTGGCACAAAAGTACCTGCAGCTTAATGAGTGCCTGTCTACCATGGGTACTGCATGCAGATGACAAGAGTTAAAGCTGTAGGCAAGGAAAACAAACCTTGCATAAAAATATTGGTTTATCTCCTGGATAACTTCTAGATGTACTGAACTAGTCATGAGCCAGTCACTTCTACATAAGCTAAGAAAAGAATTTATATTTGGCTCTTCTGACTATTCCTGATGCTCTACAGAGAAGGAGAATGAGTAACATTTTGCATTATCAAGTACAAATGCTGTTAGTTGATGGTATCTGGCCGCCTTTTTCCTCCTCCTCCTCCTCCTCCTCCAAAGATGTCAGAGGCATTGTATTCAGTTCACAGCTGACAAGTTTCTTTAATTGATCAAACCAGACCTTGGTGATGGTGAGACAGAAATGATTTACTATGACAAATTTGGAAAACCTTCCATTAGCAAGCAAAGAGTGTCAGCCACTCCATTATCCAAGTACAAACCATACACAGGCAGATCTAGGAACTCCTGAAATTATTACCTGTTCTAGTTAAGCTTAGACCACAAGGCTTGGACTTCAAGAGTGTTTGAAAACCTTACACGTTTTTTTTTTCTTTGCTTGGGAAATTAGTGAAGCTGGGAGTTTTCTCTTATGCCCTTCCCAGCTTGGAACTCTGGTGGTCTCCTGTGGAGAAACACTGAAAGAGAAAGCTCAGCAATGAGACACGCCCATGTGAGCAATTGAAACAAACTGCAGGGACACAAGAGCAGGGACTCTGAGGGAACTTAGGGGGCTGCCCTAGGAGAGGCAGGGAACAAAGGATGGGGCAGCACTGAGGTATTGTGGCTGTGCTCTGTTTAATACCGTGGAACTGATGGGAGCTAAGACAAAGGAAGGGCCCAACTGGTGCCTGAAAGCTGAACTTTGCTTTATTAACCCAAAAATACATATTGCTTTTCCAGCCCAGTTGCATTTGCTACCCTGTCATATGTTAATGAAGGAAAACCTGCACATGCTTCACAGATCTGACCAAAGTCACTCAAATTCCACCTGGTCACAGAATGGCATTAGCTGGAACTTCATCTTTTATAACTCTTTCCTATGATTTGTGCCTCTGACAGCATCAGAGCATACCCAGGTGAAACTATGCTTAATAAAGGGTGAAGGTAAGCTTAGTGAACAGAGTTTAATTAGTTATTGGTCTCCATATATTTAGTGCTAACAGAGTAAGTGCATTTAACAACAGCAATTCAGTACCTGCATAATCTGTTGCTTCAGTAAACCACACCACTCATGAATCAGCAATTGTGCAAGGCCTCACCGAATGAAACCAGACTTGCAGTGCCAAATTTGTCGTAATCAGAAACGAAGCCCGGCTGTACCCAGCCACTCTGATCTCTGAGTACCAGCTGGAATGCAATTGGGTTTATTTTCTGCCAAATTTCATCCTCTAATGCAACAGAAAAAAAAGTGTAGTCAGCAGGATTGCAATGGATGAACTGCTGCAAAAATATAACAGTGCATAATTGTAAGAGGGAATAGAATGGGCCCAAAAATTTTGGGAAAATGAGCATAAAGTGGTATAGTAGATAGAAAACTCTAGAAGTGTGCAAAAAGTTAAAAATATAATGACAAAAAAATTATTTGCATAGTATTAAAGACTCACTTATTTTGTGCACAAAAGAAAATCAAAGTGTCCTATCTCCTCCCAAAAATTCCAGATTTAGAACACACTGCTTTGAAGTCCAAAAATGAAGTTTTGAAAACATTATTGACTTTTGATAGAGAGTACTAAGAAAAGCTTGGTACATGAGTAGATCTTCTCATGAATGAAACACAAAACCTAAAAACAAGGAATAAGAAACTTGAAAAGGTATTGACTACAGCTGAAAACTGAGAAAAACAGCTGCAGGAAAAATTAAGCCTCTTACCAAACCTGTTGCCATTCTTGGTTTTGGCTAAAGAAAACCAAGAAGAGGAAAACTGTGCAGACTCCGAAACATGGCATGGAGACATCTGGCATGGTAGTGGTGATGATGATGATGATGACGAGATGGAGGAAGGTTCTGATTGCCCCAAGACCCATCATTTCCATCCTTATGAGGCTGAAGCAAGCTTTTGTAAAGTCCCTTGTTGACACAAGGGCACTGATGCAGTAATTACTATGAAGCAGCAGACAACCTAAATAAAAAGGCTGGTCACCAAAAAGGGAAAACTGCAGGAATTGATGGAATTTTAAAGAATGCCTCACTGCAAACATGTCCTAATGGCTTCCTGGCAATCAGAACTTAACCTGTGCTGAAATATTGGTTGGTGCCGCTAAAACCTGTATTTTAGGGTATGATTTGTTGTATGACAAAACATGGAAACTTCCCAGTGGTCAGTCTGGAGTTTTGCCGGATGAGGTGGAGGAGAAACAGCATCTTTTTATCTGGAACAACTGAGGTAATATATGGGATCTTAATTAATAATTCAATTTCGTTTCATCAGACACAAGTCACATTCTAGCTTGAACATTTATTGTACCAGTTTGTTGTCAAGAACACATGCTTAGCAGAACCTTCACTACATTTGCAAAACACTCAACTTTGACAACCTTCTAACCTTTCCCTGAGTACTTGTTTGCAGAGTTAACCATGTGACCAAGAAAGAAGTAGAATTTTAGTTCTGCTTTATTCCAGTGAAGAGTTTCAGACTCACTTATACACACCAGGAAGAAGGATACTGGTGTTTTGCAGATGCTGCATAATCCAATATCAAATGACTCACAGATCCAGTTAGCATCAAACTGATTTATTCCAGACTTTTGGTCACGTTTCCAGAAGAGTTAACACAAAATACTTGCTCAGACCACAATCACTTCTTGGTGTTCCTCTGATGTTACCAGCAGGGTGTCAAAACTCACAGCAACTTTCTGGCCCATGTTTGCGTCTGGATCTGCATCCATGCTTACAGTGGCTACTGATTTGGTGGCCTTCGCTTGTTTTTAACACCCTCTCTAGAGCTTTCCATCACTTCAGTTTCAGGAACCTTTGCTCCCATGGCTGGCAGAAGCTGTGACCTCCTCTGCATCGAAGACAACAAGGATACAAAAAAGTGGAATATTAATATATATAACTGGTCAGAATGACTCAGAGTTCCATACAGTTTCTAGGTCCATTACATCTTGTTCTTTAGATAGTATTTCATAAGTGCATGATTCTACCCACCAGCTTTCCATCAATGCCTGGTGTGAAATGTACATGATCTAGTGCATTAGTTTTCTATTAAAATGCACTGCAAGAGATCAATTCATGAAGCACCAATATTTGCCCAAGGTAATATATTTGGGCATGGAAAGACACCGAGGCTTGGTGGAAGAGCTGAAGCTGAAATCAACAAGGTAAATTTTAAATATTTGTGCATCCTTCTATGTTACCTGGTGCTTATGAGTGCAGGCTATTCTGCACAGGGACTATTTTCTGAAGTTTGAGTTTCACTGAGCTGCAGTTCCAGGTGGGATGCTTCCATCAACCCAAGATTCAGTGTCACAACAGGATCCTTGGAGTATTTGATTAAAAGTCTATGCAGTAAGGGTCACCCTTACCTTTTCTGGTAACTATACCTTTTTGTTCTCAGTCTGATTGTCTGTTGTGTGTCTCAATCTTCTGCCTAAAGTTAGATAGTGGCTTAATGGAAGCAATAACTTCCAAGGAGAGACAGAAAATTTGTTTTCCTTTTGATAGCCCTGACACTTATTGGCAGCATTCTGTAGAAAAAAAAAGAAAAAAGGGGATTTTGTACCCTGATTTCTGCTCTTCTCGACCCAGAACTGAATTAATCTTGAGACTACCTTCTCTGTTGTAAGAAGTTTGAGACAAATTAAATCAGCCCTTATGGATGATTGACTGAGGCAAGCTTAACAGAATTTATATTGCCCAGTAGAGATAGATATCGATTACTGCATGTTTCTCCAGAAACTTATGGATAACAAGGAGAGGAGAGAAAGACTGTCTCCCATGATACTATTGTTCAAAGATATATGGTACTTTAAAAAAGTTTGCTGAAAGATAAAACTGATGCAGCAGATCACTGGTATTTTCACCCTTTTTTAATCAGGAATGTCCACTTAAAAAAAAATTCCCTCCTGCTCAGTAGAGAACAAGGTGAAGTCAGGGAAGGGGTAACCAGAGAAACATATCTAAACCTGTTGTCATTGGAAGTTCAATTTATAAGCTAGCTGTGTTTCTTTACCACAGTATCTTCAGTCATTGAAGGAGAGTGAAGTGAGCCAGAAAAGGCCCTCTCTGTTCTCACACGGCCCTCAGAAAAGGAGCAGTACCTGCAAAGTCTGTGACAGAACATTATAAGATGTTAAATACCTTATGCTGTTTCCAGATCTGTCTCTTGCAGCTGGTAGGAAGAAATTCATGTGACACAGAGCAAGGAGCTCTGCTGTTTGTAGTGGAAGGCATGATGGGACCACACTATGTAAGAATTTAGGAAAGGGAGACCCACTTGCTTCCCAGATTATCCACAAATTACTGGGCCCAGGGCTAGACCTTGCCGTTCTTAGTCTGCATGTTATGTGTCTTCCAAGTCCTTGCAGGACCTTTAAGATGCAGATTCACTGATAATCTTATGGAGTAACCAATTTGACACAATAAATCAGATAATTTTCAACATGAACTTTCACAACCACAGATTCTCAGCATGGCTTAGACTAAGTCTGGGAACACTGATGATCACAGACTCACAAAGAGTGCAGTTTATTGATTGCTATAACCAAGTAGGATTCGGAGATCACTGTTCATGAGCACACTGGTTACCATGGAGTAAATATTATCTGACAGGCATCCTTATGGGGAGAGGTGGGTACAGCCTATCAGCTGTCCTAGGACAGAAGGGTGACACACATCCTTTCTGAAGTTAAACTTTTATCATTTCCTTTGAGAATGAGGGAAAGATAAAGTTGATCCCATTTCATGATTAGGAGGGGTTTGTGTAACTTTAGTCATACATGTAAAGCTTTTACAGGTTTTACTTAATTAGGTTATGCAAGGCATGAAAAGCAGTATGCATTTTTGAGTTAATGAAGCAAAGTTCAGCTTTTGTTCATGGTTGGGCCCTTCCTTGGCTTAGCTCCCATTGGCTGCGTTGCTTTAAACAGACCATGGCCACAACACCTCTGTGTCACTCCATCCTTTGTTTCCTGCCTCTCTCTGGGCAGCTCCCTCAGTATCCCTGCTCCTGGGGCTGTAGTTTGTTTCTAATGAATTATTGTCCACACAGACACTTCTCCTTGCTGAGCTTTGTCTTTCAGTGTTTCCCCACAGACTAAAGTAGCACATGTACTTTTTCTGCCCCAAATTGCCAGCACTTAACAACAGCTACCCTTCAGATGGAGGTTTTTGACAGACCTGGTTGGACGCATCCTTCTGCCAGCTGAAGATCACAGCTTCTTTTCTGTATGTGGGGTACAACTGTATTGGTCAAAAAGGGATTTTTATTCTTGATATATTCAAAGAAAGGCTGAAGAAGAAGAAAGTGACAAGAACAATTGTGCTTCTCTCTGTCCCAGTTATGGTGAAATACTGGACTTATGTCTCTTACCAAGTATGTCTCTTGCTATCTTAACTTTTACTGTTATTTACTGACTCTGGTACACTCACTATCTTCTAGTCATTCCTGAGATTTAATTCCTCTAAGACATTCTTATCCTGAAACAAAAAGTTACAATTTTATATGAAGAATTTTTTAGCTGCTTTCTCATACTTGGTCCCCTCCTCCCCATTTTATTTTCCCAGATCAGTTAAGAACTAAGAGGCTCTAAACTCTTCAGTTTGCACATACAGAAGTCTTTATGGCTCAGATATTACAGGTAATGATGGGTCTTATATATCTTTACAACATAGCAGTCGTAAAACTAAAAGTCATCACAGTATTCAAGATGAGCTTTTAACTGTGCTCATAACTCACTGAAAATTCCTCACTAGCTAGCCAGCATGTTGCTGAGGTCAAACATAAAATTTGTGCTTGCTAGCTGGGAGAACAGAGATAGCTTAGGAGTATGGTTGTTTTGTTTTGTTTTGTTTTTCCTAGCTGGATTTAAAATAAAAGAAAGCTGAAAGGTTTTAATCACAGGTTTATGTACTTTAGCACTTACACCCCTCACTGTGCTACCCATCCTCGTTTAAGTAGTCTCCTTCCAAGATCATTAATTTTTAAGCAGACCTAAGATCCTACACCTCCCTAGAATACTTAGGTATTCATACAAATGTGCACAAACCTATCCTTAACATAGCCAGGAGAGTTTCTAATTAACTAGGACCAAATTATCTCCCTTTTCTCTTAATGGCTTCTTAAAGAATAATTTTCTGAATAGTGAGAGAACTTAGTCTTTCTGAGAGGCCATTAAAGAGAAACTTCAGAAAAAGACAGATGTTTGCAAAGCCTAAGTATTCCTTCTGCTAGACTACAGAGGTCCTACACTGTTCTGCCTTTAAACTTTCCAGCACTATGGCTTAGCTTTTACAGATCCTCATTTAGAGTGAAACTGAAGGACATTTCCAGGGTAACCAGACCTAACATTATGAATTTCCCAGAGGCATTCGTGTGGATGCCGTTAACAGATGGTGATTTGAGACTGAAGCACCTGAGTAACGCAGCTGATCTTGAGAAAACAGAAGGAGGAGGGAGGATGGAGAGGTTTCTGGCCATCCCCATCCCAGGTGTCATCCTGTCACCTGCATAAGCTGTACCTGTGGCCTTGGCTAATAGGAGTCACATTGTGCTTATTCTCTAAATGTCTTTGCCATGAGAAAATTCGTTTGTCAGAAGGGTGGCTCTTGGCAGTGTTCACTGTGATGTGGGAGGTCAGTTTAGGAGACGTCACTTTCTCAAAAGCACACAAAAACTATGGGGAACACTCAGCAATCAGGAACCCAGGTGTTTTACTTCCAGAAAGTTATTATGTTAAAATTTTCACCAGCTCAGGCTGAACATTTTTTGTAAATTTAAAGGAATTTTTTTCCCGTGGTAATTACTTAAATTCTTGTTGCATACAAGCCTAGCTGAAAATAAATAAACAAAAAGATTATCATATGTTAGAATATAGAATCATACCCGAAACAGGACAGTGGGGAAGAAATTTGACCTAATGGCCACAATGATGTACATTTACCACTGGGAAAACTTAGTATTTTTACAAACACTTTATTTTCTTCTTCTGGCCCTTTAGTCTTTTTCTATACTCTTACTTGACTTTCCTTCACATAGCCTACCCTGTGTAAAGTAGATCTGCTCATCTTGTACATCAGATTGTTGGACTCTTCTCAGGGAATAGCAGTCAAGACAGGCAGCGCACAAAAAACCTCAGGAAGCACCAGATGGTTGCAAAATACACTGTATTTTACCACTGTTTTTCTTCCCTTCTGAAACAAGAGGGTTTGTTTGTGTGCAGCTGCATCTATTTCACAATCTCCTTCCCTTTCTGGTATATTCTTTCCTTTTCCTATATCACAGAATAACTGAGGTGGGAAGGCAGCTCTGCAGATCATCTGCTCAGTCCCACAAACCAGACAGGAGGAGCAGATTGCTGAGAGTCGTGTCTCCAAGGACAGGAGCTCTACAAACCCTGTTACAGTGTTTGTCCACTCTCCCTGTAATTTAAGTGTAGTTTTCTTTTCCATTTTTTCCCCTTGAAATTTAAAAATGGAACATTTCAGTTTGTATCTATGATACAATAAAATTTATGAGACCAGAAATGGGTGTATTCTAAATGCAAAAATTAGAATCCTTTTTGTTAAATGAATAAAAAGAAAGCCACAAAACTTTTCCTCACATAAGTTTGATTGGCTTGCAGTTACTTATTCACACTGCTATTTAGGAGACAGGCATTCTACCCTGACCAGCTAGTTAGAGGCATCTGGTTGAAGAAGCAAATATTCAGGTGGATTGTCAGGAATTATAATTAAAAGTATGACTTGTTCAGGGTGTAAGCACAAGCTTTTAGATAGCAAAATATTTATCTTGTCAGTTCTTAGGTTTTTATATTGAACTTCTGTGAGTCCTATGTTTTTTGGTTGTCCCCTTTTTCTCCAGCATAAGGAGTGGTCTTTGTTAATTTTTTAAAAATTTTATTGTTGTGGCTTTTTTTCCTTTTCCATTTTCATTCTCTTCTTTTTCTTCTCCCTTATGATTCTCTGGAGAAGTTTGAACAGGATACGTTAGAAATGCAGCTTTCACCAGGTAACAAACCTCAAGAGTTTGAGCTCCTTGGTGGGAAGAATATGTTTTGTTTTTCCCTCTCCGCAGGACTAGGAACGGAGTATCATGCTACTCTCCTTTGTCCTGCTGCCTCTTCATGGGAAGCTAAAAACAGCTAGTAGCAGATAGGGGATTGTTTTCTGCAGCTGGTGTGCCTGCAGATAATCAGTCCTTGACTTCCTCAGCCCTCCCTGTTTAGAGGAAAAAAAGAGGATACGAACTGCTTTAGGGGAAAATAGTGATATGAGGGAAAGCTGGCTTCCTGGAGAGCAAGGTCACAGGTGGGCTCCTCTGTCAGGGCTCTGTGGTGTCTCACAAGGGGGGGTCTCCTGTGGTCCCCCCTGCTCCCCTCATCAGAGGAGTTGCTCAGGTTCTCATTGCCCATTGTAGAACACTTGCAAATTGCTGCGTTTTTGAGACCTCTGTCTTTCTTTTTGGATGGGTTACAAGGGAGGCCGAAGAAAGCCAGCTGCATTTTCACACCAGAATTTTTCCAACTAAGAAATTACATTTGCACACAGTACATCAGCTTGAAAAGGATATAAGTCCTTATTGTCATTTGTCACTATTAATCAATTATTAATTATGTTTCTGTGTAGCCAGACAGCTTTCCTGCATAGGTATCAATTTTTTTTTCTGATTCCTCCTGTGATGAGCTCACTCAGGCACTGAGTGGGGTGCCAGTCTCCTCACAGGGCTCTGCAGAATGTCAAGTGAACAGCCTTCCTGACAGCACTGAAGTACCAATTTTAGCTCCTAAAATCTCTTTTTGTGCCCCTTTTCATCCAAGAGCACTCTGTTTTGTTATAGTTGGATATTCTTTTCTCACATGAATTTAGTGATGAGACTGGTCTAAAAGGTGCTTTCCTTCTCAAATCTCAGTAGGGGACACTTTGCACCTCCTTTACTCCATGTCCTGCATATTTCTAATCAAAGTCACACGTCTGAAAACCCTTTTAAAAAGAAAATTGGAAATGCGGCTGTATTTCCAGTTTGGGTATTTGGATGGCTTGTGTTTTGACAATCTACCAAGACACTGTAGCTTGCATAGCTAGAACTACGGTAATCCTGGTTTTTGCTGAATCCTAGAAAACATTGATTGCTACCTATCAACACATTATCTCACATTGATCTAAGCTGTCTGCCTTTTCTGAGGCATGAACAAAAATAAGTATGCTTTAAAATCTGTTACTTTAACATGTTCCTAAATTATTTTAGTAATATAGGTTTGATGATTTTTCTGTAGAACTGTTAGTTATTATTGCACTTTCAAGAGACTGTTTTTTTTTAATGCTCTGGGCCTCTTCTAATATCTTTGGCCTAAAAACTTATGACTGTTTTATACTGAGAAAACTGTCCTTCCTTGGGATAAATGTTGTATAAATCTACCTCTACTTTGAAAAATACTTATTTTAAGGGTAAATATCTTTAAGAAAGCTTGAATGCAATCAAGTAATTAAGCAAAAAAATTACTTAAACAAGTAATCTTTGATGTCTGCTAATAGCTGGCAGATAGTGGAAAATTTTCGGTTTTGCCTCAGAGTTGCTTTAAGCTGGTGAAGAAATGATGAAGAATAATGTGAGCTGGGCCCTGTGCTTATCTTGCACCTGGCTCAGGCAAGGCCTGGAGACAGAAATATATCTGGAGTGAAGTGAATCCTCTCAGCTGATGTTGTGATGTTGTTTCAGTGAGGCACAGGAGAACATCTGCATCTCTGCACCAGCCACTGGCCTCACTCCCCCTTCACCGTGAGAAGCAAGCCTTGTTATAAATCTTGTTCGTTAAGGAGATAACGAAAAAACTCTCTGTTGAAGGTCAGAGAGCTTCTACTTCTGCCTCAGAGGGTGGAGGAGGACCCAAGTGTTTATTTTACCTTTTGTATCAACTATAAATTCTGACCAAAACCAACTGAGACTCTTATTTACATATTAGTTTTCACCCCCCCAAAGAATACAAACGAAGAAAAAAAGAAAACGTACCTTTACACGTATGACCATGGTCACCAGCATCCCACCCTATAACAGGCGACCGTTCCACCCCTTTGGGAAGGGCAAAAATTATGGCATAAAAGAAGGGGGCTGTTGGTGGCAAAAAGGGAGCGGGGAAACATTTCTGCTAGCTTGGGATCGGTTCACGGGTTCCGTCTCTTCTCCTCTATTCCTGAAGGGCCACTTTTGGGTAAGTTCTGCGTCTCCAGCTGCACCGGAGCAGACACGGGAGTATTTATGTATCTGTGTCTATAGATAGATTGTATTATATGTATAGATATGTACCTATAGAAAGATTTTATAGATAATATCTAGAACAGAGTATGATATAAATATAATATTATCTATATCCCTCTAATAGATCTCCCTTACTGCACCCCAGCACACTGTAGCCAGTGAACCTCTCACCAGTAATTCTGAATCTGCCCTCTGTTGTTTCAATGAACTTACCCATGAATTTTCATGAGATTTGGGTGAATTCACATAAAAGTTCATGATTCTGGATTGTGTAGGTTCCTTACTAACTCAGCCATGGCACCAAAAGCTGGTAAAATGCACCATTTGTGAGTCTGCGATCACAAAATTCCTACCGAACGTGACCAGGCTGATAGTGCCAAATTGGAAAAGAGAAAAGAAGCCCAGCTGCTTCCACCCTCTCTGATCTCTGAGGACCAGCTGGGACGGAGGGTTGTTGGGGTTTTTTTCCTGCCAAAATTCTATACCCTTATCACAACAGTAGTTTCGAAAAACAAGAGAAGGAAGGACACCTTTTGAGTGATGCAGAGCTTAGAAGAAACATTTTTTCCATTGTGCTCCCCTAACTCTAACAATAGCTTTAGTTAACCTCGTGTTTGGAGCATTTTCTTCTGTTACAGGACATTTCAGATACACGGGTTTTGCCAAATACAGGGAAATATCAGTTATTAAAATTACAGTTCTGTTATGATAACTTTGAGCAAACATCTTTTAGGCTCCGCTTAAATTTCCTTTGAAACTGCAAGCCCAGCCTGCTTTGCATCATTACATCTTTACCAATATAATGAAATATGTGTGTGTACAGCCAGGAATTGAAGGCAGCTGGTTCTGTGACACAATTCCATATCCATTTTGACTGTGAAGTTTTCATTTTCCTTAAGTTGCATATAGTACTGAATTTTCAAGGGAGTAGAATACACTGCTCCCACTAAAATTTGATATCCCTCGGCTCACAGGCAAAATCCCTTGGATGAATACTTTCCCAATTTGTAACATTTTTGTCCAGTGACAACTAAGTTGCAGTTTCCTTAAAGAAACTGATTAAGGTCACACACAAAAATGAGAACCTAGGAAAAGAACTTTGTCCAGAGGTTTGCAGGAAAGTGGACAAAAATGGGAGAAAAAACCCTAAAAATCTTTCCTGTAAGAGGGGAGAGGGAATACTTTATTCCTTGTTTGCGAGCAGCAGAATATTGGCAGAAGGGATTAAAGTGTTCGTTATCAGCTGGGAGGGCTCACGGACAAGAAACATTGCTCAAAATTTATGTAGAAGATTGGTAGAGGGGTGCACGAAATTCTCCCCAGCCCATAAATATGTGCTGCCTGAAGTGAACTGCTATTATTTATAGGAGCCCTTGAAAAGTGAGGGTGCCAGTTAAAACACAGCTTTGAGGGATTTTTATGATAGTGGGACAATAGTTACACTTTGCCTAATTTTGTACGATTTTGTGATACCACACTGTAAATTTCAGATGAGGGAATACCTGCAATATCTAAAGATTGCAAGTATCTATGTGTTATTAAACAGAGTACTTTTACAGTCTGAGTACTCCTCTTGCCTATTACAAAAGGATAAATTATGCTGATTAGAAGAATCTGATTTCTATTAAGCTATTTCCCAATACACTGTGAGTTGGCACCATGACACGAGACAAAATGCCAGTTTTTACTGCAATGCTGTTTATAGTTTCATTACATTCTAATAAATAGTGTAGCTAACAGTCACCCTCAGAAGGTCATTTGATCTACAAGAGAGCTTATTTGGATTGAAGAAAATAATAACATTAATTTACATTTTTAGCCAAGACTGTATGGTATACAATGACGAAAAAAACAGGGCTGGATTTACTTATTGAAGGGACTGGGGTGGGGGGAAGCAAGAAGCTCAAATCACAATAAATCACAGTGCACTACAAAACTGTAAAAGTTTTCTGTGCTGTCTGGTTCAGATGACAGTGTCAGTTTCCAGTCACAGAGATAACTGGTGTCAAACCAGCAAAGGGTTCTTACTGCATGCAAGTCAAATGACAAAAGTGCAGCAGTTCCCTTGTTCTCCTTGGAGTTACAGGGGGTTTAAGATTTCAGCATTTCAAGTGGGCATGAGGAATGGTTTCTCCCTAGGCACCTCTAGAAGTCCCTGTGCTGAAAAAACAGGCAGTGATGCAGGTATTTTCTGAGCACCTGGCTGCTTTCAAAGGAAAATGTTCTTTGCTTCTCACACTGATCTGCCTTTGTCCTTCTTCCTTGGTTAGTTCAGGGATCAGGTGTGTGGCTTTTCTTCCCTGGGCTTAATTCCTAGGTTCTGCATGATGTTAGAAACATGAACTGGTTTTGCCTTGCACTTTCTTTTTATTGCAAACAGGTGCTGCTTCTAAACTCCAGGCATGCAGCTTCTTAAACTTCTGCCATGCTCATTCAACCAAGTATCTTTTTCCCCCCTCTAGATTTGCCAAGAAAACAGGAATGTCCAAAATTATCTAGTGAAATGCCTTCAACGCCAGTAAACTGGCTGAGTGAGAAGTGAAAGGTGTGTATGTGGAGCTGGTAGAACTCAACAACAGATCAGCTGTGCAAAAGCAAAAAAAAAAAAAAAAAAAAGAAAAAAGCTGGAAGATAGGGTAGGGTGAATTTGTGTTTACGCATCTTCTTTTTCTTCCTACAGCATTTAATTTAAAGGTTAGGGTGCCCAGCTATAACTCAAGAGACACAGAACTGAGGTAACCATCAATTCCACCCTCCTATGGTTTTTTGTTTTTTTACATATAATTGCTTCTTGCTTGATTCAATGTAAACAATTTTCTTACCTTATGAAGGATTTCCAATCTTTCTATGCTTATAAAATCTAAGAAAATATACAGGTGCAGAAACTGAAGTGTTTTGTGCTGGTATTTCCATTAGAAATTATCTGTGAAATTTTCAGGGCACTGGAAATTAACAAAAAAATATTTTCATTTCAAACAGGAGTGAAGTTGTATCCAAAAAAAAGAAAGTTCCTGTAGAAGGGCATTTCTGAGATAAAGAAGTCTTCCCTCTTCCAGAATTCAGGTGAGATGAAAGGTAAAATGAAAATATATTCAATGATGATAAATTAAATCCTACTTTGGTTTAGTGTTTTTTGGATGTGCAGAATGTTAAGAAACAGGTTGGTATGTTCAGCAGATGCATTGCTATATGTATGCCACAGGGCAGATAAGAAGATGATGATGATGTAATGACAACTTCAACAAGTGATATTAGAATTTGAATGAGAACTCTGTACCCTTTTCATTCCAGATCATTCTGTGCAGTACCTTTAAACTCTCCTGATGAACCTGCTCAGAATACTTTGGGAAATTTGGTGTTCTGGACCATCAAAATCTTTGGGAAATATCTGTGAAAAACAAAAAAAAAAAAAACCAAAACCCAAACAAACAAGAAAAAAGAGGATGAAACAATAACAAGGATCTGTGGCATTACATACGCAAAGTTCAGCTATGGCTTTGATGATTGTGAAGATCTAATATTACGCTGTCCTGAGTCACAAAAATACATTAACTTCATCCTTTTCCCTAGGATGTTAATGGAGAGTCACTCCAGAGAGATCAAAATAATCCATAACTAATGCTTTCTTTCTGTGTTTCTGCACCATGGCAAAATATTCAGTAGGACGAGGTTGAAAAAGAACAAAAAGAAGAAGACGAAGAAGAAGAAAAGAAGAAGAAGAAGAAGAAGGAGATTACATCAGGTGTGTGCAAATAATCTCCCTCACAGGTGGAGGCAGTGTGGTGCATTGCTGACAGGCTGTGCTTTCAGCTTTCAAAGTTTCTTCAGAAATATACGGTATGTTTAGATGGATTGTGATATATCAAGATTTTGGGTTGAGCTGTTGTGCTCTCCCCCCACTTATTTTCACTTTTGCTAGGTACACCTTCTTCTTCTGTAAGACAACTTGGAAAGTATAATTTATTTAATCATTTGTTGCTTGGATACTGCTATTCTTCCTTGACCTAGAGCTGCACACCTAAATCAAGCTTACACAAGTTGAATGAAACTCCAAAGTAGCTTTAGATAAAAAACAACCATAGCATTGCAAAGGCATAATTTTTTTACCAAGAATGACATAAATCTGCCCTCCTGATGGGATTTTCTCCTATGTTCTTCCTGTGGTACAGTTAACAGTCCCAGCAGCTAGAATACAATGCAGATTATTTTGTCAGAAATAGTTTTCACTTACTTTATAAATAACCATTCTAATGACTATTTATTTTCTTCTGTGCTCTTGGAGAATACCACAGAGACACAGTCCCCTAGGAATACTGTACACACTTCCCTAAGATTAAAATTTGGATAGCAAAGAAAAACTTTTATTTCATAACCAAGTAATCTGGAAATATTTGACAATCACTCCTTCTTCTAGAAATAATATTGAGCAGTTAAATTATGTTTTGTTACATAAGAGTCTTTAAAAGACGGATTTCTCTTTGAGAGAAAAATACTAAATGTTGAGAAGGCTTTCACATAGAAGCTTAGTATATGCTTGTCTATATCATGTAGATAATTGCAATATTGAGTATTAGATTTTCCTAATAGCAGGTTGAAGGTCAATGGCACCAAAGCTTTACATTCATCACTAATTGTGTCTTGTTGGACAGCTAGAAAATGAAAAGAAAATGAAAATCTAGAAATTAAAGAACAGGGACTACCCATTCATCACCAAACTAAGCAGCCTCATTATTTCCTGGGTTACTTATTCAGTTCAGGGTTAAAACCTCAAATGCTTACCAGCTGATTGATGATCTGTCCATAGAAATGGAAGGGGCTCCCTTATGGAAAGGGGGAGAAAAAAGTTTTCCATCAAGATCTGCAGAATTTTTCACGTCTTTCTTTCACCTTTTTCCCATTCAACAAGGCTTTGAAAAACAAGAGGGGGGAAAAAGGGAAATTTTTGCTTGGAAAACCGGGAGCTTGACTAACATAGAGTGCATGAATGGATGTGATAACATTACAGCACCAGCTAAAAACCCTTGTCACACATACAGGATGTATTTTGCAGAGAACACTGTTTTTAGGCTGGGTAAAGTGTATGAAACAAACCATAAACTGGGTAGTTTTGCTGATAATTACTCATGAACCTTCAGTGCAAAGTGTTCAGTGAATTGGGGCTTTGCCAAACTCCTCAGGGTGCTGTGTGGCCACATCGCCATTCCCCAATATCTGAGATAACTCCTCCCACCCTCCCAACCTTGGTGGGGGCTCAATTCAGGGCATTCCTTGAAGAGGACCTATGCTAGCCCACAGAAAAATTACTGGGTAAATGAGTATGAAATTTGATTTCCCTGAAGCATTAGCAGCAAGCTGCATCCAGGATAACATACCTGGCAGAAATGCCCCCAAGCAATGGTGAAATAATTGTGCAAAGATTGAATTTGAAGCCCAGGTATGAATGTCTTCCTTTCAGAGACCATTGCTGACTGGCGTGCTTACATTGTTGTAAGCAGGTATAATAACACTTTTCAGATGTACTTGTCATGTTAACTGCCTCTGTCTGCAATACTTCACTGCATGACCTGGAAGAAAAACCTTTTCTTTTTATAGGTTCTTCCCTGGATCGCTGAATTAGCCATCTAGCTCTAGTTAAAACCTAAGTCTGGCTTTGATAAGTGTGACTCTTATCATCACAATAAAACAAGCGATGAGTGGTGAATCAAGATAACAGGAGTTCTGTGTAGAGGGAGATGAAGTAAATCACAGCAGTCAATCACATCAGGGCTTTTTACCCCACATCTCTCTCACATTTTTTTTCTATCTATCTGTGTGCCTCCTCCCTTGAGAACCCACGGCAAAAGCTTAATGACTCAGATTTAAAGTCTATTCACCTGTGCTATGCAAAATGATAATGATGAAAAAGGTATTACTTTCATACCTCAAAAAATTTGACTGCAGGAAGAATGCAGATCATCTTAACTTCGTATTTTAGATATGTTCTTTCCAGTTTCACAAGCAATGAAAGTATTCTTAGCTAAAAAGCTGGCAGAATAATTTTGAGTTTTTCAGTAATGCTAACTATAGATTTTTTTCCCCTCTTATTCAGAATCTGTAATTTTTGTTCTGGAGAGGCCTTATGTTCTGGAGAGGTCTTCTCTTTTAAAGATTGACAGAAAAGCTGTTATACCTTTGGCAGACTATCATTCATGAGATCAATATTAATCCAGTTTTTATCAGAGCAATTAAAGGGTCAAATATCAGAGATAATGTAGCTTCTATTAGCTTGAACTGAGCTGAATATAGAAGCCATGAAAATGAGGAACATTTTATTTTTAAATTTATTAGAATGACATAGCTGAACAAGTTCCTCCATCTGTAGCCCTCTGCATAAAGTATGCTCATAAATGACATGTTAACTCAAAAAACAGAAAGAAAGAAAGCAAATTGCTCCTGTTTTAATCTCTCATTGTGTCCTGAGAAGTTCAGACTAATGAATTTGCATTTTAAGAGAGTTAAAGCAAAATGATAACATGGTATTTCTCACCTTTAGGGCATATTCTAAGGGAAGATTTAAATTTTTCTGCCTGTTTTTCTTGGCAATTTACAGCTTCTTTGGAGAAAATAAGGCAGTTTTATCATATCAGTGGTAACAGAGACTTCTTGAAGGTATAATTGCTCTTGTTCCTCCTCATCAGGAGTTGCTTCCCAGGGTAAGGAAGGTACCAGAAATTTATGTGCCTCCTGCCATGCCGGAATTGCTCTTATTAATGAGCTTAAGCCAACTTTACTAAGAGATGTTGACATCTGGGATTCCCCTCCCTACCCAGCTTCCCAGCACAAGCTTTTGCTCTAGTGATGGTTTCAGAATAGGCTCAAAAAAAGGAGTTTTTTTATGTGCAGGAGCCTGTGAAGTCTTCTCAGGACTATGCCAGGCTGCAAAAATTTGATCAATTGTCATGTGACATGAAGGTTTTTACAGATCTCTGATTAATGTTTTTACTGCACTTTATTCAAAGCATTAAATCACTGTTGCCCACACTTGGAAATGCACATTATTTTTGTTTCAGGTTCCACTGACTATAACATGCACTACCCAAAAATGCTGCAGTTTTACTGAATAAGGTTGACTGAGTCTCAGTTTTACCAAGCCAGTGCTCTGGGAAAAGGAACTGTTTGCTTAGAAACAGTACTGTGGAAGGATTTAGATTAGGTACAATTTTGGTTTTTAAGCTTTAGAAGCTTTTATAAGGTTTAGAAATTAATTTGGATTAGGAGAAATTGAGACAGCCTTAAAAATTTACATTTGATGCCACAACTACTTAGTTCATTTTTATCCATCATGATGCATAGGGCATGGCATCTCTTTATGCTGTTTGCTAACAATAAACAGTTCTGACATGGCTGTTTGTTAAATATATGTACAGCTTAGACAGAATAAAGTCTGATAGGCTTGAAACAAAACAGGAAATGAAAATTGGTACCTACTACTTCAAATTATTTTTCTTTCCCTATCCACTGTTTTCTTTGATTAATGTTTGAAATCACAGGTTCCGTATTTTTGGTGCTGAACACAAGCACAAAATGAAGCTCAGACTGCCCCAGCAGCTGTGAGTCCCACCAGGGGAGTCTCCACTTTGCATTTCCAGAATGGGGAGGGCCAGCAACTTGACAGCAGTACTGGTAAAATAAACAGGCACCAATTCCACAAAGGGTTGCAGAACTAGACACAAAATGCCTGGGAATAATTAAGACACACAGTCAAACAGCAGTTTCCACCTGCCTGCATCTTTTGGTTACCTTAGTGTTGCCTGGGGGTGAAAATAGCAGGCCCTTGGGTGAAAAACTCTTCATTTGGGTGTTGGTTTTTTGTTTTGTTTTGTTTTGTTTTGGTAGTGTGGTTTTGTTGTGTTGTTGTTTTTTTTTTTTTTTTAAGTGACCATAATGCTTTAAGGAAGAGCAGAGGATATTGCTGTTACTCCATTCCCCAGAGTTCAGAAATTTTCTTGCTTTGAAGCTCAGTGTCCAAGCAGGAAGGGGAAAGCTCCACAGGACTCTGAGTTTCCTTCCATCAGTAGAGAGCCCTGTTTTCCATCCTACCTGAGTTAATGATTTAGCTACCCACTTAGCTGACTTTCTGATTGTGGTGCCTGAAGGCAGATTGCATGAAGCCACTTTCTGCACCAGTGTTTTGCTCTGTTCTGACAAATTAGTGATTAGAGTTGCACTGTGTACTGTTAAATGAGCTGCAGAGTGTGCAGCAGCTGAGTTTGACTTTTGGGTATAACTTTATGACAGTACTTATGGAAACAGCATTTGTGGAAATCAGCTTTTAGAGACTACAGTCCAGAAGGATCTTTATCACTACCATTTTCTATAAAAGATGTCCACATTTTGCTTTTTAAATGAATTACTTGGTTGAGAATGTCTTTTGCCATTCAGTTTTCCTCATAACTTTTATCTTGCTCCAGACATACAGTCTCATATTATGAGAATGCCTTGCCACTTGTAGGTTATTTCATTAGTATTTTAAAATACAGGAAGACAAAAGTGGCCAAGAGTGAGAATAAGAGCAAGAAAATGAAAATAGATTAAAGGTAGATGTTGAGAATTGGTTTTAATAGGAATACTGACATAAGCCTTGATAGAAGATGTTTTTCTGGGGAAAACAGTATGCTGAACAGTGGAAAAAATACTTATGTCTTTAAGACAGCTTTTCAGAGCATGCATCCAAACAGAGATGTGGCTCTGCACAGAGCAGCAATGAGGGTCCACTCTGCATTGAGATAAGCTGAGTGAGAGGAGTTTTAGTACCAGGCTTATAAAATAGAGCTCCCTGACAGAAGGAGGAGCAAAGTAGCTGCTATTTTGCAAAGTGTCATTATTTATCTCGATTGCTGCTGGAGCACTGCAGCAAGGGGATGATTTACAGGCTATGACCAGCCTGGGCTTATTTTCTGAGTCATGCAGATGACTTCTGTGTCAATTGGTCTCTGAGTACATTGTCGGCTTCTACTTTCCCAACTACTAATTAGCTAAAGATCATTAACAAAGAGGGCAAGACCATGATACAAGATGCCTCTCATGTTCCAGGATAAAAGCTAATTATCTGAGTTCAAGAGAAAAAAAAAAAAACAAACCAACAAAATCATGATGCAGTTTAAGATGATTGCTCACTATACCCAACTCTGGAGCAATTTTTCCATGCTTTAAGACTGTTATTCTGCTCTCTAGTCAAAATGACCCTGTTTTTTTCTATTTTTATGTAGTGAATACCAGGGGTTTTATTTTTTTCTGAGCTCCTAGGCTTCAAGGTATAGTTTCTCTGCTTTGGTGTGGTCATCTTGGTTGATGTCACCCACTGTTTCACTTCCTTGTTTTGAAGCAGCAGAGCTTTGCTATACATTCTCAGACAAATTAAGTCCCCTTTTATAGAGCTATTGACTTGTCAATAATACCTTAAATTCATTTATGCAGTTGATTATCTCTACTCACTCAAGGAGGTTAATTGTATCACATAAGTGATTTACTTGCTCTTCCTTTCTGCTGTTCATTTATTATTGTCTCTATGGAAAAGCTTGTGGATGTGTGGATTTGTAGCATGTGTGTGCACACTTCTGGAGAGAAGTCACAGCAAGGGCTCTGTCTGAGGGTCAGGAAATGAAGTAATGAGGAATATTCTGGAACAACTCACCATTATGTGAGGTCTTCTTCCTTATTAGCTCTTTGTAAAACTAGCTTCTTAAAACTGCCAGAATGGAGGGAAATTTGCATGCATCCCTAAAACTAAATAGTTTTAAGTGAGGCTTAACTGACCCAGTGTCTTAAATTGCACCTGTAACAAGCAAAAACACAAACCAGATTTTTCAAGAGGCCCAATTTCTTAAACGACACCTAGAGGTGAGATCAGGTTCATAGATGGGGTTGCCCAGAGAGGCTGTGGAGTCTCCCTCACAGGGGATATTCCTGAACCATCAGCACACAATCCTGTGCCAAGTGCTCTGGGATGACCCTGCTGGAGCAGCTGACCCACTGTGATCCCTTCCAGCCTGGCCCACCCTGTGGTTCTGTGACACCTGATGCTAAGAAAATCTGATTTGCTTTGGTTTGTGTCAAGCATCAATGGTTATAATCTGGAAAGGGGAAGATTCTGAGCACTACAGTGTAGTGAGGAGCAGGGCCCCAAGGGGGTTGTGAGAGCCCAGTCTTGGGAGGTTTTCAAGACATGACTGGGTGTTGCATGATCCTGAGCTGGCAATCTGAATTTATTCACCTGTGTAAAATGAGGGTGAATTCAGCCAGCTGGCATTTTTCACCATTCCTGGCAATTTGCAAAGATGATCTTGAAAAAATTGTTGGTGTTTTGCCTTTGCCTCCACCGTTACAATTCCATTTAAAATTTTCCAGCCATGGTGTCTTGATTGTTGCCTGAATCAAGTGCATACACACCATGCTACACCAAAAGAAATGATGAAGGAAGAAAGCACAGACAAGCATTCAATCTGAAAAATGCTTTCCAGACCTTTCAAATAGCAAACACTTCACATAGGGAAGGAATGGACAAGTTTCCAAACTATTTGCTAAACAAAACAGAAGCTAAATTCTTTATGAATAGGATTAATAATTGAATAGTCAGTCAGCTTTAGCTCTAATTTTCTTTCCCTCTGCTGCATTCCTGTGCTTACTAAATCATTTCAGAACACAAGTTCCCAGATGACCAACTTTTCCCACTCCTGGCAAACCTCTAAAAATCAGAGAGGGGACAGGCACATCTCTTTGGAGGTCAAGTTCATTATTTAGCTTATTATAAGCAACATTCCCTCTATTGCTGCTGGAGAGGAGGGAGTAAGATGGAGTGTAGAAAAGCTGAAAAAGGAAAGGGGGAAAAACAGGGGAAGGGAAAGTAAAAATGAAGTGGTACTTGCAAACAAAAACTTTCCCTGTTTTCAGAATTAATTCACACACAGGAATGACCAAAGCTTTTTAACAGCAAAATAGGATGTGAAGAGAACACAAAAAGATGAGGCAGTTAGGACAAAAGAGATGGTTGCTATGTGTTAGGACGTAAAAATAAAACAAAAAGGAAAAAAAGCTTTCTTTTTGAAAAAGAGTTTTTGACAAACAAAAAGGAACTGGGAAACTCTCCATTTCAAAATATAAAAAAACGTTGTGGCAGTTAGAATAAATCAATAGTTAGGTAAAATGAACTTGCATCTTGGTGTGACTTTTCAGGGGATCTCTACATTCACAGGCACCTGCAAAAGAAAACACCCCAGCTGCTGCACAAAATACAAATCAGTATTTGCCAGTGCCTGGGAATTGGAGGGTCAGGGGAAGGAAGGGGAACGTTGCCATTGCTGCCCATGCAATCAGCGAGAGACATTTTCCTTGGACACATTATTCTAGGAATAGGCTGAAGGGAGCTGTAAGCACTTAAAGAGCAGAAAAATGTGCCCATTCTTTCCCATTTTTTGTATATTCTTTCCTGTCTCTTCTAAAACAATAAATCTTTTAGCCTGGTAATCTGTGTGAATACCTGAATGCCACACCAGCCATTCTGATGCAATCAATCTAAGCCAGTCAAGTTATTCCCTTGTCTGAACTCCACAGTCATTCCCCTTATTTCTTTTTCTCTTGCACTATGGTATATAAGAAAATTACCTGATTTTATTGCCCTTGATTCCAGGATTTCTGGATATTCCCATTACACATCTTTGTTCCTCTGTCTTCTGTTCCTCTCCAAACAGCCAGTGGCTGCAGGAACACTCATTGTGCTGAAATGGCAAAATGTTTCCAGCCACAAACTGTATTGCAATTTTTGCCTGCTCTGGATTTGGTAGCTGAATTTAACAAGAATTTGGCCTTCAGTGCAATAAAATGTTGAATCAAGGGGAAACTGTGATCTTTTGCTGGGCCTTTTTTTTCCACTTCCTGCAAGCCATTGCTCCTTAGTGAGATAAATTTAACATCTGAATGGTTTTAGTACTATATAATTGTTTTGTAGTTTGTCAGTAACTTTTACAAATTGCACTCTGTCACTGTGCAGATTTTCAGCCAGCTAGAAGAAGCCTTTTACTGCTTAGCTTTCGATTTCATCCTTTCTGCAGAAAAAAACCCCAGGTCCTACTGAGTTCTTACATCTGCCTGTTTTTTTTTTTTTTTTCCCTGAAATGACAGAAGAATGTTGAGGATGTAGCCTTAATTTTTGAGATAGGGCCTAAATTATGGTTCAGATTAATGGTAAAAAGGGAATTCCTGAGCAAAGCATGTACGAGGCAACCCCGAGCCTCCTTTGCTCCTTCCACAAACCAGGATCATGTCACAGGAGTCACCAAGTCTCACTGGAGAAGTGCCCAGAAGAAAACTGGGCAACTCTATGGGCTAGTAATTAAATGTAAGTGGTGATACATTCCAAAATGCCCCACTTTTGGTGTCAGCAGGGGTTGCCATGATCCACAGCACTGATTTTTCTGCTTACAGCAGTGACTTCTGCTCTGCTGTGTCCAAGGAGCTCACTTCAGACTTGCTGGGGGTAAATGGGGAGGTCCTGCAGGGCTCCAACCATGTAAATGTGTCACTTCATGGCAGGGAAGGACCATCAGTCCCCACAAACAGGAGGAACTGAGCAGAGAGGTCGCTGGCTGCTCAGCAGGGTCACAAAAGAAAAGATGCGGTTGTGGGAGTTCAGCAAAGGGTCAGGTGGCCCTTTACTGAACAGGTAAAGGGTGACTACTTCTGAAATCATCCCAACAAAATTCCCCAGGGCTGACTTATTATGCCTTGGCATATTATACATAGAGAAGGAGGTGAGAGGGTGGTCTTCAACACAGAGACAAGATTCCTTTTCCCTGAAAAATCCTTCTCGAATGTTGTTTCTTAGTGGTATTTCTTCCCACTCCCTGCAGATGTTCTGCATGTTTGCCATTATCTCATATGTGTAAAAAGGAGCTGGTTTGCAGCTGTTTTTTGTAATAATAAAATCCCATAATTTCTCTTTTCACTCTGTTTTCCCACCAAGAAACTTTGGTCATTCGGGTCTTTGGATTGTTTATGAAACTGGAGGAAGTTTTGTTTTGGAAATAACACTTCATTTTTACCTTCCTTTCACCTTTTTTCACCCTTTTCTTTGCTCAGCTATGCTACACTCCACCTTATTTCCTCCTGGGCTGTCAAAGCACTTTCACACTGTTGCAGTTTACTACAAGAGCACCAATTATGTCTCCCACAGTGCCAGCCCATTTATTGGACTCAATGATATCAAAGATCTTTTCCAACTTTAGTGATTCTAT
This sequence comes from Eopsaltria australis, assembly GCA_034509425.1. Classification (NCBI taxonomy): domain Eukaryota; kingdom Metazoa; phylum Chordata; class Aves; order Passeriformes; family Petroicidae; genus Eopsaltria; species Eopsaltria australis. The sequence goes on along the minus strand of JAVTVJ010001545.1, from coordinate 234,703 downwards.
GATTCTATAACAATTAAAATTCCTAAATTTTCCTTAGGCTCTTGAAAGGGTCCATGTCCTTTGTGGAATGTCCAGGCCAGTGTGTTAAGATGCCAAAGTTCCAAATGTGACTCCAATTTCCTCCAAACACCAATGGGCTCACCAGGTTCCTGCCTGTGGGCTCGAAGAATTCAGGCTTGCTGTGATGGGAGTGTTTAGAAGACTGAAAATCAAGCCACTTTGAAGCTTTATTGAATTCATTCATTAACAGTGCCCTTGCTGCTGGTGGCCAGTTCTCACACCACGTTAATCAGCACTTGTTATACACCGAACCATTAAATTAAACAATTGTATTCTAAATTACCTGTGGCTTTTACAGTGTTGTGGAGCTGATGCCAAACAGGGAGCCCAGAGGGCTGGAATCCCACAGTGGTTCTTGCCCTGAAATCAAAGTGAGTGGAACTGAGAGAACTTCAGGGAGAAAAATCAGGACTAAGCTGAATTTGATTTCCTTCTTCTCAGCTTCTCCCTCCTCATTCCTGTATTTATGCTGTTGTTCTCCCTGTCCGCAGAGGGAGGGTTTTTCTTCTGCTCACTCTTCCATTTATCTGGATTTTTTCTTCCCCCTCATTCTTGTGTAACTTTACCCATTGTTGCCTTTTGGAATGATCACACCACTCACATCCTCATCTAAAACTGTGCCTGGCTTCCAGGATTCCAGAAACCTTGCATCCTATTGTTCTTTCATTTTGGTCCATCTATATCCAAATTCAAGCCAAAATGTCATTAATTTTATGCAGATTGGTACTTCTGTGATTTGTAGGTGAGTCTCTGCTTTGGCTGGAGTGCTGACACACCTATGAATATCCACCCCTTCCTTGCAGAGTTAGAGGAGTGCAGAGAGAGCAGAAGAATTTCTTCAGAACCCAGAGGTGGATTCCCAAGTAATTTAAAGAGAGGGAGCAGTTGGGAAGTCAACTGTTTTTGCTGTGGGCTGCCCAGGGTCTGTTCCAGACAATTCCATCTTTGCCAAGGAGCCGCAGCTGAGCCAGCTGAGCTCCTCAGCCATAGGTGGAGCTGAATGGAAGTGAAAACCTCTGGGTGAGTAAAGGAGTGAGGAAAAGCAAGTGCAGGGCAGGAGGGGGAAGAGCACAAAGGGGTAGGTGCTGCCAAGCTGCCCGGAGCTGGAGCAGGTGTGCTGGGTCTGGTGAGAGCCTAAGAAGAAGGAGCTGCACAGGAGAAGGCTGAGAGTGACCTGTTCCTGCAGGGCTCTAGGTGAGGGGGCTGTAGGGGACATCAGGCCCTGGGGCAAAGATATTGAGGTGTGTTTTGTCTTTGTTAAAACCTGCATTGGTTTTAACTGGCAGTAAATTAAGCTTATCTTCACCAAGTCAAGCTGGACTTGCCTGAAGCAGTACCAGGCAGGCAAAATCCCTGCAGCTCTTCGGGTCCATAGACCCTCCCATCCCACTTCCCTTCATCCTGCTGAGGATGCCTGGCAGGGATGGATGGAAGGCCGGATGGATGGATGGATGGATGCGTGTGCGTTCTCTCACCCTCCACAGCCTTAAAGCCACAATCAGCTGGTGCTGGAGGCTTGCTCTTAGGATGTGTCCTGTGAGATATTCTGTGCTGCTGCCTGTGATTGGGAAGAACAGAAATTGGTGGCCCAAATGAGTGCCTTCACTCCTGTCTTCTCAGAGGTTTGGGACATGGCAGTGTGTGAATTCACTGTTTTGGGAGATGGTCTCTTCATGGCACATCCCTTGCTCATTAATTGCTATTCTAGTTAGCCTTGGCACCACTCAGATTCATGAGAGGATCAGAATATAATTCTTATTTTCCACCAGAAGATATGAAATAACAGGCTGCAAACCCTGCAGCTGAATCTGCAGAGAGGGGCTGACAGCAGCAGTATCTCCCACAGAATTGCTGTTGTTGTTAACCTATTTAGGAAGCTGGATTTTATATCAGCCATAAATTAAAGCATTTCCAGTAAGTAAGGCTTGATACTTCATAAATACTTCATCAATTAAATGCTCCTTCTGATGCCTGCAAGCTCAGATGTTACACTTCACATCATTAAAATCCTCATTTATGACCTTTGCAGCAGATAAGTCATATCCTCTTTCAACTGATGGATTTTATTATTGTATCATTATATGTAAAATTACTGTGAAGATGTTTGCTTTGCATGGTTCAAAGATATGAAGAGTTATAGACCAAGAGCTTCCATGAGCTGTGATAAGAAGTAACTTCAGTGTGTCCTTTATTTTCAGGAATTGAGTGCAGTGTGTGCACAGGACAGGCTTTTATGTGCAGAGTTGCCACATGGCTCAAAACAAGATGCAATGAAATAATGTTTAAATATTGTGTGTGTTTGCATCAGAGTGCTTATTAGAACAGGTCAAGTTTGCCTTTAGCGTCCTAAAGGCTACTGAATTTTGTTTCCAGTGTAATAAAAGGCTCAGTAGCTATGAGAAAACAGAGAGCTGTGTAGCTCTAGTCTATACAGAGTGGCAGCAGACCAGGACTTCTTGTGAAGTCATTAAGGGTAAAAGGATGTGAGGGAAATCCTTCTTGCTAAAAGCACAGGGTCAAAGCAGTTTTGATAATATCAGGAGTTGAAATGACTTTAAGAAAAAGAACACTGTGGTATAATTTCTGTGCACTGTACAGAGGCTTCTAGTTTTTATTTTACACCATAAGAGAACATGTTATGAGAGTTATTTGCATTTAACGATGCTCCAATTTGTCATTCAAAGATTACTGAAGTCAGGCTACTATGAAACTACTTTACAACAGGTTTCTTTTATGTACACTTCATGGGCATGAGTAGTATTAAAGGCACCATCAAGTGTCACAAAAATTCTGTAGCAATGCAGCTCTCAATTCAATTTTTAATTGCTGTGCTTTCTAATCAGCAAATACAGATTAAAAATCTGTGCTGCCATTGAATGTTATTTTATTGCAGTGGCCCATGAATTCGTGTAGTATAATCAGCTTGCACAAGCTGGAGAAATTAAAATTATTAGAACGTCACACTTGGCTTTCTAGCAAAGAGCAGCAGCCTGGGGATCGGGAGCTTCAGAGTGAAGGAAAACAGGGTTGTTCCTTGCTGTGCCAGGTGTCTCACCGTGTGTTGCTCACACACGCTGAAGTGAGATGTCTGACACATCACAGCGTGGTGTAAGGGAGGACTTTTGCAGGGCTTTCTTCTGAAAGTGCTCTTCCAAAACCATGGCCACCCACTGTACAGGCACAAGAAAATTCTGTTTTCTTTCCCATGTGTCTTCTACCTAAGTAGTCCTTGCCCTTTCTGTTAGGCTTTCTCTTTAATGTTTTCAGATCTGATTTTAGAATAGCACATACTTTTCTTTTTCCTGAGCTGGCCCTTTAAAAAATGCTACTCCCCTTGCAGTGACCTGAACAGCTGAGTTTGTGTTTGTATCCACCAAATGAGGAACACACTACAGAGACTATTACAGCTGATGAGGCACAGCCCCACTATAGCACTGTCTTCTTCAAATTCACATTAGCAGCTGGATATGAGCTGGCTTCGTTCCATGGACTTAATAGTTCCATAGATTTTAGGGACAGAAGGGGCCATTATTGCAACCAGCGTGCCTCTCTTCCCATGTAAAATGAACCTCAGAATTTCAGCAGATGATTCTTGTGTCAAGCCTGATGACTTTTACTGGAACTGGAGCATATGTTATAAAAAAATACCTGTCCTTTTTGTCAAAGGATCAGGCAACGGGGTATTTTCCATGGACATTCCACTGAGCTAGTGTTCTAGTGGCTGATATACTTTTCTGATAGAAGATGTATGTGATAAGCAGCTTAAATTTTCAACACCTAGAGCGACTGTTTTCCATGTGCTTTTGTCAACCAGACAATTATCCAAGGTTTTCTTACATAGGTGAGGGTCTAGTCCCTTCTGGCATTGCACACATTTCATAACAGCTAAGAAGCTGTCCTGTTGTGTCTTGAAAAACACTAAATATACACAAAGAAGTAAAGCTTATGCCTGTTAAGAAGGCAAGCCCTAAACCACACACCTTTAACTGTGTAGGTGGAAACAAGATCCTGATGTGTGGATTCTGTGGACTGATTTCAGCAGAGTGAATTTATCTGAGAGCCTCATGAGCTTCACACTTCCCCTGACAGCTCAAGTACCTTGATACTGATCCATGGCACATACTTGTCTGTCAAGTAACACAGCTCTTTACAAGCTGGTTCAACTCACAAGTCAAGCTCCAGCTGGTTTAATCTCAAACTTCACCCTGAAAGGGAAATATTATAGAAATGGCCGTTGAATTGCATGCTCTCTCTTGTTCCTGTTCTGTTAATATCTGCAAAAAAGCATCTTGAAGGACTGGAGCCTGGGGCATGGATTTAAAAGACAGCCAGTGCTGAGGGCGACAAGGCTCATGGCAGAGGGCAGGTTTGTTTCCCAGGGTAGCTTTGTAAGTAGCAAATTTACTTGCTGGAGGAACAGGAGCCTTGGGGACTAGATGGCTTGACAAAAACTAGAGGAGAGTGAATTCATCAAGAAACTTGGGGATTTCCTCAGGCAGCTGACTGGTGGCTCCCAAGGACTCCTGAGGCAGAAGCAGCTTTTTGTGGAAAAAATATAGAGGGTACCAAATCCCATAAAGGAAAGGAATGGAGGATGGGTAGTATGAAATGGAGAAGAGCCTGGAGATGGAGCAGCACAGACCAGTGTCTGGAGATATGTTAGCTTTTAATTTACTGTTTTATTTAAACAAACTTAAAAATGGATGTGGCTCCCAGCCATAGACACAGAACACACAGCTGTGGTTGCATTTGTGAAGGTAGCCCTTAGCTGCATCCTAAAGATTCTGGTTAAACTGTTCTTTATAATGAAGGCTGCTTAAGTTTTCATTTTCATCTGAGTGGTTTTTTAGTTCTATTTTGTTTTGAATCTGTCAAGAAGTCAAGGGTGCCCATGGTAAAATTCTGCTCCAGTTGCCTGTGGATAAATCCAGAGTAAAGCGAGTGATTCAAATTGAGTTAGTGAGGATTTACAGAAAAACAGAAATGAAGGCATAATTAGTTTTTTGTAAATGTTCTCCTCTCTTATGGACTGTGCACATGTGGAATTGGCTGAACAGAGCACCATGTGTCACACAAGTAATCCTAGAGAGTTCACACGTGGCAGGGGATGCTCCCTGCAGGGGGAGCCTGATGACCTAGGTAGCAAAAGGAGCCAGAAACACACTTTTCTGTCTTTTCTCTTTTTTCGTGCCACGTCTCACACTAACAACTATTGACCCTGCACTGGGAGATGAACAAATTTTTTGTTCTGGGTATTGTGTCAAGGAGAGAAATGGTGGTTTGTTACTATCAGTGTCAGAAGCACGAGTCTGCCCTTACAGTGTTTGCTAACTGCGCACATCACCAAGGCTTGAAGGCCCTGTGTTTTTTCTTACAGAGTTGTCTGTTGATAAATTTGCAGCATTTACTGTTCTACATTTGCTTAAAACTTTACCTTGAAGAAAAACTCAGCATAAATAGCACAGATTTACCAAGTATTTTGCTGCATATAGAGTCTCATTAGTCTCCTTGTAGTGATGCATTAAAAGGCCTGTAAATATCCATCCTTCTTATAAACCAATTTTTTTTGTAAATTATGTTTCTGAAAACAATGCATTCTCTCTCATTTCTCCTCTTTATAATTTTTTCACTCATTTAGATGATACTTTTTTCACAAAAAAGAACAATTTTCATCTTTTGCCAAATACATTGTCTTTGCGCTGCCCTAACACTTTCAAACAACAGACACTGTGATGATGATTTCACAGCACTTCATCACAACATGCTAGCAGGTTTCCTTTCCTTGTTACCTTTGTCAGATTTTGGTTCACTGCTGCTCCATGTCCCAGTAAAAGCAGAAAACATGTTGTGCAGTCATTGTGCACCAGTGACACCCTTAAGAGCTTTGTTTTGGTAACCATGTAGGTTACAGGAGGGTGACCCAAAGAAAGCAGTAGAATATTTTGCCATAAAATCTCCAGAGCTTTTTTTGAAAGAACCTGCTTTTCCCACTCATTTATTTTATTCTCATTAGCACATGGATTGCTCTTCATCTCATAATTATCAGGCATTTTGAGGGTAAGGTAAAGTGTTTCTGTAATTTTTATTCACTTTATCTAAAGCAAGCATGGGTGGGGGACAGGGGACTTCGAACACTAATTTCTAAGTGAGTGTTGAGAATCTGCTTTAGTTGCTAGGATGTGTAAACTACCCCATAATAAATGGGGTAGTTTTATTTATTTATTTATTTATTTATTTATTGCTTGAAGCAATAAATACCTACATTTAAACTTAAACTTGTGATTGTATCAACAGTGAAAAACCTGCCTGCCTGTTTCTGAATAATTGGTTTTAGACACAATCAAAACCTCAAGAGTGAAGCAAACTAACTTCTAAAACATGAAACGTTTTAGGATATGGAACTTTTCCCTAGCCAGACCCAGACAGTTTCACCAGATCTCATCCTAGTGAATCCAGTTTTGTACTCTTTCATTTAACCTGGACAGTTAGAATGAATCTGGGTTTTTTTGACTGGTTTTTGGGTAAAGAGAAAAGCCAGGTCCTACATGTTTTGCATGAGGAAAAATCTTGCATATAAGAAAAATTATGTACCTGTATGGAAAAAAAAAGTTTTCATGGATTGATTGCAGCTCTCAAAATTAGTGAAGGAGAAGACATCTCTTACAGGTAGTGTCTTTAAGTAGACGTCCACAGTATTTCTCCTTATGAATAATCACTGAGCAGCTGAGAAAATTATTACAATCTTATTAACATCAATCCCCTGCTAAATCATGCAGATTTTTAAATATTCTAGCATTAGCCTTTTTCAGTTTAATCAACAATTTTTACTCCTCTAAGCCATGATATCAAGGAATATGTCAGTGCTGTGTTTTTCAAACATTTTAGTATCACTTTACTTCAATAGCTGGAAAAGCATTTTTAAAATTAAGTTAGAAAATCTGGTAGAGAGATTTTAGATTATTTTTATATGTTTAAACCTTGCAGGTGATATTGCTACATTGTCTATTTCAGCAGAATGTTAGCTGAAGTATTTCCATGCCTTCTTTCAGTATTTACTCATATGTGACCCAAGGATATGAACAATCAAATTTTCAGTGTTAGATGTTTAAGTTGGACTCAATGGTCTCAAAGGACTTTTCCAATCTCATTTGATTCTATGAGTGTGAAATTCACTGTTTTGGCTTTGAATAAACTAAACACATACAACTCAACATTATGTTTCCAATTTCCCTTTGCTAACAAGATTAGTATCCACTGTAATGTTCAGTAGGTTATCAAAGGACAGTAATTAATTTTATCATGGGAGAACTCAGTGTATTGAACATCACGAAACAACGCACTAGAAAATAGATATCCAGTTTTAAAATAATTAGCTCAACAGCAACCTTTACCCCTGCAGGAAAACTTACACTTTTTTTCCTACAATGATAAATATTAATGTTTTCCCCAAGGAGCTTTTTAAAATAGAAATCTTTTTTTTTTTCCTCTTTGGATACATATAGCATAATTTGCATTTATATTATCAAATGAAAATACAATAAAAAATCAACAAACTATTTCTGATCAAAAGCAGACCTGCAATGTGCATGAGCCAGATAAATCTATAGAAGAAAAAGAAGATTCTGGTCTTTGTGTAGATTCCCTGGTGACTGAGAAATTGACAGTAAAACAATGTTCTGTCCATTCAAGAGAACCCATTAAGTTGACCTGGTTTCACTAAAGATATTGAAGAGAACCCATACCATAAACTACCCATCAGTGCTTCCAATTTCACATTATCTGAATATTTACCGTCCATGAAATGGGAAGCTTTATTTTAGAAACAGCAACATGAGGTATTGCTGGAGCAAATCCTAATTTGTGAAGTGGAATATTACAAGCTTCCACCCTCGTGATTAATGACGTGCCCAGTCCCAGCAAGCTCAATCCAGTGAGGGAAAAGGGAAGAAAGGCCAGACAGGGAAGGGTCTACATCAGCCAGGTTTTGGACCTTTTCTTAGGAGGCCAAATTAAGAAGCTGGCTTCCCACTCAGTTACCAGAGACAGTGAGCTTCCCCCAGGGCATTTCAGAGATGGACTTAGGTGCTGCTGTTCCCTGATCCTCCACACGGGAGGGTTGATTCAGTCCATGGACAACTGATGGGGAATTTGGGATGTGTAAACTGGGTTAAAGGACAGGGTGTCACAGCACCAAATCCTCCTGCAGGATGGGTTTGAATCTGTGAGTCTCCTCTGAAAGCACAAAGTGATTCACACACCTGGCATGCAGGTGTGAAAATTTAATAGGTTGTTAAGTATTCAGGCTTTTAAAATTATTTTTACTGCCTTGGAATTTGTGTTTCTCAGATTCTGATTACTGAATTTTCAGATTTCATGAGTCAGGAAGGGAGGGAGAGAGGAAGTAAGGGAAAAGTAAGGGAGGGAAGGGTAAGGTAGTGATGAGAGGGGAGAGGAAAGGGAAGATGGGTAGGAAAGGAGTGAGGGAAGAAAAGGGAGTGTAAAACAGAGGAAATCAATATAAAGTACAAATTCACCAGCTTTTCCTGATAGCATTTTTATTCTGTCAGAATTGATGTTATGACAGAGGTGCTGTAGCGGCAGCAGTGGTTTAGAGAAAACTGTGGCCAAGAAAATATGTTGTTCTACTCACTCATTTTACAGGTGTCCTCTAAATTACTCTTAATTTACTGGTAGTCACTGAAGTTTAATTAAGCACACAAGGTATAAGTGAAAACATTTTGTAAAGCCAGAGGTACATCAGATGCAGATGAAAAAGAACAGTGAACTTGAAACTCATTGATTATTTTGAGCTGAAAAAGACCTGATGTTGTCAATCTCTTGCAAAAATGGATTTTGAGTGTTGTTTGCTGCAATGTTTGGGTAAACCTGAAATCCCTTTCTGATTCTGATAAATTAATTATTTATTTCCTTATAGGCCAGATCTGCAGTCAGTGGCAAATCTGGCACATACAAAGGTCTCTTCCTTAAAGCAAGGAGATAATATGCATGTTGTGGATAATGTTACATGTAAGCATCTTATTTAATGGGTTGCTGTCCTCTTCTTCGATTAGATAACCAGTGTTTTGAGAAAAAAAAAGCAGACAGGTTTCAATGTATAAGCAGTTTCTGCACTCAGCAGGAGTCCAAAATACAAGCAAGCTGGAAAAGGCTTATGGAGTGGAAGTTTAAAATTCAGTGATTTCAAGGATTAATAAACACATAATGGCCTTACCCAAGCATTGTTTGGAATGCCTGGCTCAGAACTGCTGTCAGAGGAGTCAGAATTAAATGCTTTGTTGTGATTCACAGTGGGCTCAATATGCTGACAACATCTGATCAAAGTGAGGCAGTTCACGGGAAACAGCGAGATTCTCAGGAAACTGAATTTTCTGATATAGCAGGTTCAGTGAAATTTCTTCAGACAGTCCTGGCAAGAAGGATGTGATGACAGTTTGCAATCCTTTTGTCTGCTGAACCCCTCCCTGTGCCCCTTGCTCCTGTTAGCACCAATGTGTCATGCTGACTATGAGTCTGCAAAACACACTTCATTTCAGAAGGGGTCCTATAATATTTATCCATAGCTTCTACCTGTGATTTTAAACAGAAGATGAGAGTAAAATAGAAGTTAAAAATTATTTGATATTTGTAAGTTCTGTTTTCACTGATGTTCCTCTTTTTCAAGGGTATTTAAGCACTGGGAGGGAAGGAGATATTTTTGAGAAGCCTTTTTAAAAACACATCCTTCTGGATCACAGTAGTGCAGAACTGTGAGGCTGCCAGCAGACAGGTTCTGCTTCTTTCTGTGCTATTCAGAAGGTTCACCCTTCTGAAATTGCTTACCTGTCTCCACTGACTGCCCAGAAAGCTGAATTTCCACTGCATGGGCTGCCTGCCAGGATGATTGGTTTTAGGACCAGCCATTCCATGGCCAAATCTATTTGTCTTGAAAAATTTACTGCACTTATTAGTGTCACCCTATGATGAGCTGGAAACACCTCTGTACACAGAGCCTCTCTTGATGCCAAGCGTTCTGCCTCATCTGTGTTTCTCCTTAAGCTGTTTGCATTGATGTGTGGAAGACAATACTTACCTTTTTCTGTCTACCTGGATTACTTTCACTAAACCCCCAGGGGTTTCTATGAAATCTGACCTCTTCTGCAGAATTGCTTGTATTCTAAGAGATTGAGACTGCATATTCTAGTAACTGACAGTGGAAATATAGAGGGTTAGAAGTGGTTTTTTTTTTTTTTTTTTTTTTTTTTTTTTTTTTTTTTTTTTTTTTTTTTTTTTTTTTTTTTTTGTTTTTTTTTTTTTTGTTGCTCACTCTGTTTGGACTCAAGGATTGAGCAAGGGACAAATGAGAAGAAAATATGTACTAATATATCAGTTATAGCTTGAAAGTTTTACTGCCAATAAAAAAACCCCTTAGATAAATAACCAGTTTAGGGGCTCTCAATGAGTCTCAGTTGGTAATGGAGTGGAAAACTGCATTGCTCCAGGACTTGCTTGGCTTCCATTACGTAACTGTTAAGTCATCTTGTTCCAGTACAACACAGCAGTGGGTCCAGAATATTTTTCTGATGTGTATTCCTAGTATGCCATAATGTTAATTTTTTAATGGAGAAACTTACTGGAGGTTTCACTGGCACATATTAATGACTGGCACATATTAATGCTATGTGGGGTATCAGGTAGCAGTGGTCATATTTGAGTCTCAGCTGCCCAGTTATTGCTGCTGCTGTCAAATCTGAACGTAAGGGTTTGCAACTATGGTTTTTCAAGCAAAAACAACTTCTTTTGTGGTTTGTACGAGACAGTTATTGGTGTATATTACTTCCTGCATCTGCTTCCCATAACAGTTAAGTTTAGAGGTCCCAATTATGAAATGGTCAGGGACACATAAAAGCAGGTAGTAAGTACTTGCTAACTCTATTTCATAGGGGTGGGATTAGCCAATGTTAAGAGCAGTTTATATAGCATTAAGAAATACAACATTTTCCATTGACAGTAAATTAAATTGCTTCCTCCTTTGTAATTAGTGAAAGTATATTAGATTCATTTATCAAGGAGGAGATGGAAGGATGGAAAAAGTAAAGGAAGAATTGTTCCTCTTACTGAAGTACACAGTTTTTGAGAGGAATTCTTCCTCTCACAGCAGGCTTGGTAAGGAAAACATACTCCCCGAACATACAGATCTTATTAAAAAGGCATTGAATCTTATTCCCACAGGTTACATGCCCAGCACACTATATATTGTTCTATGCCAAGGCTTTGCTTTAAAGCAAATATATATTCACTTGTGTACTCACACGGTGAGGCTGTGTCAGAATGAGCATTGTTTGCCAAAAAACAAAGTGCACAGGCTGAATGCTGAGTGAAATTCAATAGAATTTCTCTGTTGGAGGTGAGGAGAATGGGAACTTTGCTGTAGTTTGTAGCTTGACCCTGTGATTAAGGTGAAGTTGTGCCATTTTCTCACCATTCTGCTGGTGAGGAGCAGCCAGTGGTCTGCCCCCAGGTCAGGAGTGGCTGTGGGATTGAGACTGCTCAGCTGCAGGGGAGGTGGAAAAACAGACACAACCCAAACCTCCCGAGATTTTCGTGTGAAATCATGGAGACATACAGGTGGGTTAGCTTACTGCACAGAGAGAGACTTTTGGGAAAAAATGGTTATTTCTAATGGCATGTGAGGTGAGAAAATGCAGGGTTACTGCTTGATTTCTGAAGTGGGACATACTGAAATTGTTATCTAACAACTTCACTGACTGCACCTTGTCATGGCCAATAGGAACAAAGCCTAAACTGCAGTAAACCAGCCTGCCAACCCCAGAGTCTCTGGACCTCATTATATAATGTAAAGTGAGAAGTCCTGAGGGAAAAGTGTTGTCACAATTATTTTCTGAGAGATGGTCATGGTAGGATGGTAGACTGTACATTTATTTAAAGGCTGGAACAGAAAAGACTTCAGAACATCCATGAGTGAATTACATGTCCTGAAAAAAAATCCCACAGTAGTAAATCTACATACAGCAAAAAACTTTGCTTTAACTATAATTTGAAAAGTAACCAAACCCAATTCAGAGCAGATTTTATTTTAAACTTTTGTTTAAAATATTGTGCAAACTGCATTAGGATCTGTTGAATGTGAGTAGAAGTGTTGAAGCCTATCTCCTGAAATGTCAATTTCTGAAAATTACTTCTTTTCTTACTTCAAACCCTGTTGCTAGAAGTTATTTGAGGTTTGGGTTTTTTATTTTTTTTTCTCCATGTGGCTCGATAACTGATCAATTGAAAGGAAATATGCAAGTGAGATTATTGTAGAAAGTTTGACATGAGCTGTCTTTATATAATCACTTGCCGTCTTAATTCTGTCTTGGATGCCAAATTATTAGAAGAGGCATGTATCTGGAAGCTTCAGCTTTTTTGCCTAGTTCTAACCAGCTCAAATGTTATTGAAAGCTTTGTGGTTTCTTTGCTTTCACAGATAATTTTAAACCAGCAGTATGGTGTAGCTGTATGTAACAATTGGAAGAATCACTTCCCATGCATTTAGACAAGAGAGAAATCCAATCACTATTCCAGAGTCAAGATCTAGTGAGAGAAGATCACTGGGTCTTTTCTCTCATATGACATTTATCAGAAAACCAGCTTTGCATTAGGCAGATGAAACCCAAGACTTTTTACATTGGCTCCTTTTTCTTGGGAGATCCTGTGTGCCCTCTAAAATGCCTGTTTCTATGCATACTGTTACAATAAAATATATGTGTAGATATCCATCTATGTATCTATCTATCTATCTCTCTCTCTATCTATCTATCTATCTATCTATCCATCTGTCTCAGGAAATTCAGGCTTCCTTTGATGGGAGTGTTTAGAAGACTGAAAATCAAGCCACTTTGAAGCTTTATTGAATTCATTCATTAACAGTGCCCTTGCTGCTGGTGGCCAGTTCTCACACCACGTTAATCAGCACTTGTTATACACCGAACCATTAAATTAAACAATTGTATTCTAAATTACCTGTGGCTTTTACAGTGTTGTGGAGCTGATGCCAAACAGGGAGCCCAGAGGGCTGGAATCCCACAGTGGTTCTTGCCCTGAAATCAAAGTGAGTGGAACTGAGAGAACTTCAGGGAGAAAAATCAGGACTAAGCTGAATTTGATTTCCTTCTTCTCAGCTTCTCCCTCCTCATGCCTGTATTTATGCTGTTGTTCTCCCTGTCCGCAGAGGGAGGGTTTTTCTTCTGCTCACTCTTCCATTTACCTGGACTTTTTCTTCCCCCTCATTCTTGTGTAACTTTACCCACTATTGCCTTTTGGAATGATCACACTACTCACATCCTCATCTAAAACTGTGCCTGGCTTCCAGGATTCCAGAAACCTTGCATCCTATTGTTCTTTCATTTTGGTCAACCTATATCCAAATTCAAGCCAAAATGTCATTAATTTTATGCAGATTGGTACTTCTGTGATTTGTAGGTGAGTCTCTGCTTTGGCTGGAGTGCTGACACACCTGTGAATATCCACCCCTTCCTTGCAGAGTTAGAGGAGTGCAGAGAGAGCAGAAGAATTCAGAACCCAGAGGTGGATTCCCAAGTAATTTAAAGAGAGGGAGCAGTTGGGAAATTACCTTTTTGCAGCCTGGAGGAACAAGAATGACTCTAGTGAAATCCTTGTGAGGGTTGTGTTTAGCTGGATGACTGTCTTGAGGAAAAGTGACGAATATTAGTTTATTAAGCCGCATAAAATTGCTGTTGCCATTTTTATGAATACAATTAATCAAATTTGATGACTTAATCATCTACAAGTACATCTTAAAATTGATATTTCAACATTGCCCGTTGGAACTGAATTTGTTCAAAAGTAACTCTGCTATATCTCTAAGTTTTTTCTCCCATTTTTACATCTGACAATCAGATTATTTTCATGGCCTGGCTAGTGGGGATTCAAAATGTAAGCCAATACATGCCAACTGATCTGCTCCTTCAGCAAACAAGTTCTACTACATTATACATGACCAAGAGTGTGTTTAATGAAGTGCTTATGACAATAAGTGCAGTGTCAGCTCATGTTTTATGTAATGGAGGATTAAATATTTGCATGAATTGAGCATAAACTTTCTGGAGCTGAAGATTACTTTATGTATTGCATTTCTAGGGATATTTTTGTAAAAGGAAAAGCCACCCAGTGCAACCAAAGTGTAACCCAAAATACGTGCAATACACTGAGTTCTGCAATAAGGGATGACCCTTTGTGTCCTCTGCTATTTCTGATAGATGGCAACATTTTGAATGGGAGAATCAAGTCAATGAGTTAATTAGTTTGCCATCTATTTCTGCCTTCTGTAACCAAAAATATTCACGACAAGATGAAAGGCAAGATGGAAGTTGCACTGTAGAGATTGATAGATTTTCTTTTTGTGTTCATGGGCTATAAATAGGCTTGCACTACTTCAACTTCTCACCAGGGAATAAAGTTTCATCATTTTCTTCAAGTCAACGAACATTGCACAAAGTGATGACTACATAGTATGACATGGTGACTTATTTGTGTTTTCCTCAGCAGTATTTTTTGTTACTCTGGTACTTTAGGATCGTGTTTATTTGAAGTTGAAACTGCTGTAAGACATAGAAGGTTCCGCAGTGTACTCTGCCCCTTCCAAATTATCTCCATGGTACAAGGCAAGGATACCAGACTGTCATTCTGAACTGGCCACTTGACTGCTATGACTTTATAGTAGTCAAGAGATTGGGCATTGTTGAGAAGCCTTTCCTGCATTTATTTGGCAAATGCAAAGGAAAATGACCATTTGGGGGTCTGTGTGTCAGAGAGGACATGGTCAGTCTGGAAAAAACCTGATTTTCAGTCCCTGCAATAACTGGGATATCAGTTTCTGTGGTAGGTCTGTCATTGCCTGACTTTTTGATAAATGTTTCTCAGTGTCCCTGACACATGCTCCCTGTCACCACCGGTGTACCTGACAGGACGCTGCTTTGCAGCCCCTGAAAGTCCAGCCAGAGAACTGCAAGTGGTTCCCTACAAGGATGATGTGGCATAAATCAAAAAATAGGAGGAGAAGACGAGGCAAAGTCAGGCTGTCTTTGAGAACACACACCTCCCTTGGCTTTGCAAGGACTGAGCCTGCTCTTGTGATTTGTACAGGTGAAGTTTCAGCCTTGACTGGGAAAAGAGGGAGAGATCAATGTAATTGCCAGCATTTCATTGATGAGCTGTGAGAAATGTTCATTAACTGCTCTGCATTGCTTTGCAGAAACACACAGCTCCATGATGGCATGCCTATGGTGCCTGCGCAATCCACTGGCTGTAGTAAGATTCAAGTGAAAAGTAATTATTTTCCAATTACCAGATTGTGAAGAGGAAGAAAGTCCTGAGCAGGACTGAGTGATGTTTTCCCTCAGCCCTCAGTGAGGGAAGCTGAAGCCAGAGCTCCAAGAGGGAGGTAGTGCCCTCTTCAGTGTTACAAGCTGGTTTTCATGCACATTTCATTTTCTCCATCTGAAGTCTATTGTATAATCATCAGATAATGCTTTTTTTTCTGGGCTACAGAGAAGAGCTGGGTGTTTTAACAGCTTTCACACTCCATGAGTGTTACTTATCAAGTTCACTGAGGAATTTAGAAACTTAATTAATACTTACTGGAAATAAGATGGAAGTTTCAACTGACTTCTTGGAAAATGAGAAATTCAGTTAGTACTTATACTGGGACAGCTGTAGGATCTGTGTTTCATGAAACCAGCACTTAGGGACACGAAAACCTGCAGCTTGTCTGCGACACTGGGCCTTTTCAGAAGAACCAGGGCTATGCTGCTCATGCTTGGTGCTCCAGATTTTCTGAGCACCCTGACACACTGGCAATCTTTTACCTGCTTTGCCCCTCTGCCAGGGCAAACATCTGTGGGTCTGGGAAGTCAAAAGTGACAACAACAAGCAAAAAACAGTGATCTCCCACACAGCATTTGCAGCCTGTATCCCAATGCCCCATAAAGATTTTTAATTTGTAAATTAAATTCTACAGAAACATTGGATAGGGAAAACATCCCTGTGCTACCAGCACTGCTTTTAGCACAAATCCTAAACACAGCCCCATATTAGTTACTGCAAAGGAAATTCACTCCACTCCAACTAAAACCAGCACAGTAATGATTTGATAGCATATAAAGGCACTGTATTTCCCTTTGGTTTTGACTACTAAATTACCTGCAAAGCATCTTTACTGACACTGTGCTTTTCCCCTCATATATGAAAGGATGGTGATAATGATTGTTCAACTTTTCAGGCATTTTCACATTTGGGAAAAGAAAACTTTCAGACCTCTGTCTTTGCAGATTTTGACTCTCTGGAATGACTCTGCTGCCTTGACTGCAGAGCTTTTATCTGAAAATCTTCCTTTGTGTCCCCTTTGGATTTTGTAGCGTGCAAGTTTTTAAATTTTATTCCATAACATGATTTGCTCCCTTAACAAGTGCATTCTACTGCTTCAGAAATGGTTTTCTGTAGTTGCTCGTGGGCTCTATGTGAATTATTGAAGGTCCAAGTTGCATCTGAGGTGAGACCTTGCTTCCTGTGAACAAATATATGTGAATGGTTTTTTTGGCTCAAATCAAATGCTCAGAAGAGAAAACCCTGTTGTGATGCTGCTGACTCTTGCAATAGTTTTGGTAATAACAAAGTTTAGCAAGTCTCTTCTAATAAAGTTTGTGGGGTGCACAGGTCAGGGCTTTTAAAAACAGCTCCTCAAGTTATTCCAGAAGAAATGGTTCTAGTTACTGGTTTGTCATAATTTGCTCAGAATTATTTGCTTGGTTTTTTTGCTTTCAATTTGATAATCTTTCCCAAGGTGTCTCTGACCTGGCTTCAGTTACCCTAAAACTGTTCAATTTTACTGGCTGTTTTTTTTTTTTTACTTTAATACCTTTCATACTTTCTTGAAACTGTATTAGTAAAAAACATTTAGTAAAAAAACTCAAACCAAACAAAAACAAACAACCCCCCTAAAAAAAAAAACCCCACAAACCCCAAAAACAACAACAAAAACAAACGAACAAACAAAAAAACCCAACAAAAAAAGATTAGGAAAGAAACCTATTAGTAAAAAACAATTAGTAAGAATCACATTTTAATCAGTTTTTTTCTCTCTCTTTTATCTGTGTTATCTCCTAACATTTTTATATGATTGTAGCTTTTTTTCCCCAGCTTCACCAACATTTCATGAGTCCAGCACAGGTGATCTCTGACTTCTCCAGCTTTTCTTAATTTAAAAGGCTTCCTAATTTTGACTGACACTGCATGTTACTGAATATGGGCAAAATGCCTGCTGTTGCTACATGAATGCTTTTTAACTCACTCTTAGTACTTGCAAACAATAAGATGGCTCTTGGCAAATTTTTTCATAAAGAATTTGCAGTTGAGGTTGATCTGTTTTCTGTAGGCTGATCACTGAGGCTGCATCTTTACAAGCCAGAGCCTCCTGGCTAATTTGGTAAGTGTCATGCTCTGAAGTCAAAGTCAGTTTAAAAATTTTCATTCTTTTTTGGGTGCCTTGCAGGAAAACTTTTTCAGCTGCGTGACCATACTTTGTGTAGATTAGTTTGTAGGGTGGGACAGTCCTTTATGTTTGTAGAACCACCCCTGGTTTTGACTGGATGACTTTGGTGCAGCTGCATCAGTCAGTAATTGTCTATAAAGCTACAATCTTAAATGTGCAGAACAGTGTGGTGCACACTTTGAAAAGTGTGGTGGGGATAAAATGTTAAAATTAATAAAAACATATCCCAGTTCCTTTCTTCAGTCACTTTGGTCAATCAGATCCTTGCCCTATGCTGGTATAAATCTGAAAATATCTGAAAGGAAGTCCAAGGATCGGCTGCAAAGACCACTGAAAGTAATGGAAAAAGCTCTCATGATTTAAAATGTACAGCCTTTGGAGTATGCACTGCAATTTTATTCAGGGTTGAATGGAGCTGAGCGTGAAGAATCAATGATGGCCTCAATTCCTTGATGCACTGCCACAGGGCACACAAGTAATTGGTAGCTGATGGCAGTGGTGTAAATGCTTCAGTTCAAGTAACATAAGAGAAGTTATTATGGGGGGAAATATTTAAGTTCACAGTGAAATTTTTTAATGTCTTTGTTTGAACAGGATTATTTTCCTTAGGCAATGTGAAGTGCAAACATAAAAACTGAAGAGCAGTGGTAAGATTGGCACGCTGAATGATCAAAGTCTTCAGTTCCTACAGCTTCAAATTCTTATTGCACTTACATCTTATCAACTCAGTAACCTTTTAATAATTTCCTTGATACTTCATTTAGTGATAAATAATCATTATTAAAGAGCTACTTGGAGATAACAGCCTGATTTCAATGACATTGTTTATTACTTTCTCTTCCAAGGTTATTTGGCACTCATAAGCAAAGTAGCTAGAGATTTAGGGTTCATTGATAAAACAAATTCAGGCAATACGATTCTCATCCTTGTTTCACCAAGACAGTGATGAGAGTCCACTGTGGAAGAAATTTTTCCTTCATTCTGGTGTGATCAGAGTCTTTTTGATGGCTCCTAACTAGCTGACAAAAAGAAAATAGTCACATGTCCTATGAGGAAGTAAGGACAGACCAACTTGGCAATAAAGGTTTGAACTTGCAGGAGAAAGTTACACGCCTTTTGTTTGGCCCATAAAACATTACTTTAAAATACAGAAATTGATAAAGAGGGAAAGCAAGTGTCAATTTGCTCTAACTATATAGTTCCAGATCCCTTGGAATGCCTGATAAATTTATCAGAGAGCATTCACTAGAAATTCACTAGGACTTTAAATTTTGTTTGAAATAAGGGAAGTTCCCCTCTTCTGGTAAGTCTCCAGAGGACTTTGTGTGCATGTTTGTCATAAATAAACATGGAACAATCTTCAACCAAGCACCGTAGAAATCACTGCCTTTCCCGTGGTCCTCTAAAGGGCATTGCTAAAGATCACTCAAACTGCAGCAGCAATTGTCTCTGCTGAGATGAGACACTCATTCCTCCAGGCTTGGAAATGCCCAAGACAATGGAGCAGGTCCTTCTTTTGCTGTGATATTTTATGATTTTTGCTGTAATGATATTTAGGAAGCACAGGGAACAACTGATCTTCCACCAGCCATACTTGCTTCTCTGTTTTTTTCATGCTTCTCTGTGTTACTTTTCATGCTCCTTCATGACTTTATTCACAGTCTGTCAGCTGCTTAGCTTATCTAGAGACCTTCCCAGAGCATCCTTGCTCTAGGACACCTACTTTTAGGATTCGTTAGTCAAAAGTGCTCCTCTCTCTTTATGCTTGACCTGCCCAGGTTTAGTGTGCATCAGGAAGAAGCCTCTGTCAGATGCTTGTGACTCAGAGCATGCTGCTTTAGGTCATTTAAAAAAAGGCTTTTAACAACGTGTCTGAAGAGCATTTCTGCACATTATTAACAAAATCCTTGTGTTGTCTTAGTCTCCAGCCAGCCTTGAGTCTGGTGATGAGGTAGTGCAGATGTGCACTGCAGGAATGCTGCCTGGAGAGGACTGCTTGGACACTCTGAACACTGACAATGGTTAGATGGGGAGCAGAGACTGAGAATTCAACGAGTTCCTGGTTTACATCTGGAATTAGTTGCTCTTCGACCAAAATTTAATTTTCATCTCTTCCCCCTTCCACAATTTCATTTCTGCACTTCTTAAGACTATAAGAAAAAAAATATAAGTCTGTTCTCTAGTTCTTCAATAGGATATTTAAGACCCTGCCACTGTCACAGCTGAGTAAGAGCATGTATACTGGTTTCAGAATTAAGTGAAAGGCATTTCATTCCTCAGTTTGCAAGATAAACATCCTCTTACGGGCCTGTCTTAGTGACAATTTTTAAGATGGTGGGCTTCTGGCCTGTATGAATACTTGTTTTTCCCTGTGCTTAAATCTAAGATGTAAAACCACTGGAAATTCTGAAATTCTGAACACAAAGCTCTACTTTTCTGTCTGTTTATTGTTTCTTACGAGACTTGTATGAGAGATGGGTAATAGAGAGGGATCCACCTTTTCTTTTGAAACTCTCTGTCAGTGGAAGCATCCCATACATACAAAAAAACTATTTACTTTTAATTGTTCTTTTGAGTTTTGCCAAGGACTTACCTGTTGCCATGGAAACTTCTGAGCATGCAGAGATTGAACAGTCCCTGTCCAGAAGCCATTTGTCAGAGAGTAGCTATATTTATTTTTAAAAACAAATGATAAATAATTCAAAGGTGACAAACCATAGCCTGCAGCTAGTGATCCATGTACAGCTAATTGAGGATGTAAGAGAAAGGAGTTTCTTCATCATCCTGTGGTAACTCCCCAGTTTTTCTCTTTCTTCCCTTCAGTCTATTGTGATTTCATGAATGGAACATGTAGATATCATAACTGACTCCCCTTAAGTGATATTTCCTACTTCCAGCTTTTATTCAGAGACAAGATAATTTCTGTTTAGCTCTGTCTAGTGCTCTCTGGCTACCAGGACATAAAACATCACAGAAAGAGCCAAAGTTTCAGGTAGCTGTCCTAGTAAATGCCTCTGTTTTCAAAATGTTAGCTTAGGTGAAAAATGCTGGATGCTTTCCAGAAATCTGGGCTTCATCAATCATAAGCTGCCTCTGGGATCTTGCCAGTCTGGACTAGAAGCTGCTGAGCACAGAGCAATGGAGAATGCAGCTGTGGTGGCTGAACACCTATCTGATTCACAGGTCAAAAACTCTCTTCCTGAGGAGTTCCACAGCTTCGTGGATGGTCCAGGCAGGCAGGCGGGAAGGAGAGGCAGGTCATTTTGTCAGGAGTCAATCCTTGCTTGTTTATCCACAGATATTTAGCATGTTGATGCCCCCACTTAAAAATGAAACCCCTGTAATGCAGTACTGAAAGTCTCAGCTTTGATTTGGGCTACATAGAAAATTTTGATCTTTAAAAGGTGCTGACTTGACTGGTTGCCACGTGGTTGTTAGTGGCCCTCAGGCACTGATTGTTTGGTGAATTGTCTGGAAAAAAACTGAGAAGATCTGCAGGTAGCCAACTCACTATTAATAATGCATAATATAATAATAATAATAATAATAATATAAAAATATCATTTTTCTTCTGGACTAAAGGAATGAGTTAGCACAGAGCTCATAGAGTAGGAAAGATGCTCTTCCAGAGTAATAAACCAGATTTTTATGAATCCTGCAATCAAAAAAATAAAAAATGGAGAACATCTAATTCCCCTTTTTAAAAGCTGTTAGTGACTAGTAGTGGCAATACAAACGTAAAGAGCATGGAAAACACTAGAAGACAATTTTGAAGCACACATTACATTTGTCTGCAGAGTGGAAGTAAATACAAGTGTGAAATGTATCAAACATAAAGGCTCAACAGGGAGAATGTAAACCCTATCCTTAAGTTATTGAAGTTTAATCAGCTATATCCATAAAAGACAAACTGAAATAGCAGAGCAAGAGAAAAATGTCTATTTTGTAATACACTGAAACAGTGTGTGTATGTTTGCAGTGTATAATTTACACTTACTTAAAGTAAGTGTTTTAGCTGAACCTGCTCAGAACACTCAGAATTCAGTGAATAAGTCCATTAAAGCTAAAGTCATAAAGTCAAAATCTGAAGGAGAATTAGAGTAAACCCATTTAGAAATGCTTAGTAGATTAAGGAATTCTACAAAGGTAGCTCATTTATGGATGCAACAAAACCTTTTGGTATCATGCTTCTTTTCCCTGATGCAGTTACACATTGACAGTTGATTTTGTGCAATCATTGTTTTGGATTGTTAAATTCAAACCGCTCTAACTTGTGGCTGTGAGGTTTAAGATTTGGGCAAAGAAAGAATACTTTAATACCTGGGGGTATGAATTCAGCCAACAGGGTAATAATCAAAGTTAGCATTTGAGAATGGGGATTTTAAAATCTACTAAGCTAAACATGAGCAGTGTAGTTTCATTGCACTAAAGTGAAAGCAGAAAATCACATTCTTCCTCCATTCTAGATGCTTTAAGTTCTGTGTTATCAGTGAGTACCAATGTTTTCATTTAGATGAGGAAACTGAATTTTGGAAAACGAAGTCTGAAAGGAGTAAAACAACATATGCATCATCACAGCCTAATAAAACCAGTAGATACCAAGATCTTCTCAGGTCTGGGTACCTGGAGGAACTGGATTCAAAACTGGATTGTCAAAAAACAGCAGTGATAGGACTTGAAGTTAGAGACAGTTGTGAGATAGATCTGCCTAGAACTGACCCAAAAGATAAAAGAAATCTGGTTAAGGTGTAACTTCCACTTTCCTTTGTGAAAAAGAAGAAGACTCCTCAGTGATGAAATCAGCACAAAACTGAAAGCAACTTCCACCTCAGTTTCTCACTCTTTGGAAGAGTCACAAAGTGGGGCAAGGCAGCTGCAGTGAACATTGAGCAGCTCACTGTAGTTCAAGGGAGACAGACTTCCCTTCCTTTATGAAGCCTGACTGTATGTTTCTGGTTTCCTGACACAGTGCTCTGCTTCATTTATGTGACCAGCAGGTCCCCACAGTGGTGACAACTTTGTCTCTCATGTGGCTGCTGTGTTTTGCAGTGTGGTGCTTGTCCTGGACGGGCTCTGATGCTACTTGAGAGAAGGAAAAAATTGTATTCCCGCTGTAAAGGGTTCTGCTTTGCCCTGCCTCCAGAAAGGGCCAGAGCCCACACTGAAAACATAGAGATTGTACAGATACCTTCTGTCTCACATGGAAGGGCAAGCTGAAGAGCTCAGGAGACCAAAAGGCTACTCCCTGGGAAAACTTCAGAGCAGAGTTGTAGCAGACATCGTAGGCCCAGAGGCAGCAAGATCTTCCCTTTCTTGGTTGTATATTATCTGTCTTTTCAAATATCTGAAAGAACTTAATCATACACTTCACAGAATTTATTTTTAGAGTATGAAATTTGGCAGAACATGCCCCACCTGCCCTGTGCTCCAGCTGGACCTCAGAGATCAGAGGGGCTGGGTGTGGCTGGGCTCCATTTCTGATCAGAACCAACTCAGTGATGGAAGTCCGGTCATGTTCAATATGGTATTTCATAAACAGTGTGATTTATTGATTACTATGACAGAATATGAGTCAGAAATTGCCATGGCACTGGTATCAGAAAGGGTAAGTCAGTGGTATCTCCACAGAATGAAGCTTATTCCATAGGCATCCTTATGGGGGAGAAGATGGGCATAGCCCTTCAACGGCCCCAGAATACAAAGGCGGAGTCTCCTCTGACCTCCCCTCTTAAGTCACATGTCTATTGTTTACTTTGAGAGTGGGAAAAAGGTAAAGTTCTAATAGATATCATTTCATGGCCAGGTGGAGCTTGAGGGACTTTACTCACACATGTAATGCATATGCAGATTTTAGTTTGTTGGCATATGAGGCAATGTGAAAAGCTTCATTTTTGAGTTAATGAAGCAAAGTTCAACTTTTGGTCACTGTTTGGACCCTTTCCTGGCTTAGCTTCCATTGGCTGCATTGCTTTAAACAGAGAATGGCCACAACACCTCTATGCAACTCCATCCTTTGTTTCCTGCCTTTCTCAGGGCAGCACTCCAAGCTCCCTCAGTGTCCCTGCTCCTGGGTCTACAGTTCATAGGCTGGGAATTTTTGTGCTTCATCCAAATCTCTAATTTAAGTTTTTTAATGACCTATACCAATACTCTCAGCAGCACATTGTAGGTCAAGATGTGCTGAGCAGCAGCTGTGCGAATAAAAAGATCTTTGCTCTTATCAGGGACAGAGAGAGTGGGAGAGGAAAGTGCGGAGCAAAAAGACAGTAATTTGCTAAAACTTGATTGCTGAGGGGTTTTTTCCCCTCCATTATTCTTCTGAGTGGGACAATCATGTGGTGGCAGATGCCCAGGTATGTTAAACTAGAGCCAAGCTGTAGTTGGGAAAATAATTCTTGCAAACCTTTTGTAGCAAAGAAAAGAAGACCAAGTTCTTAATGAAATATCACCCACATGTTTATCATCCCAAAATATTCTGAAAATACTGATCAGCTTCTATTGGGAAATTTAGAATTCCTAAGCATTATTCTTTCATCACTGATTTACTTTAATCTAATAATTCCCACCCAAATTCTCCTGCCAAGCAGTTCTAAGCAGTGCCACCCTTTACCCTAACAGTAGTTACCTGTGCTTGATGTCTGGAAACGCCACTTCTGCCTCAGAGCAGTTCTCTGTGTTTTAACATGCGTGTATACCAGCAGAACCCACCACGCTTGCACATTTCTGTTCTGCAAGACTCTCAGCTGCTGCCTGTTACAAGGAGCAGCAGCAAGAGTGGGACAGGCCTACTCTGAAAAGGTCCTAGCTATTCCAAAATGTCTGGGTCACGTAAGTCAGAGCTGGCAGAGTGCTCTGTCAAAGGAATTAACTTTCTCTACTGGCTGAACAGGCAGTGAGCAGGTCTGCTCCCTGTTCACTTCTCTGAACCGCCCCATCAGAAACTCAGCATTATTCTAATTTTTTTAACTTACTCTTAGCACAGAATTTCCCTTTTGTGATTGTGAGGTTTTACGAGCTAGTCAGTAGCAGCCAGCACATTGGTACAGAGTTGACCAAGCTGGCTGGTAGCAGAAGGTATAGCACGTTTATTTTTAATGTCTTTGTGTTCCTTACTTAATTCTTGTTTTGGGGAGCTGCTTTTTCTTCCTCTTAAGCTGCTGGTGCTTAATAGTATTTCTAGAGTTTGTCCTAAGGGTATGCTGGAATATTTTAGATATCTCTTTAGTGACCCTCTGCTTCCTCCCAGCTACCCAGTGCACTACAAAGTCTATTAGTTTTCAAAGAAAGGAAAGGGATATAGGAAAAGAACACTAATTAGATGTTTGCCACAGGGCATAAAAGATGACATTCTTCAAGACAAAGGCACTGCTAAAACTGTTATATTTCCAGAGAGGCATAATGTCCTTTAGCACACCTAAAGCTTGTGTCTCTCGTAAGAAAAAAGGTAACACAGGGCCAAGAAATCAAAACACATGTGATGGTGCACAGGCACCATTTAGGAAGAAATAAGAGGTAGAAATGGTTAATTTCTGGCTGTCTGAATTTCAACCCTTTGGAAGGTAACCATTAGTGTCCCTCATCAGGGATATTTTGCCACCTTTTCTGCAGGAATGACGCTTCCGTAAATGAAAATCAGGTGTGGATGACAAAAGGGCCGTGGAGTACTGTACATGGAGTGGATGTTGCATTCAGTGTGCTGAAATGTGAGGTGTTTCTGGGGATTACCCCAAATCTGTTGACCTCACAGAATGATTCATAAGAGGTTTGGCAGCAAAGACATTTCATAAGAAAAGATCTAGAAGGAGTTACTTACAAAAAAGGACATGTTTTAATTTGTTTGGTGAGAGAACTAATTAACCAAATACAGAAATTGACACCTGGGTTAAAAAAACTTGACCTCCCTGAAGAAAGGGAAACTATTTCAGTGGAAAAGAGAACACAAATAATTTCATGAACACGAAGGAATGACCAAGGTTTGTAAAGAAAGATGTAGTATGTCTCAGTCCTACAGGTCTTCAGAAGGCCAGGTTGTTGGTACAAACCAGAATGTGCTGTAAGAAACAGACTTTTACACATTAAAAGGGGTAAGCAGAGACTCTCTTGCAAAGAATGTGTTAGAAAAATTGATCAGTCAGTCTGCCAGTGGGGGAGCAATACCACTTCTGATTGAATTTAGCTATAAGTAGTTTAAAAGTGATTTTTCCTGCATTTTTCACTTAAGTCTCTGTAGCTGCTTCTATACTGAATGCAAAGAATGATTTTACTTGCATTTTACTTTGACATGGCTTGAGCTAAGAATGATTTCACAATGAACTGGCAGGCACAAGCTTCTTCACACAGCAGTACAGTGAACTTAATCAACCAGGATGATGGGACTCTACCTGACTACCTCCACACTGCACAGAATATCCCAGGGAACCAAGATATGTTCCCACAGGCGGGATTTAGAAACTCCAGTAGTGGCCTGAATGCTATGAGAGTAAACAACATCTTCTAATGAGGAGGGGTATCCAAGAAAGCTTACTGGTACTTAGAAAATCACCTGGTAGCATTAATTTCTACCAAGTTTTTCCACACTGACATCAAAATCTTATATAAAAAGACCCACAGAAAGGGAATTATTTGTTGATTGTTCTGACTTTGGCTCTTTTTTCTTACAAGAACTCAGATGCTGCATAGTGCAGTCCTGCCTTGAGGAGACAGAGAATTAGTGTTGCACAAAGGGAAGTCTGGTAGAATTGACACAGCTCTCTGGTAAGGTCGGGGGCTGATGTGCTTCCAGGGCCTGGGTTTCCTTTACAGCTTCATTTTTTTTTTTCTGTGTTGAAATATTTAGAGAGATTGGATAAATGGTGCTTACACTTATAACTTTTCTAGTAATAAACAGAGTTTATAGTCTGTGATCTACAGTCAATTGATGGCTGCTGTTACAGCAGGATATAAAAATTACATCCACAGTAGTTCAATAGGTGTCTGCCTTGCAAACATTCTGCTCTCACGCAGTTGTGAGGGCAAATTTAAGGGCAGATGCCATGCTAGTGGAGAGAAATCTGTTGGAAAATCCAAGTGTAAATAGATCTTTGAAACCTAATTATGATTCAGCAAATATTCACACTGGTTACACTAGCATAGAAGTCTTTAGGTTTAATCAGAAGACCTTAATTCAAAGACTATTCCTTCTATAATCTGGAAGGTATTAAGAGCAGAGCAAGGACAGTCCTTTTTTTGATCACAAAACTCCAGGCAAAAGGACATTAAGATGTTTATGAGAGATGTGTATAAATTACTTTGGAACACAAATGAATGAAGCATTAGCGAAGTCGCAGCAATGTAGTAAAGTAGGAATGAAGATTTAAAGAAATTGCATTTTTTAACATGTTTGATGGATTCTTACACTGCCATCTTAGAGGGCAGCAGTACCACAAAGAGATGATCAAGGAAGCTTGTGGTGTATGAGACAGTGAGCTGGACTTACTGACATGTGTTCCATGCCCACTCATACCCCCTACCTATGGAAACTGAGAGCATCTCACCTCTCGATTGTCACTGAATCACTAATCTGACTATGCATATTAGCCTCAAAACAGCCAGCTTTGAATTCCTCTGCACAAGGAGACCTGAAATTGAATCCTTACTGTTCTTCCTTTATCATAGACACACAGTGTGTGTCAGATCAGTAATGTGCACCGCAAATCTTCTTAACAGGTTAAAACTTTCTCATTTTTTGTTCCAGTTGTGTAAAATTTTGGATTTGGATCCTCCAGAAAGAAAATTATCCATGTCATGAGGGACATGACTATAATGAATATATCATTAAAACTGGATTATGTGTGCTCCCCCTGCAGGTATTTTTAGGTTCACTACAGCTGGTTTGATCTTAAGATTTCCAGTAAGAGTTCTCAACTCTTACTGGTGTCTGTTTGGAGTCCTCAGTTTACCTCAACCAGAGAATGTTGCTTCCTTGAGTCAAAATGAAGGCTTAGATCCCCTGTCTCAGTGAACCAATTTTTCCTTTATTTCAGCCTTATATTCCTGCTGCATCACTGAGTTTTTAAAACACAGGTATGAATATAAGCATCACAGACTAATGTAACAGAACAAAATTCTACTGCAATAATAGAATCTCTTTCAATCACTGTTTTATTCAGTAAAAGGAATCTGTGACATGTTACCATCTAATGATACCTAAAGGGGAACACTTCAAAGGAGTCTTCAGTGCTAGTATGCAGTGGGGGAAAAAAAAGGAAAAATATTTCACCCTTTTAGGAAAAAAACCAAACAAACCTCCCCCCAAAACTCAACAAAATATTTTTCATTCCTGAAACCTTTACTGTTAACAAAAGATATACACTTCTGGGTGAAAGAGAATTGATTCACGCACAGTTATGATTATTGCTTCTCCTAGATCTGATTTATTTGCATCATAGGTATAAAAATGTTTTACATTTAAATGTTTGCGATTCATGATTTAATAAACAGACTTCGAGTTTCAGGGTTTTATATTTTCAGGTTTTTGAATACCTGAGAAATACAACTTTGTAATCCTTTAACACTGTGGAAAACGTTGAATTTTAGCATAAAGACTGACTTATTTTGCAAACAGCCAGCATACTAATGAGAGAAAAATTTAGCCTGAGCTGTCCTGATTTTGTACATAGAATAAGTGTTAGAGCTGTGGATTATAAACCTACTTATTGTTCTCAATGGTCATGTTTTCATTTTAAAAGGGACCTATACATTTTAAGTGTTTTCAAATGCTACGTTGCAGGTTTATATTGCTATTAAATAATTCCCTCAATATAGTATAAACATTACATCAAACAATTCTCTTTCATCAAAGAAAGGACTGGCAGTTTTTAAGCATCTGGTCCTCAGCCTCAAGGCTGTGATTGTTTTGGTTTTTTTCTTGTTCAGTTAGGGGTTTTTTGTTTGCTTGATGGAAGAAAGCAAAGGATTATCTCAACCCACTCTAGCAGTAACAAAGAAAGACAAGTGATGTGATTCAGTTGAGTGGCCCAGGGCGATATCAGAGCAAAGAGACAGGCTCTGGTGTGGAGGACAGATTCCCTGTGACTTCTATGGACTCTCACTAGGCCTGTACAAACAAAACTCACTATCCTTCCTTGCGGTCATTCCTGGTATTTTCACTTAAAAATGCCAACAGAAACTTGCAATTAGCCATTGATTTCCTTCAGCTGCAAAAACTGAAAGACTGTGTTTCATTTCTTGCTCTGAGCCTTTAGTTGGAAGATTTTCCTTGATGTGTACCATTAAGTCTCTTAGCCACACCTTAGGTAAATTTATGTAACAGGCTTCCTAATGTATTTTCTCAGTGTGGTTTCTATGCCTACAACAAGGACACTAAATTAGCAAAATCTGAAAACAAGAACAACTAATTTCAAGATGTAATTAGTTATACCATGACTGACCTTTGTGGCGGTATCTGCAATGCAGTTGCAGCAGAAAATGGGGAGGGCTGCAACACGATGTCCAGGAAGAGGTGAAAGGCTTGTAAAGCTCACAAATGACCTGAAATAGTGTAGTAGTAATGTCCTTGAGAGGTGACGTATACTTGCTGTGATCCACTCGAGCTATAACCTTTGAAATGGGCAGGTTTTTTGTTTTTGAAATGTTTTGCATAGCCTTCTCAGTAACTGCAGGACAGTCAGCATGTGAGTACACTCTCCCTGCATTACCACCTCCTGTGGTCCATACAATGCACTCCAGGTGCCAAAGGCACATATGAACTGTTTGGGTGCGAACTGTACACTCACCACCAGCATTTGTGGGTGTGGAGCTTGATGTAGCACAGGCTTTCCAAAGCAGAAATGAAGAGGCATAATCACTATTTCAGGCTGGCACAAGAGACCGGGATGTGTGTGGCTTCTGGAGGAAGTTTTATTTGTTTGGTAGTTTTATTTACTTCTCAAAGATGATTGCCTGAGGTGAAGGTGAGGCCACCCCTCCTGCAGTGGTTTTTGTAGGGACTTATAAGCAGCTCCAGCAACCCTGAGGTCACTGATCTGCTCTGTAACTACCACAGAAGCACATGGAAGGAATAATCAAAAAAAAGCGTGGAGAAGGATAATTCCAGACACAGTTAATTTATTACTCTGCCATCACCTGCTCTTCATTTAATTGCTACCTGAGCAGGCTGGACATAAAGTCTATATGGTTAGCAAGTTACCTGTTGAGTCTTGGATGAGAACAAGAAAGGCAAAAGGAGTAACTTAAACACAGAACTCATTAGTACATATTAATTCCAACTTTCACTTATAACGTCCTTTATTGCTCATTTTCAATTAAGTGCCAACATGAAAATAAAAACTCCAAGAGGGAATTTTATAAAGGAGTGAGGTAGAGGAGTTAGGGTTGATGTGCTCATCTTTCTGGCAGAGAGGCACAAAACAGTGGAGGGAGAGTACAGGAACAGGACACCTGCCTGCTGCTGGCACTACGCAGCAGGTAGGAGTTCTGCTCCCTGTTTGACTTGGGAAATCATCCCTACAGCTTCCATTTTCCTTCCATACACCTTTCCTGACCCCATGCCGAGCTAGGTCAGAGAAATCATCGGGCACAAAAATGAACTTTATTTTAAAAAGAAAAAAATATTTAAAAATAAATTATTAATCCTGTTCTAGCAGATCAGCTGTGCAAATGTTGATGCAAGGAAAAGATGTGGAAAAATTATTTTCAGAAACAGTTTGAATCTATGCTGTCTTGAATTGAGTGCCCTTGACCTAATGTAGTCTATTGCACATCATGTTGAAGCCTGAGAAGATATTTCCGTGCTCTGGTTTTGGATTTGTGGGTAGGATTTAGCCGTGGGCTTCAGTGAGCGGTCATGCTGAGGACTCAGGTTTAACACCAGCAACGGGACAGCTTTAGGCAGAGAAGCCTCAGGCCTCTCGTTTATGCAATTTAAGAACACATTTTCAGCAAATGTTTCTCTTTTGGTTTTGTCAGCAGTTGAGCAAGTGCTTAGGCATTTTACTATGAAAAACTTGGTTTGTTACTGCACACTACAGAAACTGCACTCATATACACTAATAGGAGAATGTAATTATTGCTTGTTTGAAATCTATCATAGAATCAAAAAACCCTTGAGGCTGAATGGCACCTCTGGAGCTCCCCTACCCTGGTCAAAGGACCAGCTCAAAAGATAGTTACAATGGTCCCTTTTCAGTTACTTGCTACTTATCTCTTACCAGTAGGGCATCTTCTTACAAGTTTACTACTACTTTAAAGAATCACAGAATGCTCTGAGTTGGAAGGGTCCCACAAGGATCACTGAGTCAAATTCTTAAGTGAACAGCCCACAGAAGTGAAATAAAAGCTCAGCTTTCAGCGCCCGTAACATCACACACTTCTGCTTCAAGGACCATACACAGCATGACAGGTGTCCACTGTGGAAGTGTCCAGTGATGAGTGACATGCTGTAAAAATAATGAAAGGGATCCCCTGATAGTGGAGTTCTGCTGTAGAGATGGAACACTTACATGAAATGCTGAGAGAGAGTGTTTGGGGGCTTCCCTTTGAATTTCATCTTTAGCAGTCCTGTTTTTCTTTCTGCTGCAGTACTGCAGCCTGAAGTCCTGCAGGGCACTGCAATTCACCAGCTTGTTACTAAAGCTGACTCGAGGTTAACACTGACTAGGAGTCTTCAGAAACACTTCTTATGAGAAATGGCCTTTCGGTTTCTGTGGGGTGGTTGTGTGGTGGGTTTTTTGGTTGTTTTTTCTTTTCCCCACACAAAACAACTCTTTTTACAAGTGGTTTTAATGAGATTTTATTTGGAAGGGTTTATCCTAGGTGGAGATTGCTGGCAACACCCCCCTGCCTCCTCCCTGACACAAACCAGCACACCACCAGCCCCCATCCCAACTCTATGCTGTGTTGTCTGATTTTGGGAGAGGAAGAACTGGAAACTGGTTCTTTCCTGTTCTGCTGGGACACTGTGGTTGATAAAAGAAAAAAACTCAAATCTGGTCAGTTTAAATGAACTTTGACTTTCTTCTTTAGTATTTGGGATATTAGAAGAAAAGCCGTAGTGATTTTATTTTTTCAGACTTACTAGTATTTTTATTCCAGAAATAGTTGCTATTGCTTTTTAAATGAAAAATTTTAAAGATCACATATTTATTCTCATTAATACCTTCTGTTACTTCTCAGTTCCATGGGAAAATGTTGAATTTCCCCTAATCTGAGTTTGTAAGTACTGCACAAACTTTGCAGTGTTTAGACTATTTTCCCCTTCAAGTCTTTGGTAGTACCTGTATTTCCTGTTCACATTTGTATTTCAGGGGATTTCAACAGATTGTTACTTTGAAATTCTATTTCACATTCACTGTGCTTTATCTGTTCATTACACCTTTATCACCTCTCTCACGATGCAAGGTGTTTTCAGAGACGTCTTGGTCTGTGTATTAACACATCCTTTCAAAAGACTATCTAGTGACAAATCAATTCCTATGTTAAGCATTTCTCTACTGGCTTTCATAGGGACTGCAAAAGTACAAAGGATTGATTTGTAGGGTAAAATTTATTCTCTTGAATCCCCTTACAAAGACATCAGTAAGTTTTTATTGACAGTCTTACATCAGAGTGTATCAAAAAGCCCCCAAGGGAAAACATGCTGAAAATGTTAGATAAGAAATATTTTACTCACAGTCGGTCTCCAACAGGGATTTCTTAATTACCTTATTTTCTGCACAACAGCAGGTCTTGGCACTAGTGCTATGAGAACCATGTGCACCCTGGTGAATTTGTGTCAGGATCATAGGGATTAAGGAAGCTGGTCCCTGTCACAATCTTTAATGTGAGGCAGCTACTCTGTCATATTTCTGTGGGCTTCTGCAGGACAGCTCAATGAATAACAAAACTCATGTGAAAGTTTCTGAGTTTAGAACTGCTTCCAGTCTTTTCAGTTTCCTTAAATGCCTTTGCTGCCTTACGGCATTAAGAAACCACTTACATTTCAGTGCCTGGCAGAAATGATTGTGACACATGGGTAGAGAAAGGCTATGGACTGGTGCAAAAATAACATTTCAATTGTGGTGGATGTGCATTACAGCCCTGTGCAATATGATACCCAGTGGAATGACAAAATGCTGCTCACTGGTGAAAACCTGTGGTGACCTGACCACGGCTGGATCAGAGGGGCCCACCAGAACCACTCTATCACGTTTCCTTCTCAGCTGTTCTGTGGACAAAAGTATTAGAAGAGGCTTGTGGGTCAAGATAAGGACAAGAAGAGAGAGATCTTTAACGAATTATCTCATGGGCAAAACAGACTTGGCTTGGGAAATCTGCTTATTTATTACCAGACATCAGAGCAGGATAACGGGAATTAGAACCAAATCTTAAAAGGCCCTCCCATCACTTCCTGCCTTCTTCTCAGGCTTAATTTTACTCCCAATTTCTCTACCTTCCCCACCCTCAGCAGTCACAGAGGGGACAGGGAAAGGGGGTTATGGTTAGTTCATTGTATGTTGTTTCTGCAGTTGACACTGTGCAGTTTTTTCTCCTTTCTTAGGTGCTTCCTTCCCCTTAAGGGTTGGTCATCAAACCTACACGCCCAGCCAGCACAAACGAAGTGTGCTTACAGGTGTACTGGACTTGTACTTCTACTTTTACGTAAGTTTAACACAAATGTTTGGTTTGCTTTTAAACAGAACATGCAGAGTTACTCTTGTAAATAGGTAGCAGGCCTCCTTGAAAGACACACCTTTAACATTTATTATTTATTACAATAATGACGAGTTGTTGGAGATCTGTCAAGGGTGTGGCAATACTTCCACTAGTTTCCACTAGTGGAATGACTGTAGGAGCAGAAGGTCCCTGTCTCTGTGAAATGTGTCCCACTGCTGAAAGCCAGCCACAGAAGCACTGTACATTAAATTCAAAATCCTAATTCAGCATTAAATTCTTGATTCGAGTTGAGCAGAGCTGAGTATGTGTTCAAGAGTGCTGTGGCTATGGCTTGCTTAATGCCTTGCTTAAGAGGAATATACTTATATCCCGTGTTTCATACGAGCTTACAGAAGCAAAGTGCAAACGTGTCTGAGGTTTAGAGATACAGGACTGAAGTTAACTTGGTATTTTCTCAGAGCTTGCATACCAAGAGTTTGGGTCTATCCTAGGTAATCTGACTACTTCAGGAAGTTAAAACAAGCTTTCAGGGCAAAGTGACATACATTTGATTTAGGACTTCAAGGCACAAAATAATTAGTGCGATTTCCCGAGAGAAAATTGTTGTCCAAACAAAACTTTGGAGAGGCTCTGATCTGGCACTTCGACAGCAGATTCACTGCTGGTGAAACAACTTCCCTGATCCCAGCAGAACTCTTACTGTGTCTCAAACATATCCTCAAATGCTATGTCACATTACATGTTATTGTGATGTGCAAAGGGCAAATTAATGTACTAGAAGCAATAAAATTATCAGCCTGGTCACAGAAGTAAGTAGGAAAAAACTTCCTTTGATGAGGACTTCTGCTTAAGAAGCAAAATTAGTAGAGTTAGCTAATTCTGGCAATTATTTACTCAAGCACAATTCTCCTTCCGTATCTAGATATATGCTATGTAACTCCCATTTCAGGAGCAGCCACTTTTGTAAACCACTAATGCACAAAACTTTGACGCTCTGACGCTCTTGTCTCAAAAGTGCACCTCCACAGCAAAACTAGTAAAACACCATTGTTTCATGTTGCAGGCCTGTGGTTTAGCCCGAAACTTTTAAAATCATTGCTGTTTTGAAGAGTGGACTTGCCATTAGTTCCAGTTGTCTGCAAAAGCTTTTCGGTATGCTTCAGCACACTGTCAAATCAAAAAACACCGAATCTCAACCTCTCACCATGCTAGACATACATCCTTCCCCCTGGTAAAATGCTATATGCACTCTTCCCCCACCCTCATGCTGGCTGCTTGGAATCAAAATGGAGTGAAAAAGGAGAGGTGAAGCCTCTTCCGGTGGTGGGTGGTTGCCGACTGGAAGCTCCCAGAGCTATCACTCCTGTTTCCCCACCCTGCCTGCTTGGGGAAGGCAACTGAGGGTGAGCTGTGTCCCCCAGATTCCCTCTGGGTGGGTGACAGGACTCAGGGAGCCGGGACAGTGTCCTTGTCCAGGGGCCTGGCCATTCCTTCCTCCTCTCCCTGAACACCCAGTGACCATGGCCTCTCCCTCCCCGCAGCGTGCCACACCAGCGAAGCCGAGCAGTCCCTGTCCCTCAGCTGTCCCCAGCTTGCCACCACCACCAGCATGGCCACGGTGTCAGAGTGGAACTGCCCCATCTGCCGCGAAGCCTCGGGCACCATCGCCTACGTGGGCTCCTGCCTGCACCAATTCTGCCGCAGCTGCATCCTGCGCTGGGCCAGGAAGAACCCGTCGTGCCCGCTGTGCAGGCAGATTGTGCACACCATCATCTACCCGGCGCCGCCCGACCAGGGCTTCGTGGAGATGGCCGTGCCGCACTCCTCGGTGCCGCGCAGCATCGGCCTGCCGCAGGCGCCGGGCGCCGCGGGGCCGCAACCCCGACTCTACGTGGCGGGCTTCGCCCCCGAGACCTGGGCGCACCTCTTCCGTACCCGCGCCGAGATCCTGCGGCCGCTGGAGCTGTGGCTGAACGCGGTGCTGTGTGGGGCCTGCTGGTGGGATGTGGCCTTCGCGCAGGGCAGGATCGTGGCCAGCCTGCGCTACTTCGGGCTGCACGAGGAAGCCTTGGCGCGGGAGCTGCAGCCCTTCCTGCGCGAGCAGACGCCCGCCTTCGTGCGGCAGCTCATCCAGGTGGCCGCCGATCAGTGCGGAGAGCTGGCGAGGCGCCTCCTGGCCCCGGCGCCCCCGCAGAGCATCCCCGGCCATGTCGCCCGCCCTGGCACCAGCGCGGCGCAGGAGCCCGGTATGGAGCCGGGGCAGGCCGGGGCCGGGGCCGGGGCCTCGGGGGCCGCGCAGAGAGGGGGCGGCGCCCCCGGGGGCTCCTTGCAGTCCGGGCGGCGCAGAGGCAGCGGGGCGCAGGAGTCCAGGGCCGCCCGCAAGAGCAAGAGGCCGTGCCCCCGGCAGAACTAGAGCAGCAGCAGGAGAAGTCGGGCCGGGGCACATGCGGGAATCGACTTGAAAGTGAATGAATTTTGAAAAGAAACCAAAGCAAAGCAAAATGGCAAAAAATGGCAAAAAGAACCAAAAAACAAAAAACCCACCAAAAATAAAACAAAACCAAAAAAACCAAACAAAAACAAACCCCAAACCCAAACAAAAACCCCCACCAAACAAAAAAAAAAAAAAAAAACCAAAAAAACCGAAAAAAACCCCCCAAAAAAACCAAAACAAAACCCCCCCCAAAAAACCACCAAACAAAAAACCCCCCAAATCCCCAAAAAACCGAACCAACAAAAAAACCCTCCAAAACCAACCAGCCAACCAACCAAAAAAAAAAAAAAAAAAAAAGAAAACCAAACAAAAAAACCCCCAAAAACCCCAAACAACCAAACCAACAAACAAAAAAACCCCCCAAAAAACCAACCAACCAACCAACCAACCAACCAACCAAAAAAAAGAAAAACCAAACAAAAAAACCGCAAAAACCCCAAACAACCAAACCAACAAACAAAAAAAACCCCAAAAAACCAACCAACCAACCTACCAACCAACCAACGAACGAAACCCCCAAGAAACCAAACAAACAAATACCCCCCCCCCAAACCCCCAAAAAAACCCCCAAAACAACTTAGAAAACCATGTGAAAAGCCTAGTCTCTCACCGCGAGCCTTGCACGTGGCATTACCATCACTGTCACTCACATGCCTTCTTCTGGTGTTGCGCACACTTTCCCCCTCATGTGTCTCCTGCAACTTCCATGTTGCCTGCCATAGCTTGAAGCTGCAATCTGTCTGTCAGAGTGTATTTCTCACAGTTTTGTTAGGAGATTGTACTATTTCGGCTGTTGCCATCTGAAGTCTTAGTTCCAGTGTGTGTCTTGGTATTTTGGCAAATCGATGAATTCCAGACAGTTCTCTATTGTGCAGTTGTTTGAGTTAAACTTCAGCTATGTTTGATGATCTTTTGTGATAATGATCAAAGCATATAAATGTGTTTTAAAATTTAGACTTGTCATCTTTTAAATATTTTCCATGAATCCTTTGTGTAGACATCCTATGAGTGTGAAGACTTAATTCTATCAAGAGCTCAATGTATTGTTAATACTCCAGTAAGAGATCTTTCATGTTTTTCTCACTTAAATACGAAGTTTCTGTGACAAATACTTGAAATTGAGATTTTATTCAATAAAGCAGCAATAGTTCTGTAAAAGAAACCTGAAGTTGTGAGCCTTCGTTTGCCTATATGTGAACTGGTCAAAGCAAAACTGTTTTTCTCTGCCTTTTTTACCCTGAAGCACTGTACCTCTGTCCTGCTCCCAGCTTCCATCAGCTGCAACTTCTGTGTGCCAGCCTTAGTCTGCACAAATCAGAGGCAAAATTCCCAATTCCTCAGCACGGACAGTCAGTGAAATCATTCTCTGGGACAAAACTAGGATGTCACAGAAGTGTTCAGCGGTCCCCAGCATTAAATTAAAAAATCCTCATATAGAATTTCAGTAGTAATTTTTTTTGTTTCATTTCTGCTTCTTACCTTTTCCCACAAGTTCATATGTAGACTTGCATGCTTTTTCATTTTTTTGTATGTTAAAGCTGCAGCATCATTCATGGTTCTGTTGCTTGCACTACTGAGAGTTACTTAAACAATTTTCTTAATTGGGTCTTTCTTTAATAAATACGTTTTGCATTAGCACACTGTCGTGGTTTTAGTTTGCTTATTCAGGTTTGTGGCTAAATGCCAGCACACTTACCTAAATTTTCTTGATTGCTTGTTGTGAGATAAGGATTAGGAGTAGGCAAAGCAGGCTCAAACTTTATAAAGTACAAAGAAGTTTTATTAATATATCTAAGACAAAGGGAAAAAAGGAAAAAAAACTCAAGAAAAAAACCAGAACAAACTCCCCAGACCACCCCTCCTTCCCCACCTCTTCATTTCATTCTCCCTGACAACATACAAAAGACAACACCTTGACCTCCAGTCAGTTTACCACCTCAGAAACAGCTCTTGTTCCAGTTCATTTAGGGAGAGAAGTTTCTTTTGCTTACACCATGGATCTTCTGTAAGAAAAATACAGTTTTTATGGGTCTTCTGCCTCACCATTAACCGCCGCCCGGAGTAAAGTCCAGCTTAAAGGTGGATCTCTCCCACACCAGTAGCCTTCCCACAGCCACTATGGTGGGTTATGAACAGTCCACAGGGTACCTGTTTTAAGGATGCCCAGTTCAATTGCAGCAACAAAGAAAATCCCTTCTTCTGTGCTTAGCGACACAGGTTCTCCTGACAGCTCAGGTTCTCTAGCATTCTCCCCGGGACCAGGGCTCTGGGTCACAGCCTCTCCTCTCTCTTGGTTCTAGTTTCTCATCAGGCTGTACTTTTCAACACTTACTTGTCTGTACTTAGGTATTTCAGTTCATTGGCTGCAATAAGAACCTCACATCCCCCTTTGGACTATATCTTCATATATTACAGAGAATTTATTAGCTCAGTTCCCAACCATGGTTCTCCAAAAGAGTTTTCAGCTTCACTCTTGAAGCAACTTCCCATGCACCCCCTTTTTAGTATCAGTTCTGCTTTCTTCACTGACTGTAAAGTCTCTGCGCTGCACTATGTCGATGTCCTCACTCGTTCCTCTCTCTGCGAGGAAGGATGGGTGTCTGTGAATTTAGTCCAGGCATGGAGAGAGTTAATCTCTGTCTCTCTCTCTCTGGCAGTGTGAGGATCACGTGCTCTTTGCCGGGCTGCTTGAACAGGTCCGAGCTGGATGCCAGACGCTCTCAAGAGTCTCTGCCTGGCTCTGCCAAGCTGGCTCGGCCTGGTGGGGCCATCTGGGCCCGGGGTGACAGGGCAGGGCCTGGCCCGAGCTGGATGGAGTCTAGCCTGGTCCTTGCCTGGCCCAGCTCTCCCTCTTGTGTAGCTGGCACACCGGCTGAGCTGGATCTGCTGAAAATTCCAATCGTTTCCTCCCCCATGCCTGCCCGGCTGCAGCGGCACGGCTGCCGTAAAACCTCCCTTCCCCCCCCCCATCCCTCCTTTGGAAAGAGGGGGGGGTGGGGGGAAAGCGCTTGGGCCTCACCAGTGAGAGAAGCAGGAGCTGCTCCTCTCTACACAGCAGCAGCAGGTCCAAAGAGGAAGAGCGTCAGAAAGTCTCTGCTTATATATGGTTTTTTCCTTGAAGGCGGACCAACTTTTTAATTGGTTTACCTACCTATCAATTCTTAAAACTACCTGATTATTGTCTCTCTCTCTCTCGCAGGAAGGAAGTTGTATTTCTTCCTGCATTCCTGCAGCCCAGATCACTTCTTAGATTTTGACCCCTCTGGCCTAACCCAGGACATTCTACCTCTCGCCTTCAGGAAAAACCATATATAAGACTTATTATCAAAATTACATTAATTATACAATCTTTACTTAGAATAAGAAAAATTACGAAACTAAGCAGAAAGCTTCTTACACAAACCTCTACCTCTAGACTTTATATGACTACTACAATACACAGTTTCTACTACCATTTACTTTATTTTGTATTTTAATACATGCTTTGCCTATTATTTCTCTTAATCAATCCTTATCTCAAAACTCTCATCAATTTGCCCATTATTTGGTTCGATTTCCCGGCCAATGCACCATTGAATGTTGTGGTTTTAGTTTGCTTATTCAGGTTTGTGGCTAAATGCTAGTACACTTACTTAAATTTACTTGATTGCTTGTTGTGAGATAAGGATTAGGAGTAGGCAAAGCAGGCTCAAACTTTATAAAGTACAAAGAAGTTTTATTAATATATCTAAGACAAAGGGAAAAAAGGAAAAAAAACTCAAGAAAAAAACCAGAACAAACTCCCCAGACCACCCCTCCTTCCCCACCTCTCCATTTCATTCTCCCTGACAACATACAAAAGACAACACCTTGACCTCCAGTCAGTTTACCACCTCAGAAACAGCTCTTGTTCCAGTTCATTTAGGGAGAGAAGTTTCTTTGCTTACACCATGGATCTTCGTAAGAAAAATACAGTTTTTATGGGTCTTCTGCCTCACCATTAACCGCCGCCCGGAGTAAAAGTCCAGCCTTAATGGTGGATGCTCTCCGCACACTAGTAAGCCTCCGCACAGCCACTATGGTGGTTATGAACAGTCCACAGGTAACTTGTTTTTAAGGATGCACAGTTCAAGTGCAGCAACAAATAAAAGCCCTTCTTCTGTGCGTAGCAACACAGGTTCTCCTGACAACTCAGGTTCTCTAGCATTTCCCCCGGGACCAGGGCTCTGGGTCACAGCCTCTCCTCTCTCTTGGTTCAAGTTTCTCATCAGGCTGTACTTTTTCAACACCTACTTGTCTTTACCCAGGGATTTCAGTTCATTGGCTGCAATGAGAACCTCACATCCCCCTTTAGGACTGTATCTTCATCTATCACAGGGAATTTGGTAGCTCAGTCCCCAACCATGGTTCTCCAAAAGAGTTTTCAGCTTCCCTCTTGAAGTTCTCCTTTCCCTTGCAATGCTTAAAGTCTCTGTGCTGCACTATGTAGATGTCCTCACTCGTTCCTCTCTCTGCGAGGAAGGATGGATGTCTGTGAGTTTAGTCCAGGCATGGAGAGAGTTAATCTCTGTCTCTCTCTCTCTCTGGCAGTGTGAGGATCACGTGCTCTTTGCCGGGTTGTTTGAACAGGTCCGAGCTGGATGCCAGACGCTCTCAGAGTCTTTGCCTGGCTCCGCCAAGCTGGCTCGGCCTGGTGGGGCCATCTGGGCCTGG
Organism: Eopsaltria australis; assembly: GCA_034509425.1. NCBI lineage: Eukaryota > Metazoa > Chordata > Aves > Passeriformes > Petroicidae > Eopsaltria > Eopsaltria australis. The sequence continues at coordinate 194,240 of JAVTVJ010001545.1, read as the reverse complement.
AGTGACAGGGCAGGGCCTGGCCCGAGCTGGATGGAGTCCGGCCCTGTCCTTGCCTGGCCCGGCTCTCTCTCTTGTGTAGCTGACACACCGGCTGAGCTGGATCTGCTGAAAATTCCAATAGTTTCCTCCCCCATGCCTGCCCGGCTGCAGCGGCACGGCTGCCGTAAAACCTCCCTTCTCCCCCCCATCCCTCCTTTGGAAGGAGGTGGGGGGGTGGGGGGGCGCTTGGGCCTTACCAGTGAGAGAAGCAGGAGCTGCTCCTCTCTACACAGCAGCAGCAGGTCCAAAGAGGAAGAGCGTCAGAAAGTCTCTGCTTATATATGGTTTTTTCCTTGAAGGAGGACCAACTTTTTAATTGGTTTACTTACCTATCAATTCTTAAAACTACCTGATTATTGGCTCTCTCTCTCGCAGGAAGGAAGTTGTATTCTTTCCTGCATTCCTGCAGCACAGATCACTTCCTAGATTTTGACCCCTCTGGCCTAACCCAGGACACACACTTAAATGGTAGCAATAACAGAGCACTTGTAATAAAACTGCATTTCTGTATATATTCCCATTTCCCCGTCTAGATACTTTGAACATCTGCTTGGGGTTTTATTACTTTGGTTTCGATTCGCTGTCCTCCTGTCAAGGAATATAGCATTTAGCGGATTTATTTATCTCTGAAAAGTGAAAGACTGTGGTTGTCATTGACTGAGTAAGAGTGGAAGCCACTGTCTTCTTCTCCCTTCCTGCTTTTCTATGGAATTTGCCAGACTTTGAGAAGTGCTGTGGAGAAGAATCCAGCTATTCCCCTTAATGCTGATACTGCTTGGGGTGCTTATGTGAGGTTCACTTTGTACTATTAGTGTTTTCAGTAATTTAAAGATTCTTTACATGGTGTATTTCTTATATAAATAATTTTTCTGAACATCCAAGACTTACATGCTTAAAACTACTAGATCTAAATTTCCCACACCTTGCTCTTCTGCTGTCTCCCTGCCTTATTCACATCAACTAGTTACAGAATTCACAAGCAATTACATTTTTGCTGCTTCTTCTGAGTACTGGGAGGTGTGTGGAAGTCTTGATAACAAATGTGAGGCTGTTTCAAAGAGATTGATCAGAATAAAGTAAGTTTCAGAAGCAGAACATTTCTAGAGAGGACACGCCTGATACAAGGAGTGAGATGTCAGAAATGGTAACAGCAAATTATAACATATTTGGGTTCATGAGATGAAATGAGTGGTGAAATTAGTAAATTTCCTCCATTAGTCTATTTAGGAAGGACACATCTAACTAAAAAATGACCTGCCAAGTCACAGTAATGCAAAAATGTAAATGCCTGTGCCAGGGAATGTGTGTCACCTCATGCCAGGTTAGACACATGAGCAGTAAGTAGTTCAGGGGCAGATTAACAGAAAACCAGAAAAGGCAAGTCTGACTTTCTTAACGTAGTAAAAAGAAAATCAAATTGGAAGGCACGTCTTATATGTGATAGCAGGTGAAAATTACAATACAACCACACGTACACTGCAGAAGAGAAATATACCCACAGATAATTGTCACCTAATTACCTTTCAAAAATTTTATTTTGATGGCACTACTTTGAAGAATTTTGACCGTGCAAGAAAGAAGAAATGATGTAGACTTGAAGGGAAGAGTTAATTCTGATATTCTGGTGAGGGGGCTTTCCAAAACCTCTAGCAGCTCCCCAAACACCTTTCTGATGATGGCAGTGGTGGATGATACCTGCCTGTGAGTTATCTGTGGAGAACAGAAGTTTGAATAGGAATTGTTTGGGAATGTTCTAATTAAGAACAGTAATGTGCTATGAAGGAGAAAATTTTGCAAGAAAATTGCCCATTAAAGGGAGAACTGGAACAAACATAAACCAATGGGAAACATGAGGAACAGGCCATATGCAGTTATATTCTGCCCTCAGGTCTGTACTTTTATGAAAACTGCAGTGCTCTTTCTTATTTGCAATGAATGTGTGGAGAAGCAAAAGGATTTACTTGGCTGTAGGACATTTCCCTTTAGTGAAGGTAATTAGTATTTTACCTGTTACTGGTTAAATGAGTAAAGGGGAGTTGTGTGGCAAGGCTGCAAAAACAAGCCAGAGGGGCCTTTGTCCTCTCCTTAGACCTGGTCAGACAAGTTGCTTCAGCCTTTGCCACTTCCTTTGCCTCATTTTTGAGCTGCACAAAGAGTGTGAAGGACAGGTTTTCTTTTTATGCGGTTCTCCCAGAGCAGTCTGAGGAGGGAGCTTCCATCAAGCCAAGTTCGTTAAACTTTAGAGAGCATGGAGAAGTCTGTGAAATGGAAGAAGACAAATGAGTTGTTATTCCGCGCTGCTGATGGCTGAGACTTTATAATAAGCCAGAAATGATCGTGATCCTCCTTTGGATAGGAAAAGGGTGCAGGAAGAGCAGGGTTGCACAGTGACATGCCATTTTCAGTCACGTAATGAAGAGGAGGGCTACCACGTCAGGTTTCCAACAGAGGATCATAAGTCCTTTCATTTTTGCCTTCCAGTGGCCTTCAAATGAGAAGGGGGAACAAGGGCAGAGCTTCTTGGTTAGCAGGTATGGTTCCCTGGGATAGAGCTCGTGGAAATTATTCCATTACTGAAAGCTAAGGACAGCCGTTTGGCCCTTTGTTCTGTGCTCAACTCTGCTGTAAGTGAAGGGGTCAAGGCTGCCTGTCCACAGTTGGAGTTGGTGATTCCTCAGGAGTGATGGTGCTGATGCAGCCTGTTCCTAAAAACACACAAGGGTGCTGTGGGCTGTGCATCTGTAGGGTGCACATAGAGATTCTGTGTGAGATTTCTGTGGCCAAATGTGGCAGAGGATTCCATATGCTTTGCTCAGAAGCTTCCTGACATCCAGCTCAGCATCTCTGCACTGAACTCCTGACTTGATGAACTGGGTCTAATGACCCGTGATTTAATTTTACTGCAGATTAAATATTGACAACCCAGAAGTGTTGCTCTCTGTTGACACCTTGATAAATGTTTATGGCTTGATGTGTGGAATGTGAGAGCAGCTGTCTTCCTTAACACTACTTTGGAAGCAGAAAATAAAGTCTTGCAAAGGAGATTGTGGTGAACAGGATATCAGTGTGAATGTTGCCACATTGTGCTAATTAGATGCTGAAATTGTGATGGTTTTTGTGGTACATACCCTGTCATTAATTTCTGTGCTTTTCAAAGCTTTTGCGTAACAGATAGGCTGCTGAGGTTAAACCATTAACACAAAATGCAGAACAAAATATCTTGCTCTAGTTTTAATTTCACAGTCTTGAAAGCTAATTAGGCACCTTTGCATAGCACTGGGAAAAAAAAAACTCAGATGCATTTTGCTGGATCAAATGGCAAATACAGCCCTTGGCATGAGGATGTGGACTCCTGGTATTTATCAGCATTCTGATAATTGCAGTGATGTAATGTAGATGGTTATATCAATACCAAATGCAGCCAAGGCTTCAGGGATCAAATTCCCACAAGAGGAATGATGACAAGGAAACGAAAGAATCCTGGAATAAAATAGCTTGTCTTGAGAGCTGTTCCCCAGCTTGCAGAAGGGGGAGGAAGATAATTTGATTTGGGTAATCAGTTTTTTGCATACTCCTGGGACTGTTGGAAAATATGTGTGATTTCTGCTTTGAAGACAGACTTGGGAGAAGTTACAGAAGGACGTGAACATCCGTGCTCTGCTCAAAGGCAGCTACTTTGATCTGACACCAACTGTTACCTTTACAACCAGACCTTGTGCTTCAGTGACAGCTGCAGTAAAGATGTCATTCTGAAAAGCATGAATGTCTTAAAATAAATCCTGCAGTTTAAAATTTGGTTGAGTTACATACAGAATATTTCACAATATTTTACTCTGTGTGTGTGCAAGTGTGTTATTACCAGCTGTGTGTTAGGGCCTCTCTTTTATTCTTCCTTATCCCTGAAATTGAGCACTTCTGTTCTCTGACCTGCAGCTTTGGCTTAGTTCATGGTGCTAGAAGTATCTTTCAAACATCCAGACCCTTAAGCATTAGGTTATATATATACACAGAGATTTCTGTGTTTGCTCCATAAAATAGTACCATTCCCATGTGACATCTTTTGTACTGACAAATCTCACTCAGATGCATTGTAAACATCTCCAGGAAAGTGTGTGTCTTCCCATAATTGCCCTCAGATGCTCATCAGCATCCCTGCTTGTTCTTAACCATGCGTGGATCATGGAATTGATTCGCACCATATGTTCAATTATGTCGCCTTTGGTGGTTTATTTCTTCTTTTTGTAAGTTGTTTCACAGAGATAATAATTTTCTTAGGTTTTTGTTAGGCAGCAGTCGCTGTACACTCAAAAGGTAGCTTTGTAAAACCTTCAGTCTGTCACCTTCAGTGAAACACCTGGAGTTCACTGAGATGTGATGGCAGTCCAGACTTTGACAAGTTACTTTGCATTTCTCAGAGCTGATTTTTTTTTGGTAATTTCTGCAGCCCTGCCTAACTTGCCATGTCCATGGCTACAAACAGTTGAGACTTATAACATAAGCCAGTTAATGACACCACTGCCTAATAAAAATTGTCTATTTCATCACACCTCCAATTTACAACAGACACTTCAATGTATGTGTTTGGATCCAAACCATTGCTTTTTTGGGGTGGATTGGGCACCTGCACTATCCAGGCTGCTCAGCATTCAGCCTCCAGGGTGCTGCTGCTGTGGGAGCTGGAGGCACAAGCTCCTGCACCAGGGCAGAGTGCATTAGAAATTGCATTAGGAACAGCACACCTTCACAAGGAGACTGCCTTCTTTTCCCATCAGCAAGCAGTTCTTCATTGCAACAACTGGCATGTTTCTAGGTTTGAAGAAACAAATATTCATAATTAATTAGGTTAATCCTAATCTCCATGTAGAGACTGTTACAGTCAATGATTGCAACACGGTGGTGGCTAAGAGCTTTCTTAGTCCAAGGGCTGTCCTTTTTTAAGTCAGTAGACTTTGGGCTGTGCATATCAAAGCTTTTTCTCAAGCAGATGATGTATAGGGCGAGTACTGGTAAAACTTTCTGCGTTTTCTCCATTGGAGATGTTCTGTCAGTGGCCATCATCACTGCTGGTATTTCTGTTAACGAGTAGCATCTGACAGTGCTTCATTCCTGTCTGCCTGAGCATTTGGGCAGTGCCAGAGTGGCAAAGGGCAGAGGAAAGGTGGTTTATGTGCTGTATGGCTGTGTTTGATGAAAAGGAACAAGATCTCTTTGCACCAGACCCTGAGATCCCAGAGGAGAGTCCCCTTCCTCGGCACACTGAGACAGAACAAAGTGGTAAAACACAGTAGAGTCCTGATGGATTTTCTGCCTATGATAGGCAGAGAATGTCTTCAGTCTCATTTAATTTTCCCTTACACCGATAATTTGGAGAAAGGACCATTTCTACTTCCTCCAAATAAGGCTGGTGCTCAGGGCTCTTCATCATTTGTTCACCAAATAGTCCAGTAAGGCTCCACCTCAGGAAAGAAAAGTGCCCACGAGGAGCCAGGACACAGCAGAGAGTGCTGGAGCAGGAGCTGGAGGGGCTGCACTTTTCCTTCACCCCCATTGCTGCCCAGAGCTGCTGAATCTCACTTCCACTGGTACCTCACTCTCCCCATCTGAAAACCATGGAGAGTAATGTGTCCTTGAGGACTTTACCATTTCCAGAGAAAAAAGAGATGGTTATTTCAGCGCTGGTGTTGTTAAATACCAACTGCTCAAAATATGCTGCTGGAAACCCCACTGTATTTTAAAAAAAGTATTTCTTAAGTGTTGCATTTTTAATGCTGTGTAAATGGGGAGAGTGGGAAGGGCAAGGATAGAAGGAAACAAGTGAGGAATAATAAAATTTTGGGCTTGCAAGGTCCAGGTATCGTCAGTGTTACTTGGTGCACATCATTATAGGAGATGAGTACTGAGCTGCTCCTGCTTGTCTGTCTGTGCACATTGAGCAGGAGGAGGGGAACATGGTCAGTGTAATTCACTTATGACATATTGATGTTGAGAGAAAATAGAGCATCTAATCCATTGAGATTTTCCATTTGCTGCTTTGTGAAGGAGGACACAGGGTTGCAGAGCTTAGACAGTTTCAAGAGGTAAAAGCTTGCAATAAAAAAATTATCTTTCTAAAGATTCATTGCCTGTGGCTAGAAAAAAAGCAAGGTTGCATGCCCAGTTAGCCTGCTCTAGTCTGGCAGAAAAAGAAAAGTACAATCTGTTTATTTATTTATTTATCTTTTAAACTCATTTGGTCTATTTAAAAAAAAACTTTTGCTCCTCAGTGGCATTTTTCAACAACAAAAACCACATATACAACCAAAATGTTTGGACCAGCTCCTCATGCATCTATCCTTTTACTATTATTGGGCTTTTGAACTTAGAGTGCAATTTCTGATGTCTTATTTCAGAGTTATCAGCTGAAAATAGCTTTTGCTGAACTGATTTCCTGACATGAGATGCTATGAAGGAATTACTTCTAACTGATACTCTAAGCTACAAAATGCAGTGTTTACTGAAATGTCATCATCTGCTTTATGTTTTGAGAATAGTAACCTTTTCTGAACTGCCAATTTCACTGTATTTGTAGTGCTCATTTCAAAGCATTTGGAGAGAAAAAAAGAAGAAAGGCATATATGCATCAAAGAACAGATCTGGTGAGATTGTACAGGAGATTTCTGCTTAAAAGTACTGTTTTTGCAGTGTGACAAGTGTCTCAGGCATATGATGACAGGCACAAATGAACATGTAACTTGTGATTTCTGAGCTGAACAAAGTGAATAACCTAGTCGAGGTCAGTGACAATGATGGATGGATCTGCTCAAGACTGTCATAGATTCATTGCAGTTCTGCCATCTTTGTCTCTTAAGAGGGCCTTCAATCAATAAATGAACAGTGGTAGAATGCACCAGAATTGGGAGCAGGAGCAGTTAGCAGAAATTCATGCTTTTTCTGTTGGGCCAGATAAATGTTGTGTAGATAAATGGCTCTTTTTTGTTCCCTTCTATCAATTGGTTGATAACACACACTCTTCTTTCCATGATTTCTGTATCATTTTTTTGGGGTCACAGTAAGAACAGTGCTGTGGTTTCTGGAGAACTTACCCTGAAGTGACTCACCCTGGACAAACGTTTCATTTGTATACAGTCAGTGGTACTGTCTCACCCAGAGCTTGTACCAGGAGGAAAATGGTTATAAAATAAACTGAGAGTGTATCTATCAAAACCAGATACACAGCTTAGGTCTCAGGGTATTTAAATTAGTTTGCTTTCAAATGCATCTGTAATTTAGCCCTGGACTGAACACAGTGATGGCTGTAGAATAGGGTGCTGGGGTTTTTCCTTCACCAAAGATGTGTTCTGTAGATGTAAGAGCATCTGAACCTGAGATTTTATCAGCTTCTATGAGACTGAGGAGAGACCTCATCACAGCTTCCTCATGAGGGGCAGTGGAAGGGCAGCACTGATCTCTTCTCTGTGGGGACCAGTGACAGGAATGGGAATGGCTGGGGCTGTGTCAGGAGAGGTTTAGGCTGGGTATAAGGAAAAGGTTCTTCCCCCCAGAGGGTGCCGGGGCACTGAACAGGCTCCCCAGGGCATGGTCACAGCCCCAAGGCTGCCAGAGCTTCAGGAGCATTTGGACACTACTCCCAGGCACAGGGTGGGATTGTTGGGGTGTCCGTGCAGGGGCAGGAGTTGGTCAGGATGATCCCTCTGGATCCCTTCTAATTTAGGGTATTATTCTGTGATTCTTCCAGATGTCTGTCTCCATGCTAAAGAAATCCAGGCACAAAGCCCAGACTGGTATGTTGGTGGGCATACACTATTTGATAGATTTAGAAACAGGCCATAAATTTAGGCTTACAGGCCTGCCAGACCTGCATTTTCTTCGGGCTCTGTATTTTCTTTCTTGTCGGGCTAGTTTTGAGGTAAAGCTCTAAATTTACAGATTGTTTTTTCTCAGAAGAGAAATGCCATGTTGACAAGCTGCTAGCCTCTCACAGGAGAGATCTGTTTCGTGTTGATCTCTAAGCTGCTCTGGAGTTTGCAGGATGAGGAAGCAGTGGTGTTACTTTGTCAGGCTCTCCCAGGAGGTGATGTTCTGCCCTAGAACACGATGCAGGCATTTGAAATGTGTCTGTCTTGGTCACTCACTTTATCTGTATCCTATCTCAGATTTATTTCCATCTGCGTGGAAAGAGAAGAGGAACAGAACCCAAAGTTGGGAAGCACACTCCAGTTAACAAGCTTACCTGAGGAGCAGAGTAAATGATCTCCAGAGATCTCTTTCAGTAGTTCAGTCATTGCTCTGCTTCTCTGGACTTTTGGGTTTTTAGTTGTGTGAAGCAGATGAAGCAACACCAGGCCCAGTGCTATAGACTGGAATGTCTACAGGCTTGTCTGTTTATTTGCTGACTTTTCTTTAGCCTGCAGTGAAGTGGTGAGGTGGGACTGAAGTTTTACCTTTTTTTTGTTGATAAGCAAAACTATCAAGTTTCTTCAGAAAAAAAACTCTGACAGCTGCTTGTTGGGCCTTGTGGAAGGCAATATAACTAGTTATGTTCCTGATTCTAGAGAAATAGCACCTTCAAAAACTGCAGTTGTGACAGAGAAGGCTGGAGGATATTTTAAGACATCATTCAGTGAGGCTCCTCACTTTCCTCCAGAAAGAGCAATCTCACAGCTTCTCTAAGTAATTACATCTTACATTTCTCCTTAATTTCACTCTTAGACCTTCCTTACTCCAGATTAATTCCTGATTTCTTTTCAAATACTCTCCAAGGAAGTTTATTACTTTCTTATGAGAAACTGCCTCCTGTGGATTGGAAGACTTGTATTCTCTCTCTGCACAAGTCTACTGCTACTTCTTCATTTCCCCACCAGAAGCTGCATTTTGCAGAGCAATCTGTGTTCTGTGTTTTCATCAGCTGCTTCACCATCACCAGTTAAAATTGTGTCAAACTGAAATTTAACAACAATGGGTAGAAGAGGAGCTTCGGATATCCCACAAGGTCTCATTCCACCCTGCCCACTTAGGAAATGGATCAGTGACCTCAGGATCCTGCCTTGCTGACACTTGTCACATTTTATTCTTCTTTTTACCAATATAGGGAAAAAAAAAATCTCATTTAACATGTAGGGTGATTAAAATAGTAAAGGACTGTCATAGCCAGAGAGGAAAAGTATCTGGTATATCACTTGTAAGAGCTCTGCCATCCTTTTAACAGACAACACATAGACTGCCAAATGGTTGCAGTAATACTCTTCTTGGCAATATAATCTTGAACTAGAATCAGGAATTCTTCTTTTCCCAGATTTTTTAAGTGTGGTGACTCCACCTTCAAAATGAGTGTATGAAAAAACCCCAAATTCTGCATCCAGTTACAGAAGAATAGGTCTGGATAAAAAAAGAAATGCATTTGGATTTGCACCATCACTCTGATGGTCAGTTTGCACTGTGTTCAGAACACCAGCTAGATAGTCGTCCCTATAAATTTACAGGTCGTTTTGCACAAATTTCCCTGAACAGCCAGACTTCTGCCAAATTTAAAATTAATTTAAATTCTGTTATCTTGTAAAAAACATGAAGTTCCCCCCCCTTTTCCTCCATTTCCTCCTCCACACTCTTTTATTTCTTTTTCAGAGAAACTGGAGAAAAAGCTTTTATTTCAAGAGGTCAGACTAAAGAAATATACAGTTCTCACTAAACAACAACAACAAAAACAAAACCCTGGGGCTTACAAGAATGAATAATACATGATGTAATTTTCTCCATTAGCAGAGATGAAAATATGGGAAGCAGTCCTGCATTTTGTGCAGTGTTACAGGCACGGATCAATACCAAGCATGGTACAAAGCCAGCAAGCAGGTCCATTATTGTGATAATTTTCCCTCAGAGTTGCCTGTATGAATGGCGGGTTTTCACTAGCTCTGCCAGAGCCAAGATGAGCTCTGTGCCTATGTGTGCACGCTGCAAGGGAGGAATTGGAGTAGCTGTCATCTCTGTAGTCTGTTCATGGTGTGTGAATCCTCTTTAAATTCTCAACACTTGAAGCTCGAGGCCTGAAAACCTCAAGTCACTTTAACAGGAGTGTCACAGAATCTTTCCATGATCCAGCTCTTCTGCCCCTCCATCCTGCACAGGCATCAACTGCTGCCCAGCAACATCTAGAGTTCATTTATCTGCACAGAATTAAACCAGAAAAAAGGGCTCTGAAAAGTTCCTGAAAGGAATCATGTGGATAAAAGTAGTTTTCCAGTAGTCTTTGGCACACAGTTTGGGAGGCATGAAGAAGGATGTGGCCACTTCGGCTTTGTCTGTTTTCATCTTCATGAGAAGACACTACAGCTTCTGCTTTCCCTTTCCCTTTCCCTTTCCCTTTCCCTTTCCCTTTCCCTTTCCCTTTCCCTTTCCCTTTCCCTTTCCCTTTCCCCTTCCCCTTCCTCTTCCCCTTCCCTCCTTTTTTTTTCTTTCTTCTTTCCTTTCTGTTGTACTGCTGCTGAATTTTCATAAGACGTCCTTTGTAAGGTGTAATTCAATTAATTCCATTGAAGTGGGAATGATTATTACCAAGGTGGGGAGTATCTCAATATCCTGTATATCTGTATGCGAGTATATGTGTTGTAAATACCAGCTATGTGAGTGTCTCTTATTTGAGTTCACACCTCTTAAATGTGAACTACAAAAACATCCCCCAAGGGAAACTCTGAGAGGTGCTTAAAAATTTGGTCCTGAATGTCAGTCTTCTGATACTTCCCCTTGGAAAAGAATAGAGTCAGTCATGGCACAGTTCACAAATCAAAGTGGCAGTGGAAAGAACTGAATATTAAACATGGTCCATTTCCTGACAGTCAGTTAATAATTTGAACATTCAAAGTGTTTTTGGAACAGTGCTGGTAATGAGTGTTGTTTGTGGTAATTCTGAAAAATCAGGTGACTTCTTTTTCTCTAAAGAAGAAAACAGAAATGGTGAAATTAATAATTGGAGTAGGAAATGTCTTACAAGCACTTACTATAATTCAGAATATTTTATTGAAGGGTGATATTAAAAAAGCAGGTAGATGTGGCTCCCTTACAATGAGATTTAGCGCTTGTTTCTTTTCAGTTGATAGTTTCTGGATGTGATTAAATCTTACCTTTGGTGGCACTATGGGATGTAAACCTGCGTCTGTTATAAAAAAGTAAAATCTGACACTTTTTTCCCATTCAACATCTCTTTTATCTACAGGCTGATGCAGGGAAAACAGAGGTGCCTGAAACATGTTATGTATTTCTCTCTTGTCAGTCATTATTTGTGTGCATTTGGTCCTTGTTTTACAGGAGGCAATGTTTTTTGCAGGTGCCACATTTCTTCCCCCTCCCTTCCCAGTAATCCTACAGGGTTCTCCACCAGCTCCACTCTGAACCCACTGACTGAGCTCACACAGGCAGCAGCAGGGGCAGGTCCCCTTCCCTTGCACAGCAGACAGCACTCATTGCCCATCCCAGGCACAGGAATTTGTTCTCACACTCTTTCAATAGTGCTGCATTAAAGGTTTGCCGTCTGATGGTTTTGCCCTGCTTGATTTTTGCTGTGTGTCTGTGTGGCATGAGGAGGTGAATGACAGTGGCTCGTGGCTGAACCTCCTCCTTCTCCTGCACAGGGTTTATTTGCTTTGCCATTCATGACAGGAGGTGAAATTAATGGCTGAGATTCAGTGGCAGTGGCTGCTGCAGCTCATGCGCTTTCCCTGAAGTGTTTTGGGATGGGCTTGGTCCTTCATGTGAGCAGCTTGAGACTTGTTTGGTAGCTGGGTACTGCTTTTCACACCTCTTCATTTTAATCCTACCCCTGCCTCCTGTTTATGGCCTTCCTGATGTCTTCCAGACATTTGATAGCAATCCAGGTAGAAAGTGCAGGTGTTGAATGCAGCATTGTGGTTAACCAAAGTGTATTTTTCTAAGTCCACATGTTTGTCACTCAGACTCACTTTCAGATTTCTTGATGATCTTAGCAACATTTTCCACACACAGGTCAATCTTTGCTTTAGCATAAGCCCCCCACATATCATGGCAGACCAATGGCATGTGTCAGTGTCAGATTTTCATTTAAAAAAGCAGTACACTGCAGGAAAATTGCATTTATGTGGAATTTCACTGTGACCAGCCTCTGCAGTACTCCTGAAGCAGGTTGAAGATTTTCACTGCTCTGCTCCTTGACTTCTGTGGCATCAGTGGAGGTCAGACTCTCTGCTCACACTGACATACAACCGTCTTACTGAAACTCTTCCCTGTACAGCCTATTCACCAGAGGGACAGAGGCTGCTGTCAGGAGGGTGATGAGGCCCTGGCACAGCTTTCCGAGAGAAGTTGTGGCTTTCCCATCCCTGAAGTGTCCAGGACCAGGCTGGATAGGGCTTGAAGCAACCTGGGATAGTGGAAGGTGTCCCTGCCCATGGCAGGGGATTGGGACTGGATGGTCTTTAAGGTCCCTTTCAACCCAAGTCCTTCCATAATTCTATGATTGGAATCTTCTGCAGATTGCTGGTGTCTTCAAGTGTTTGCAATTTCTTAGTTACTGTCCTTGTACCTGTTGACCACAGATTTCCTGAACCACAATGCAGAGAATAGATACTTAGAGCTATTTAGAGCTACATTCATCTAGGACATCCTCGTGTAGGAAACAGTTCTGCATCTCATTCACCACTTTTGAATAACAGCCCAGAGTCCTTCTGCTAGCAAACATTTCACAGGTAAGCCAGGGAGGTGATGTGTTTGACTAGGTCATGCAGCTCTGTGTGTGTGACTGGGACTCCAGGGGTTTCCTTCTGGCATTTTTGTTTGACTTTCTGATCTAGAGACTAGTGGAAGTCAAGCTGGTCCTCTTGCAAATTTATTCAGCACTTATTTTCCAAGACCTGTGAATAAATACTGCAAATATAAGAAATTAGTTTCTGGTGTTTTATTAGCCTCTGCTGTACTGGAGAAAATGGTCAGGGTGCTTGTGGTGCCCCATAGGCAGGCTGTGCTTTCTGTATTAAAAGATTTAATATCATAAGATAATTAAGATTCCCTGGTCCTGACCTCAGAGGTTTTATTTTAATGTGTCTAACCTCATAATCTCATGGTACCATGGTACCTGCTTGTGAGCAAGCCTACTAAACACTGTTTCTGATATTAATAATTTAATTTTACACATAATTTTACACATAAAGAAAAATTTTTACACATAAATTTTTTACACATAAAGAAGTAATTTAATTTTACACATAAAGAAGTTTCCTTTTAAGTGGAAAGTGTACATGTAGTTCCAGCTTTTACAGCAGAAATTCAAAGCAAATTCATTATCCTGTGCCTTAACATGTGTTGATATATGTTTTGCACTCTGTCCAAGAAAATTAATCAGAGCTGTGTAATTAGTTGTATCAGAAGTGAAAATGAGTTAAGGCCTCATCTTCTCCTAATGAAGTTGGTTGCAAAACTGCCGCTGAGTTGAGGGGGAAAAAATTACTGGCAAAAAGCAGATTTAGAAAAATGCTAATCAGCTTGTTAGTGTGCCTAGTTAGATGTACTCAAAGGTGGCAGTTAGATGTAAAACTCTGCAGCTCCTAAATTGTCCTTTCAGATTGCCTGCCAAGAGCATTTTGTGCAGTTAATTTTCACTGATAGTTGCGGAAATGGAGTTTACTAGACAGCCTTTAAAATTACTGGAGTCTTATTTATGTAAGAGAGTATGGGTGGTTGAGATAAACATAAATTTAAACTTGCAGACAATTACATTTCTGTCCCTCTGAAATCCAGCTTGTGAGCTGTATTATTGTAATGATTCCATCATATTACACACACACACTATAGTATTCATCTATATATGGAAGTTCCACTCTTATTTTCTAGTAAAATCTACAAGAAGGTGGAGGGAACTGGGGGAGACTGAGACAGAGGAATAGGAGAGTGATTAATTAATGGTCAGGAATGACTGGACTTAATTTTCTGGACTGGACTTTATTTTAATATTCAAGAATGAGAAATTATGTTTTTTTCTTTGGTAGCATAAATATTTTTCCCTACATATGTCATGTGTGTGGGCCACATGAATTTCATTTTTATTACTCAGTTATATTGAATATATTGGGTATTTTATGCATGAGTATATAATGTTTAGTGGGCAGCTCTGTGATTTTATCAAACTGGAATATTAATCCCATGTCATGTCTTTATAGAAATTTAATGCCTCAATATTTTTGTGATTTTTGTTTAGTACAGCAACAGATAAATTAAGAAGAATGTTATAGGAATAGTAAAAATAAATGAAATATCTTTCAAGAGATCACATCAGTCACAATGATAATAAAGTGAGGGAGATAAAATTATTGGCAAAGCGGAATGAAGCAGAATCAATACAAACCACACAAATTCATAAACTAAGAGCACAGCACTTTGCCATAAATCAAGGAGGAAACCAATATTTTATAAAATGTAAGGCTCTTACTTATAGACTGCAAAAGCCTTTTTTTTCCCTTCATTAAGGATAACATATTTCTCCTCAAAAAGCACCATTAAATGAATGAACCAATTTGCTGTGCAAGGAGCAATCTAGCAGGAGTCTCAGCCTCCAAACATGGCTTGTGACTGCTAAACTCAGCAGCAAAGGGGTAAATCACTGCTGAGGCTCAGCCTGGTGAATTGAACAGATGGTGCTGGTCCAGGATGTAAAGAACTGGGGATAAATGGGGATAATCAGTTTGTGGCTGATCAGCAGAGGGTTTGGGAAATAGATCAGGGAGATGTCTCTTTCACTCTGGTAACCTTATGCACCCATGGAAGGAGTGATGAGAAGGGAGAAAAGCTTTTCCTGGGTGGGCCTGGCAGTGCTGGGTTAATGATTGGACTGAGTGAGCTTAGAGGGCTTTTCCAGTCCTGGTCTGCTGCTTTAATGAGCTGGTGGCACACCACAGGCTGTGCTGCTGGCAGGAGGGAGCTTTTTGAGGCATGTTTCAGCCCACTGCAGCTGACAACAAGAAGTGCCTGCCTGGTTGGAAAAAAATGACAGAAAGGTTTATTTACTTCAGGGTCCTGTACATGAAAGCAATTCCCAATGCTGTTCTTGGAAGGTGTGGAGCGCTTGTTTCTGCTCACCAATTCTGTTTCTTTTCCTACTCCTCTATAACTTACCTAGAGCTTTTCCAAGGAGTTCCCTAGGTACCATTTCTGTGTGGCATGGTCACACTGTCAGTGGGGTTTCGTAGGATGCAGTTTTAAAAAGCATTTGCTGCTGGCCTGACCTTGTCCTCACTGATACCTCTGAGAATTTTACTACTGACTTCCAAGTAGGAAGGAGTCTAGCTGCTTAAATTCTGCCTGTTGTCCTCTCCTTTGAAATCTTCGCTGCCTCTATGGGTATGTAGATTTGCTCACGAGAACTGTTTTAGCACCTTTCAGAATATTCTCATTGGAGCAGTATTGTGTGTTTTGCATAAAACTGAGTAACTTTCTTCTTCCATCTCTTTGCTAATAACATTGAGGACAAAACCCCAGCTCTCCCCTCAGCTGTAGCGCTGATTTTTTCTTTTTTTTTTTAAAATTGCTCAGGTGTCTTTTTTGCAGGTGTCCTCAAGCAGACATTTCGTAGAACTGAGGCTGTGGCAAAAGGATGCCCCTTACTAGCAAAAGTACTACTTTTAGGAAAAGAGATTTCCTTTATTTATTTTAGAGCTTCTCTAAGATTTAAGAGTTGAAGGAGTTGAAATTTTTTTTGTTTAAAGGAAATCCAAAGCTCCTGTACAAAAGACAAATGTTTTTGACCCTTAGGGGTGGTTTGGATTCTAGCTTCTCCTACTGTTAATCTTGCTTAAGCCTGGAAATATGGATAAGGCTTATGAGAGCTCTGTAAGTGTCTGTGCTGTCCAAACCTGCCTGTTACTTTTAGAACAGAAATTTATTTCGGTGAGTTTTGATTATTGTAAAGATTTAAGGTTCCAGGAGATAATGATATTTTCCTGAATTGGCAGTCAAATTAGACCAAGAAGATTATCCAAATTACTTCAGTGTCCAAACTCCTGGATACCTTTCTAGTGAATTAACTTGGAGTTTCAGAGCCTTTAGAATTACATGGTCTACAAAGGCCTTAATTATAACTATTCAATGCAAAATATCTGTGGTGTGGATCTGTCTAGTCAGACATCCTTCTTTCCATAATCTCCTGTATCATTCCATGGGTTTCCTAAGCTCCTTTAGTTAGGGGTTGTGTACAAGATTGATGAGTGAATCCACAGGTCATTTATTATTACCTTCTCTTATTGCTTAGTCAAATATATGTTTAAACTACGGATAGTTCCAAGAATTAAATTAATAGTGATTTAAGTATAGGAAGGGATCATTAATTAGCAGTCGTCCAGGGATCCTCTGATCATATCCTCCTCATTTCTTTTTTGCTTAAACATATGTTGGGCACTTTATTGATTCAAAGATTTGCAGAAGTGGAACGCATTTACCTGGTCCTCCTGTACAATTAACCTTTGATATGCCTGTTCTAATTGCCCATTTAATATCTTCGCTATATGCAGAATTGTTTAACTCCTTTTCTTTCTCCAGGGAGGGAGCCAGAAACACCAGAGAGATATTGATCAGAGTTAAAGTAGATATGAAATTTCAGAAGCCATAAGAAAAAGAAAAATATAATTTTCTTATGCTTATGGGCTTTTATTGTTTTATGTCAATTTATTTTAAAAACACTTAAACAATAAACAGAAAACTGACAAAACATGATTAGTCATTCAATTATTTTCTTTCAATTGGGTGACTAATATTCTAATAATTTAATGTTTTGCATTGGATTAAGGAAAATACATAACAGTGATAAGTTAATTGAAGACACACAAAACCATTAAGAATCCTTGCTTTGAGACAACTGTTTTGCTAGAACAGAACTTTCATTTATAACAAACCTTCTGAGAAAAAATTAACTACTGTATTCATTCTTTTTCTATCACCTTTTAGGTCTCAGCAGAAGGATAGAGATTTAAAGATTTCATGAAATAATAGAATGGTTTGGGTTTGAAGGGAATTTAAAAGATCACCTACTTACAAACCCCCTGGTCTGGTTCAGGACACCTTCCACTATCCAACCCCATCCAACCTGGCCTTGGACACTTCCAGGGATCCAGGGGAGTCACAGCTTCTCTGGACAACCTGTGCCAGGGTCTCCCCATCCTCAGACCCAAGGATTTCACTGTCAGATGCTTTGCATCAGTCCAGGTAGATGATGTCAGCAGCTCATCCACCACTGCTGTAACCTGTCACCAAATATGTCAGGCATGGTTTGCCCTCAGTGAAACTGTGTTGGGCTGTCCCTGTGCCTCAGCACAGTTCCCAGGATTTGCTCCATGATCTTGCTGGGCACACAGGGGAGATTGACTGATCTGTAGCTCTCTGTGTCTTCCTTATCCCTCTTTTTACCAGTGGGGGTTATGTTTTCCCTTTTCCAGTCAGTGAGAAGTGCATTGGGCTGCCACAACTTTTCAAACATCTTGGAGAGTGGCTTGGCCACTCCTTCTGCCAGTGCCCTCAGGATCTCATCAGGTGCCATTGATTTCCACACTTTCAGGTTCCAAAGAGATTCAGGAACCTGATATTTTCTTGCAGTGGATGGTTCATTACCCCAGTCACTGCCTGTGCCTCCTGTGACTTGGGTGCTGTGGCTGGAGACCTTGCTGGTGAAGATTGAGACAAAAAAGGCCTAGAGTACCACAGCCTTCTCCATGTCCCAGGTAACCAGCTCTCCTGTTTCCCTCCAGAGAAGGCTCACATTTTTCCCAGCCATCCTTTTATCACCTATAGAAGATTTTCTTGTTGCCCTCAACATCCCTGGTCAGGTTTCATTCTTTCAGGGTTTTAGGTTTCCTAACCTGATTCCTGTTTGCTCAGACAATCTCTCTGTACTCCTTCCAGACTTTCTGTCTATGCTTCCAGCCTCTGTGGGCTTCCTTTTTGTGTCTTGAGTTTGTCCAAGACCTCCTTGTTAGTCCACACAGGCCTCCTGGTGTTTCTGCCTGCCTTCCTCTTCATTGGGATGCATTGCTCCTGAGCTCAGGGGTGATTCCAGGTGATCCTGAAATATCAATCAGTTTTACTGGGCTGCTCTTCCCTCCAGGGCTTTATCCCACGGAACTCTACTAAGCAAGTCCATGAAGAGGCCAAAGTCTGCTCTTCTAAGTCCAGGGTACTGGACTTCCCATGCACTCTCCTCTCTGCCCTAAGGCTCTCAAACTGCAGCATTTCATGGTCCCTTCAGCCCAGGCTGCCCTTGAGCTTCATGTTCGCCACTAGCCGCTCCTTGTTGGTGAGATCAAGATCCAGAACTGCTACTCTCCTTCTTGTCTCCTTTATTCCTTGGAGAAGGAAGTGCATTCCAGCAATCTCCTGGATTTCTTGTTCCTACTGTGTTGCACCTCTAACAGATTTCAGGGTAGTTGAAGCCCCCTGGGACAACCAGGGCTTGGGAATGAGAGGCTTCTCTTACCTGCATGTAGAGGGGATCATACTGCTCAGTCTAATGACGCCATTTGGTTTTTGCCTTTTCCCTTTTATATTTTCTCCATGCTATTCACACATATATTTGTAGCTCTGTAGCCAATTGTATTAATAGCTAGTTTTCCCAGTAATTTTCCATGGCCTTTCCCTAAGCAGAAACACAAAATAAATTCCAGTGCTCCAGTCCCTGGGGGCTGCAGCACCCCAGTGCTATCTTGGTTATTCCTGGCTAGCAAGGTTGAGAACAACTCTTCAAGATCTATTTTTGTAGAGAAAGTACAGCGAGTGCCCAAGGGGGGGATCCAGAGAAGAAACTTGACCTGGGGGGGAATTGCATCACCACTTGTCTTCCTAATTGGTGCTTTTTATCAATTATGCTAATTTTCTAGAATCTGTAAAAATGTACTTTCCCCTGAGGGGGTGGGGTTTTGTGGACATCTTTTCATAACTGCCCCTGAAAACCTTCAATTAAAGATCCACTTTTATATTGCCTTCTTACTAAAATTATTTCGAGTTTCATTTCCAGGTGGAGAAAAAGGCAACACTTCAATACTTCTTGGTGGGATGGCCTGCAGCAGAACCCAATAAAGTCACCTTTAATCTTGGTCACCTCCCTTGGATCCTGATCCATTGTCTCTTCGACAGCTCCTCATCCATCCCCAGGAGAACTCCCTTCACTCCAGATGGTCACTGACATAGAGGGTGACCCCTTCTTGTCTTCCCTGCCTGTCCTAAAGAGCCTGTGTCCTTCCTTGCTACATTAAAATGTCTTCTTTTGATTTATTTTTTTCTTCACTCTGCTATGAAGGCTTTCTTGGGTTCTGAAGATAATTATTTTTCAAAATAAGAAAGAATTATATGAGGACAAAACTGGACTAATTTATACTGTATTGTTTTCTTTTTTGAGTCCTGAAGAAAATGAAAAGGAAATTGAAAGGAGACGGATAGAAATCCTTAAGAAATGAGTCAGAGAGCAAGGAGGGAAATGTAACTTCAGAGTGTGGATGATGTGGGATCATCCCAGTGTGTTTCTCTTAAAATGGAATGGCTCTGAGTTGCCTGACTCTGCCCTTTACAGCAAAATAGTCTCATCAATAATGTGATAATCCTCATTGTGTTCATCCTATTGCTATTTTCAAGCACAATGCACATTTTTCAAACACAATCAGCTCTTCTGAGATATAATTGGGCAATTTTGTTGTGAATGGCATTCGATTTCAGAACCTTTGTGGCACTCACTGGATGTGCTATATTCACAATTTAGTAAATGAAGTTGTGCCCTAGCAACTGCTAACAATGCAAAGACATGCAAACGTGTACCTCTGTAAATCAATATTTTTTTAGGTACCTGATAATACTATGATTTTAAACTCTGTTTCTAGTGAAGTCAAGATAGGGTAAAGTAATTGTAAGGCCTGTGTCACAAAGAAGGTACTTCAATTTCCTCCCATTTTACTTGATATATGACATCTCCTTCAATATCCTTTGATTATGGGATGACTGTTTCAGAAGATCAGCCTTGCAAAAAGGTACCCTTCACTCACATCAATAGAAGCACAGCTGGCTGAGTAGTTTTCAAATTACTTTTTCAGAAGAAAATACTTGAGTCATTAAAACACAAACTGGTTGAGCATAAAGGTCCCTTTCAATGAGATTACCATTACCAGAAAAAAAATTGTAAAAGGAAACTTTTCAATTTAAAGAACAGCTTTTAGAATTTGCTTATGTGGACACTAAACATGATCTATAGTATGTACTATAGATGAAATAAAGCAAGTCTTCAGAATTATTGAAACAAAGAATTTGATTGACTCCCTTTTATTTGATTTGAATGAGATTTTTGCTTTCCATGCTTTTTATAAAGTTTGAGATTTAGACTTGATTCAAGCCAATGAAAATGTCAAGAACTCCTGCAGAATGGTGAAAATGTTTTCATTCTCCTTTTTTAACAGTCTTTTCTGAATGCAAAGGAGAAACACTTTTCCATTCTTACTTTGGCATCCTTCTGCTTGTTTATACTACAAGCACCATGCACATCCTCTAACCTTGAGGCACAAGGTGATGGAACTTATTGCAAGTTTGGCTTCTGATGAATCACTGCTTGACTGCCTGGGCTAATGAAGAGCCCCTATTAACTATAACTATTATATAGTAATACAGCCAATTTGACAAGAGAGATACAAATATTGAAGTTGGTCTAATTGGCTCTGCCAAAAGGCAGTGGTGCATGCACCCACTACTCTGTTCATTGTGAATAATAGCAGTATGCCACATGCTGGAAGATTTTGAGAATAACCTTCTTCTAGAATCACCATAAGGCTGCTTATGCTTCATTTGCTTCCATTTCCTGTTGATATCCTGTGTTTTTCATCAATACAGGGTCTTGTGGACCTGCAGAAAGCTGGATGCAGTAGAAGAGAGGTTACTATGAAAAACAAGAGATAAGACACCCTTTTATGTAGAGTTAATCAGCCTGCTTTGGGTTCTCTGGATGATAAGAAAATTTGAAAGAAGGAGTTGGAATTTGGAGGTGCTTTCTAGGTCTGGCTTGAGGTCTGTCACAGGTAGTGCTGCAGCTGAGGTGCTGTGAGTGATCTGAATGAGCCTTGGTGGGGCTGTGAGAAGAGCATTGCCTGCTCTGAACATGGAAACATCTGTGCTCTGAGGCTGGATGGCTTCCTGTGGCCTTGTCTTCTGCAAAAGGTTGATAGGAGCTCTTTTGCACAGAGACCTTCTATGTCAGTAAATAATTACCACAGCGAGGGAGTAACTTGTGATAAAAGGTTTTAAAAGAACTCTGCAGCCCAACTGTAAATTGTGAATAGGTCCAGTTAAGGTCACTCACTAAAAATGAGTTAATTGAGCGTGGAGGTGTCCAAATGCTCTAGAGGTGTCCAAAACCAAGGAACTCTGTCTAGTGATGCTTCTGCTTTTTTTGGCAGATCTTGAATCATAGACTCATAGAATGGTTTGGGTTAGAAGGGACCTTAAAGACCCATCTTGTTACAACCCCCTGCCATGGGCAGGGACCCCTTCCACTATCCCAGGTTGCTCCAAGTCCTGTCTAGCCTGGCCTTGGACACTTCCAGGGATGAGGCAGCCATAAATTCTCTTGGCAACCTGTGCCAGGGCCTCTTCCCTCACAGGAAATAATTTCTTACTAATATCTGATCTAAACCTTGCCCTCTTTCAGTACAAAACCATTGCTTCATGTCCTGACATTCCAGGCCCTTGCCAGAAGTTCATCTCCACCTCATTTTGACCCCCTTCATGCCCTGGAAGGGGCTCTGAGGTCTCCCCAGAGCACGGTCTTCTCCAGGCTGAACAGTCCTTACTCTGTCATTTGTCTTCATAAAAGAGTTGTGTTCCTGCCCTCTAATTAGCTTCGTGGCAGTTTCTTGAAAGGGGATTCTCTTTCTCTCCCTGAAATAGTTAGAACTAAGTCCAAGAGTCTGGAATTCCCCTTAGCACTGAAATAACCTTAATATCAATATAACATCTTTTTGCAGGTGAACCTATGAGATGCTTGTGTGGTTGTTTCCCATGGCATTTTTAGCAGCAGCTGCTAGACTGGCTTCTCACTGTGGGTACTTTAAATGTTTGCAGTGTTTGAGTGCAGCCAGTGGGCAATCAGAGTAGTTCTCCCATGATGAAATAAAGACAATGGTATAAATGGTAAATGCTTGCAGGGTGTTCAAAGTGTATGCCTGCTGTACACTGTACCTGTGGAGACTGATTGCAGGGATAGGTACAGAAATGAGAAAATTTGCACGTGAAATGTTAATAAACATTATAGTATGTTGTTAGATTGAAATAATTCTGAATCATGTCTTGCAGTAAGATATCCAAAGGACCCTTATTTCCACTGTCACAGGGAAGGAGGGACCCATAATTTTGTACGTTAATAGCTAAAAGGGGAAGCTGCCTGCTTTACTGGATGAGTGTTTCTCACAGCTACAGATTCCCTTGTGACTGAAACAAGGATAAATAGTGAATATGAGGATACAGGGGAGATTCAGGAATAAAAGTGTCCTTGTCTACCTCTCCCCACCTTCCTTGATGATGATGATGTAGTTGGTGGCAAGGACAGTTTTGAGCTGCCACTGGGAGGAAATCCAAAGAATTAAAAAGAAAAAGAGCTTCAGAACCACTAAATCTACGAGCTGTACTCCTTAGGATATGTGACATGTGCTGTGGCTGGTTTGGACATAAAAGCCCCAGTGCTCTCACTCTGATGAATGCCTAACTACATTAATTTTTGCATGCACTGTATAATGCATTCTGCACAAAGCAGTCTCTTGGAAATCAAAAGGACCACCCGGTGAGAACAGATGCAGTTCTCAGTCCCATTTATGATTCCCTTGCATTGAATGCCACAGTGATATTGCCAGACAAGCAATCTCGTCCCAGAAGGGATGGATTCTCATTATGGTTTAATTCATAGAGCAATTATTGTTTCATGTGTGATATATAGCAAAAGCTCTACAAAGTTAACTTCTAAAACGTGGGCAATGTTGAAGAAGCAGGATGTGAAGCTGCCTTGCTTCATAGCCATTATGTTCTATTTTCTTTCTTGCCTTGGGTTTCTCAGGTGCACCATGATAATGGAAAGGGGAAGAATATTCAGCAGAGCTATTATTCTGGAAAGATGAAAGCAAGCCAGCAAAAGAGAGTACACTCTTCTGTATTCAGGACAGGCTAAAAAACTTCAATAAATTTCTCAAGCTAAAGCACATTTCCTTTGAAATATTTCTACCAGGGGCAGGAACAAAACTCCTACCAGCTTCAAGAGTCAGTTTTGGCTCCATGGCTGCCAGTTCAGCTGGTGTGTGCAGAGAGGGAAGGGTGAGGTGAAGCACAGAAAGGGGGGTCGAGGAGAGGGGCAGGAAATAGTAAAGGAAAGACAGAAAGTGTTTTAATGAGTTGTCGTTTTGAACAGCATGACTTTGTGAGTCCAACATAGAGGTGTCTGCCTTTGTGGATATGTAGGAAAACGTTTCAAAAGTCTTGTGTTACTTAACTGTGGAAAACACATGCCTAATCAAAATAGGTTTGAGACTATGACCCGAAATGTAATGGATAGAGAAGTTTCTTTAAATAAATACCTATGAGAACTCTCATAAAAAACACTTTAGTGTGGCCATAAATCCATGCAATTCCTGAATTTCTCATGCAAAATACTAATGTAATTGACTTTGTATTTAAACCATTTAAATATTGGTAATCAGCACTGCTTGAGAACATGTGAAGAAGAATTAATGAGGAATTGCATCCTTTACTTGAATAACCTCATTCATATTTTCTTGATTCCTGTCTTCTGATATTATTTCTTGTGTTCCCATGACATTCATTGTGATCTCACATAAATTTTACTCAAGGTGTTGTGCACTTGTGATACCTTTTAAAAAATAACCATATAAACCAGCCAGAGCTTTCAAAGTGTTTTGAAATGTGACTTGAAGTCTTGAAAACACCAAGGTATTCAACTGTGAAATATGATGCATCTTTTAACACTTCTCAGTTATGAGATGTACTTGAAAAATTCAAGTAATACTTACTCAAAATAAGTCTCTTTGAAGTAATTATTTTCATTTATGAATTTCAGGGTCCTATAAAGTGAAAGTATTTTTGAGAAACTGTCAAGAGAGCTCTGACTCGGAGCTCAGATTTACTTTTTATGCAACACTGTGAAGCTCAGATCCATGTGTTTTGGCTAGATACATAGCTAAAGGCACCAAATCAAATTAAAAGAAGATATTTTGTGGGACAGAAGCAGGCATACTAATCTTTGAAATGAGATCACGTGCCTAAATTGCCAGAGCTTCTCTTGAAAAGTTGCATTGGAACTATAGCACATTATATGGAATAAAGTAATCAAAGCACCAATACCACAAAAGTTGTGTTCTTAAATGAGTATAATGGGTTCTGAGATGGGGCATTATGGCTGGGACAATTCAGGGTGGGCCTGATTCTGACTGCAGTCTTCCAGCTTGCTCTGTAGGCAGTATTTTATTGTTCCAGCTGGAACATGTTTTCATCAATAGCAGATATTTTTTCATGCCCTTCTAATGTAGTAATTAGCAGAAAGAAGCCTGAGTAATTATGAAATTACATACTCGTGATACTACTATTGTATAATACATATACTATATATTCGATTTGTACTATAAATCTAAATCTATATATACTCCATGATACTGCTGCTCAGCCCTG
Source organism: Eopsaltria australis (assembly GCA_034509425.1). Taxonomy (NCBI): domain Eukaryota; kingdom Metazoa; phylum Chordata; class Aves; order Passeriformes; family Petroicidae; genus Eopsaltria; species Eopsaltria australis. The sequence continues at coordinate 169,502 of JAVTVJ010001545.1, read as the reverse complement.
TTCTTTGGTATGGAAGGTTCAAATCAGTTCTTAGGAAATAAGCCCTGACCCCTTAGGAAAACATAAAATGTTTAAGGATGGGCTTCACACTACAGTACAATTTTCAGTCTCTCCAATTCTTGCTTCTGTTCAAAGAACTGGGAAGGAAAGAAAAAACCACCTCAGTTTTCAATTACCTGTCATGATTTCAGCAAAATAATCTGTTCCATTTCATAAGAATGATAAAACTTTCAGTTCACCATAGAGATACTGCAATGAAAATAATGTAAAAAAATTGCAGACTGTCATATTGAAAATTTTCAAAGTATTTTGCTTAAAATAGGAAATTACTGGGATTTCGTTTGAAAAAGAATGTAATTTGTAATTCACTATCATCTGCATTGCCTCAGTTACTGTTCTGGTGTAGATGCATTTCCATTGGTGAAGTAGGAATTGCTCCCCAAACATCCCAGCCTATCCTAGAACCCAACTTTCCTTTATGTGTAATGCATTTTGCATTTGCTTAAGATCATCCTTATTAACTTTGCAAATAATTGCATTCCGCTTTTCAGAGGGCCACTCCTTTTGCTATGGACTTCAGCTGTCTATTTTCTTGTTCAACTCATCAGAACTGACCCTCTCTGCTGGGAGATAGGAAATAGGTGTAAATATTTGCAGTTACTTTTATTCTTTACTGATGTATGCAGAACAAATGAAATATGAGGAACACCAGTACTCCTATGCTGACTCTGTTTTGGCACTGGCAGTGATATTCATTCTTGGGTGTCCTTTGCATTTCCCTCATATGAATAGGTAGAGTATTTTATTTTAGTGTCACAGGGATAATTCAGGCTGAAAGGGATCTCAGGAGGTCTCAAGTATGATCTCTTGCAGAAAGAAATGTCAGAAGTGAGATAAGACTGAGATGCTCAGGGCTTTTTCCAACTGATTCTTGAAATCTCCAAACAAGGGGGTAATACAACATCTCTGGGCAACTTGCATCACTGCCTGTCTATTTTCATGAGTAAAAAGCTATTATTTACCTCCAGATGATACCATTCAAAAGGCATCTGCATGGTTGGCTGTTGCTGGGTTGGCTGGGTCTGCATTCCCAGGTCAAAGCTGCTCATTGCTCTTCCCTGATATTTTTGGAGACCCTGTTTGCCCTATTTCCCCTGCCCTGTCCTGTCCATCTGGATGAGAGTCCTCAAGTGTCATTCAAATTTGCTGTCAGGCAAATATGCTCTCAGGTCCCTGAGAGATGTTAAATGACTTGTCTCACAATAAAACCACGGCAGCCCACTTCTTGCCAGGCTGTACTATCCAAACATGGACACAAGCAGATTGTGGAACAGAAGTGTTGACCAGCCTTGGCCAAATCTATTTAAGTCCACTGCTCCCCTGCCCCACTAACCCAGTTTTCTTGTCACAAAAGGTAAGCTGGGTCAGGCATGCTCTTTGATAAATCCATGCTGTACCCACTCCCCTTCTACTTTTTCATGTGCCCAGAAATGTGTTCCAAGAGGACTCTATTTGTGATTTTACCAAGAGTCAACACAAAGCTGTCTGATTTACAGATCATCCCTGTGTCCTTTTTATGAAGGTGTGTGTGATTAGTGGCCCTTCTCCTGTCCTTGGGCTGAGTTCTGGCTTGAATGACACCAGCCTTACATGCCCACGCAGCTTTACTAAATTCCTCCTTTGCATGCTGTCCTTGCTCCCAGCCCTGTATGCTGCATTTTTGTGCTGGAGTTCTGCCACAATGTCCTTTTTAGCCAAGTCCTGACAGACTGGCTTGTCTGCCTTCACATCAGAGTGGGCTGTTCTTGTGGACAGTGCTCTTCCTTAAAGGTCTGCTAGCTTTCCTGAGCTCCTTTGCCTTCCAGTGTCCTTTCAGGTCCCCTCTTCACAAGTCCAGCCCAACCCACCTGAAGTCCAGACTTTGCTAAAAGATTTTAATTTTCTCTTTTCATTAGTTTGAAGTGCATGCTACTGTAGGAATCACTCTTGCCTCTTAACTCTGAATGACTCCCCACTACCCCATTTACACTCTCCTAAACTAGCAGCTCTTTCTGAACTTTGATCTTGCCTGCAATTCAGTGTGACATATCCCTATTTTCTAGATTTAACTGTATTTGCACTTTCCCCCTGCCAGCTTCACTGATGTCAAGATTCACTGGTGTGTTTTATTATGAAAAAGTGATGTGATGTCAGTTCTTTTTTATTATGTTCTTATATCGAACACACTTGTGTTTCTATTTTTAAAAAAGAGCATCTTCTTTGAAGTGATAACTCAGATGAAGTACTTTCACGACAGTAATATCTTATCTACTATTTATCCTCTTTATTTTTTCTACTTCAAGATTTGTAGTGAAACTGACTTTTTTTAACTGGCAGTTACAAAGGAACATAGTTTCCCTCAAAAAGAGGAAATTGGAAACTGAACATTTGTAAGGATTATGAATAGTATTTTCACATTTTCTTCAAACCTGGTTATTTGAGAAAGGTTTTTTTTAGTCTTACCCAGTGTTTGCAATTGAAAGTGAAATAGCCTGTCAATTTATAGTTTGCAGGCAAGTTCACTCCCTAGTTCATATTTACTACAGCAACTTGAATTTATTTAGATGTGTGTGCTGGTTTAGGGGCTGGGGTAAAGTTAATTTCCTTCCCGGGGCTGGTGTGGGGTTGTATTTTCTGTTTGTGCTGAGCTCAGGGTAGATGATACAGAGATGTTTTTGTTACTGCTGAGCAGGGCTTGCACAGAGCCAAGGCCTTTGCTGCTCCTCGTGCTGAGGAGACCCAGCCAGGACAGGTGACCCCAAGTGACCCCAGGAATGTTCCAGACCATGAGGCATCATGCTCAGTGTATAAACTGGGGGAAGAAGAAGGAAGGGAGGAGACATTTGGAGCGATGGCATTTGTCCTCCCAAGTCACCATTCTGTGCGATGGGACCTGCTCTGCTGGGAATGGCTGAACATCTGCCCAGCCACGGGAAGCAGGGAATTCATTCCTTGTTGACTTTGCTTCACTGTGTGGCTTTTGCTTTCCCTATTAAACTGTCTTTATCCCAACCCACAAGTTTTCCAGCTTTTACCCTTCTGATTCTCTCCCTGATCCCACTGGTGGGGGGGTGAATGAGCAGCTGTGAGGGGCTGGGCTGCTGGCTGGGGATAAACCACAACAATGTGTGTGTGTCAGGCAAGTGTTAAAAATTAATAAATACATACTTTAACACAATGTTCTTAAGGATCATGATGAAATATATTAGTTTGCAGCTTTCTAGAATCACATATTTCAAAAACAATCCTGAATTTTGAAGATGCCCTACATGAAAAAGTAGACTTTATCACACATATAATGAAATAACCACTGCACGGTTTCTCAGAATTCTGCCTGGTTCATTTAGAAAGCAAAAGATGAGAGTTTCCCCTGTGTTCTGAATAATGCTTTTATTTCCCCTGTTTAATAGGAGGGAGAAATGTTTCTGCTGCAATCCAAGCACCCAGCAAGGAGGAACTAGAGAAATGACCTGACTAGACATGTGTGTTTCTTGTGCAGTTGTAGGTGAGGACACCTTGCTGTGATCTGTGCAGACCAAAGCTTGAAGGATCTTTGTAATTCCACATGATAGTTCAGAGGAAAAAAATACTTTCCTTTTTCTGTGGTTTTGTTGATTTTGTTTTGTTTTGTTTTGTTCGTTTTTGTTTTGTTTTTTGTTTTGTTTTTTGTTTGTTTGTTTGTTTGTTGGCTGAAATTATCAAGAACATTCAAATGGAATTTGGGAGATCCTCAGGACTGGCTGAAACTAAAACTTTCCTCTGAATAAAACTTTCTCTGAAATAATTTACCGACTCCTTATCTCATTAAAAATTTGTCATTTAAACCACGTTGGAGTTGTGTGTTTTCCAGCAGGAATTCCCTTCCAGCTCATTACTGCAATCAGAACAAGGAGGGTGAAGGTAAACAAGCTGGCACTTTTATTAGCAGTTTCCAAAGCTCCTGTCAGAGTTTGCCACAGAAGGCTGTTTAACAAGATGTATAGATGAGATGTAAAGTGCTTTTATAGATTCAAAGCTAAGAGACATGAAACAAAACAAGAAGATAGATGGCTGTTTTTTAGCTTAGTTAAAGCTGAGCAGCAGTCACTGCTGAAGGCTGTGACAGGTCTGGCTTTTCATCCTGAATACATTAACATTTCCCCCAACCCAAAGCCCCCAGGAATCGATAAGATGGGAATTTCTCCACATTCTTTATATTGTCCAAGACAGGACAAAGCCAAGAGTTCGTAGAATGGTCACTGGAAAACTCCATCAGCAGAGTAATTTGACATTGGTAAATTCAGTGCAACATAATGTGCACTAAAATGAGACATCCAGTGATGAATGAAATATAAGCTGTGGGTAGCCCTCAAGGCCAGGTGGTCTGTGCAGAGAATAAATGCAAAATCTTCTGCCAGTGCTACTGACAAACATCCCTGCTCCTCACCTGAGTTTCTCCTCAGTGGAAATGCCATTCCTGGGTGGGGCCTTTGCTGGGGTGATGCACAGTTCACTGGTGCTGGCATTCTGCTCGCTCAGTTCATACACAAAACAAGCTGGTAATTGCCTTCTGGTGAATGAAAATTATCAGATGTTCCCTTCACATCATCCCCTACCCACTTTTCCAAGCTCAGCAGTTTCTTCTGCTCAAGAAGCCACTCAAGGATACAGCAGTTAGATTTCAAATGGCTTGGAACTGCCTGCACATCATAAAACAAACTCTCCAAATGTTGTACCAATGGCATTTTCTTTTGGCTGTTTTTACACGGGTTTATTTAAATTCATATGTGTGTATATTTTCTCCTTTTGGATGTAATACAGTGGATACTCACATCTACCATAGAGAACCACTCTCGCACTCAGCAGAAAATTAGGAGCATGAACTGGACATCAAAGCTGCACAAAACTTTGGACAAAGTTGTGCCGAAGTACAGTAGAAGTTATTCAGAGAAATATTTTTGCAGTTACCCATTAAAGGTATGTTTATTTTATACAGACATTGATATATTGGTAAGAAATAATAGCAGGTAATTATAAATTAAATTGTCCAAGTATATTAATATCAAGATATGAATAATAATTTAAATTATTATATATTTATTTTATGTCCCTACATATGTCTAAATACAGAGATTTGTGTTCATTACTACTTTACTAAAAATATTTACATGCATATATACACACATGTATATATGTAGTCAAATATTTAGATATCCATCTATTTGATGTAAATATCTTCATGTAACATGTATTCATATGGCTGCTCTTTTGCCACAAAAATGACATTATTTTTTACGCTCCCAGGATAAGGATAAAAGGGAGTACTTTTCCCGTTCTCCTTTGTGACTTTTTTTGGTCTGTTTCTTTTATTCTTTTAATCCCCAACAGATATTTTAATAGTACTCTAGCATGATTCTACTGCAAAATAGTTCCCAGATCCAAGATGGTATTTTGTTTATCATCAGGCCTGGGGAGATACTTTATTTTTTTTAATATTAATGCCTAGATAATGTGTATTTAGATGGGAGGAATGAAGAAATTTCTGTTAGGGGGCATGTTGTGTTATTCAGTGATATTGACCCTCAGGTTTGATAGTCAGCCTGAAGCTGTGTCTTAGCTTGGAAGTGTTGCTTCCTTCAGCAGGACTGCAACAGCAAAAACTTCCACAGATACTGTGCCACACCCCTGCCTGTGCCACCAGAACCTGAACAGCTGCCTAACAGGAATTCTTTTTCAACATAGATTTAAATTAGTGTGCAAAAGGTATAGCAAAGGTTGACTTGAAATTCAAATCCCACCAGGATTTTATTGTGGCTGGTTTCCAAAAGTTCACTGGACACTGAAAACCAGACATGCAATTGTTTTTTTCAGTGTTTTTAAAGTATTTCATTGAAGAAATATTTTTTTAACAGAAATGAAAGAAGGAACAATTTTTGAATGCCCAGAAACTGTGGTAAAACCTGTCTTTCTGGAATTTTTTAGAGTGCAGGAGGTTTCTGACAGATTTACACAGTACTAATACTTCTGTAGTTACCAACTTTAGCTTTTTCATTTATTTCACCATAATTTTCCTGTGCAACACCTGCCTTTCTCTTTAACTCCTTTTTAAAAAACAAATAATATCATGAGGATCATAGTTAATCAGGAAGTCCAATGACTTAAAATATTTCCATGCTAATGACCCCCTCCACCAACCAAAACTCTTTTAACCAAAAAGCCTGATGCTTCACTAAGTTTCCTCTTACAGAAATGAACATTCTCAGTCACACCTTGCAGCAGAGTAACACAGGCACTTAACTTGTGGTATGGATTGAAAATCTGCTTTCACCAAATCTCTTTGATTAGCTGTTCCAATATCATTCATTTTAGGTATAACAGCACTTTTCCTTAAAACTTTGTAATCCAAGTTAAGATTGCTAAAATTTCTTTCTTCATTTGTGGGTTTCTTTTTTGGTGAATTTTTGTTGTTTGTTTGTTTGGGTTTTGTTGCTTTTCATTTGTTTGTTTTGATTTGTTCTTGTTGTGGTGGTGTTTTTTTCCTTTTTAAGATGGAAATATCATAAAACCATAAAACCATATATTAGCTATGGTTTTACAGAAAAGCTTCCTTTCCCACTAATCTTGGGCTACACACAACTTATAAAAAACCCTAGATATCTACTCTGAAAATATTTTTTTCATTTTCATGTCTTAAGAAGTTTTGAATATAAAATATACTGCAATTCCTATATATCCTACACACCTGCATTAATTATAACTTTTTTGGCAAAAAAAAAAAAAAAGAGTTTTGCAACAGAAATTCATCTTATTTAGTAGTACTTTTGATAGTATTGACTGGAGTGCTTTCATTTAAATAGAATAATTTCCCATACTTCTTTTCTCACTGATTTTGTAATAAAGTGGTGTCTCTTGACCGCAGTATTTTTAAAGACTTTAGGAACATCATAAAAATGTTTTTCACTGTCTTATTTCTGAATATCCACTGATCCTAGCTTTGCTTTCTCATTGTAGGTAGTGGTGAAACCTCAGTTTGGTGATGGCCTATTTCAGGTTTGGAAGCCTTTGCAATACTTCTGGTTCCAATCCAGTGGATAATCATCACTGTCTTTAGCCCTTCCCTCATGTACTTAAATTGTTGTTTCTTTTTATTACTCTCTCCCCTGGATCATCTCAGTTCCTTAAACTGGATTTAAGGACATTGGCAGCCACAAAACATGAAGTAAGATTAAATTAGTTTGGAGTATTGGGCATCCTCCCATATTCCCTGGCTGTGATGAAATCGATAGCCTGAGAAAGGGACACATCAAGGCAAATTCTGTCTGCTGTTCTTATGCAAGAGTTTGCCCTGCAACTTTGCCTCACAGCAGCAAGAAGTGCCCTGAGCTGCAGCCCACAGGAGTGTGGGGCAGTGTCAGGGCAGCCCCTAAGGCGTGGAGGGCTTGGAGATTATGTCACCATACCCTTAATATGCCTTCTCACATCCAGCTGGCTCTGTTGATCTGTGCAGAAAAGACAAGCTCCTCAGGAAATGAGACAATTCTGTGCTGTCCCTTGTCCTCACTTGCACCATTACTTGCTTTGCAGTTCATTGTGCAGTTCCTTTGTTGAGTTTCTGAGCCATGGAAGAAAGAATTGTGTGATCTCTCAGGATCTTGTTTTCTTCTCTCTCAAGGTTCAGCTCGCCAGAAGGGCATGGCATCCTCCCTGCTCAGGTGAGACTTGCAGAGCTGGACATTCCAGACACCACATGAGTGGTGCAGTTGGCACACATGAAGGATGGGGACATCCTGAGAGATCTGGGCCATGGGAATCTCATGAGATTTAGCAAGACCAAGTACTGCATCAGCCCCTGGTACCAACCCAGGCTGAGGATGAGCAGATTTAAGAGCAACCCTGCCAAGAAGGACTTGGGGGTCTTGGTGGACAAGAGGCTGGACATGAACCAGCAACATGTGCTGTCAGCCCAGAAAGCCAAATGTGCCCTGGGCAGCATCAAAAGCCCCTTGGGCAGCAGGGGACAGGGGATTCTGCCCCTCTGCCCTGCTCAGGTGAGACCTCACCTGCAGTGATGCCTCCAGTTCGGGGACCCAGCACAGGAAGGACCTGGAGCTGCTGGAGTGAGTCCAAAAGAGGGCCATGGAGATTATCAGAGAAGTGGAGCCACTCTGCTGTCAGGAAAGGCTGAGAGAGTTGGAGCTATGCAGCCTGGAGAAGAGAAGCTTCAGGGTGAACTTATTGGGGTCTTTCAGTACCTGAAGAGGCTGCATGAGTGCTGCAGAGGGACTTCTGACAAGAGCATGGAGTGACACAACAAGGGGCAATGGCTTTACACTGAAACATTAGATTTAGATGGGATATTAGGGAGAAATTCTTCCCTGTGAAGGTGGTGAGGCCCTGGCACAGGCTGCCCAGAGAAATTGTGGCTGCCCCTGGATCCCTAGAAATTTCCAAGATCAGGCTGGACAGGCTTGGAGCAAGGTGGGATAGTAGAATGTGGCCCTGCCCATGGTGGGAGAGGTTGGAATGAGATGACCTTTGGATTTCCTTCCAACCCAAACCATTCTATATTTAGATGGTTTAAAACTACCCAGGGTAAATGTGGAGACTAAGAAGGAAAATACCTTCCAGAGTAAAGCAGAGTGTGCTCTAAGGAGTAGCTGGTCTGTTTTAGAGCACTGAACTGGACACAGCAGTGCTGAGAGAAGGGTTTGCTTTTGTCTGATAGATGACCCTACAGAAGGCAGAGTTTGAGCACAGGTTAAATTGATGTCATGGGGACATGGGAAACCACAGAAGAACAATTCTCTCCTCTTTCTGCAGGGTATTGCACATTACTCCTTTCTTAGGCTTTTTTTCTGTGCAGAGGATGGAGGAAGGCAGTCTGGTCTAAGCAAAGCTGGGAACACTTAAATCCATTTGTTTTGTACAACAGAAAAGCCAGTCCCTGAAATTGCAGGGGTGAACAAATGTTTTCAGTCTGCACTGGCTTTAACAGGTACCACAAGATCTGCTGCTGCTGAGCTCTGTGCTGCCTTCGGGTATGTGGCTGTCCAGGATTCAGGGAATCGTTCTGTGGAAGGGAGAACATTTCCTGCTGCTGCTGCTCATGTGGTGCCTGCAGGAAATCACAAGCAATAAAAGCTCCCACGCTGTGTGCAAGGCTAAGAATTATAGTGGGAAAGTCAAAGGATAGGCGTGTGGAAGGAAGGTTTTCTGAGTGTCATTGCTCTGTCAGTCTTTACACTAGAAAGATTTCATTGATCCTTTCATAGTAAAAAGTACTCTCTGATCAGAAATACATCCCTTTGATATGACAGGTGATTTTGAGCAGGAATTCTGAGGTAGTAAAATCTTAGTACTTATTTTACTTGCAAGTTTAATCCCTTCTTTAATGCAGAAGAAATAAGTATCTATGTGCTTTTGCCTGTGCCCTTTGCAGGACTGTGTTGTGTTTGTGTGTCTTGTTCAGCATTATTTCTCTGCACTAATTCAACTTGTAATATTCAACCCTCTTGTATTTTAGATAAGTGTATTAGGAAGAAGAAAAAAAATTAAAAAGCTACTTTCATCCTAACGAAAATTATTTTTCCTGAATTTCCCCTACAGCTAATGGAGAAAAACAAATCTCTCCAGGCAGTCATTCCATACTGGGCAATGGACAATGTGTTGTTTCCAGGGAGAAATTCTAGGTTTAGAAAAAAATAGCACTTCTTTTTTAAAGATTAGTTGTTTGAAACCAGCTGCTCTGTTAAAAAGCCCTGTCTCACGACACAGAATCAAGTCAGTCTATTGAGACTTGTCATGATTCACCAGCCTGTCTGGACGTTTACACCTAGCGATAGAAATGGTTTCATTTCTCTCCCTGCCTAGTATATTTCTTTAAAAATAACCTGCAAGAGACAGCAGGTCATTTGTGTATTCAGATTCAGATATGTATTTTCAGAAGCAGGCAGAAGGGTTTGTGAGAATGTGCACAGAAAGAACATACTGGATATAGCCAGTGCCTATAGACAGCACTGCAGTTTTCTACATTTTAAAAGAAAATAAAAAATTAAAACACCTACTGAATGCCATATGCCCAGACAACAGGTTAAAGAAGCTGCAAAAAAGCATAGTACAAGTTCAATGAGGTGCCTCAGAAGGTATGTTTTTTGGTAATAAACAAAATAAATTCCTTTGAGGCCAATTAGTATTAATTGAAAGAATTTATGAATAATGCATTATTCAACAATGTGTTGAAATATTTCGTTTTGTTAATATGGATATAATTACCCAGTTTCACACTGGAGAAGCAAGCTTTTAAAGACTGACAGTTTGAAATATTTAGAAAAGGATTATCAGAGTCTGATGGAGAGCTTGAAGTGGGGGGAGGGAGACGGAGAGGACAGTGTAACTTCATAGTTTCTCATATCCATCCCTGTCATCTTTACTTTGAAGCAGAAACTGCAATGAGATAAGAGGATGGAAAAGGTCTGAGGAATGCCTGTAACAGCACTGAGTGTGCCAGGTTCTTCCAGCAGCACCCTGCTGTCACCACCTCATTAAGGAACCAGATTGCTCTGAACAGGTAAGCCAAAAACTGGAGTTCAGACCATTCAAAACTTGGGCTCATTTTCCAGAGTCATGCAGCAGTGTGATCTGTTGCAGTCACTTTAAAAAAAGGTGTTGGAGTGTGTGTGTATGTGTGTGTTGGTTGGCTAATATTTCCCAGCAGTGTTTTAATCACAGGCTGTGTTTGGCAACAGCAAATGAAAATGTTGCAGACACCAAGATGTGGCCAGTCATGATTCCCTTTAGTCCTCAGGTTAAGGAGCAAGCCAAGTCAAGGAGCTGCAATGCCCTCACTCTCCCTGTTTGTTGAATGTATTTATTTCTAATAAAAGCAGCAGAACCTATATAGAACTACGCCAGTATATAATATGCAAATATAAAGCCATTATGGAAATAAACCACTTGTGCATAAAATGGATATTATTCTTCTGCAACTTGCCTGACAGAGAAAAAAACAATATAAGGGAACACAATGCAAATTACTTGCTAAAAGTGTTTCCTGTGCTGATTGCTGCCAGGGTCTGGCAATAAATGTCAGGGTCTGGACTTGATGCTAAATGCTTGTGTCTTTCTTGCTGTGTTTCTCTGTCATTTCCCTGAAGCTCTTTTCCTTCACTGCTTGAGTGGAGGTGATCGGGGAGTGAGGGGGCTGAATCAGGAATTGCAATTGCCATTAGCTGCTGTGGAGGAGAGGGGAAGAGCAGGAGAGGAAGCTGTGCAGACACACTGAAGAAGGAAGTTTTTTGCCTGCAGCAAAAAACTGAATTCTTGTGATGTGTGACTGGCCAGGATCTCTTTTTCCCCTGATCCATCCTGTGTGTATTGTTAGCCTTTCACCCCCAGAAATACTCCATCCCGTCCAACCTTGGGCATTCCATGGATGTGTTACAGAGCAGTCAGAGATGATCTGATGAGTTTAACTCTACATTCAACTGGTGCTCCTGATTTTGGATTATTTATAGGGAGCACAAAGCAAATCCTCTTGTGCAGACTGTCAGCTTGGAGGGACTGGTAAGAGCCACAGAAACAAAAACATGACAATCCCAGATATTTTGATAGGTTTTATTTCCACTCCCTTGAAGGTAAAATTTCAACAACTTCCAGTAAAATAAAGAATAGTTTTTCTGGACAATTTTCTTATCCTCTGGACATGTCATCTCTCATGATCACATTTGATCTATCAATGAAAATAAAAACCCCACAAATAGCTCTTATTTTAGACATTGTAATTTTGAACTACAAAGGATTATCACTTAGAAAGTATTGGTCTAGATTTTTAAACTCTTTTGAAATGGGAAATCTACTCATTTAAATGCTTTCCTGCAAAAAGTTTTAAGTTCACTGCTTCCAAATTTTTTAATGGAAAATAATCTTTGGGAGCTGAACCCACAAGATCAGCTTGCTGAGTAGTATTAATTCACAGATAGGGGCAACAGAGAGAGGGCCACACTATTCTCCCATTTCAGTCAATGAGAACAAGGGCAATGGTTTACTGCTACATTTGTTTATTTATATTTTTAGGCTGTCAGTTGAGTCTCTGCATTTTCTGACAGCATTTGTGACATCAGATGTCAAGACTGTGAGAGATGTGAATTATAATAACCCATCTATTTTTTTTTTTAATGAATAAAGTTCAGATGAGGTATTTTCTGTATTTTTGCTGCTAAAGACAAAATAAGATTTTTTGCTTGTCAGGCTCTCACCTATGTGATTTGCAAACTTCAAACATAGAATTTGCTCATTATTGTAATATGATGATTCTTGCATTTTACTTCTGCAAAAATGCTGTCTTATTTTGGTGGGAAATGGGCCATAAAATAGGGATAATCAAGATTCAGTGCTTAAATGCAGCTAATTTAAGGTTGCTGTGGAGGAATTTTGACTAATTCCCTGTGTAGTTTGTGCACAACCTGGTGAGTGACGCAAAACGAAAGTGGATAGAGAATGACTGTACCCTAATAAAAACTCTGTTTGCATGCCCTGCCAGTTCTCTGCCTGCCTTGTTATGGTAGAGAACTGCTCGTGTGGTAATGAATTGGTTGCATCCCATCACACACCTCAGCAGTGTTTTGAGTGCTCACGCTTCTGCTGATGTGTAACCTGTCCTAGTTAGGGATAAAGGGCTGGCATCAGCAGAATTATAATCACCTGCAAGAAATCAAAGCAATGGGTAGCTTTGCTGAACCCTTAAACCTGCTCACGTTGTGGTTTTTATTGTCGTTAAAAGTTATTTCTTTCCTGTGTCGCCTCACCAGCATAGTGTCTAGTAAAAGGATTTTGTAAACTACTCACTGGCATTTCCAATATCAGATATCTTGCTCACAGTACAGATGCTTCAGCACAGACTGTTGGGAGACATTCTGATGCATATTTCTGGGCAGGTGTTGTACCTATCAGTATGAAAAAATCCAGAGACATGAAGGTTGATTTGAAATCCAGTATTTGCCTCATTTCCTCTAGATAAGAGAGGAATTTATATCCAGGGCTGGAATTTTCATTGTAAATGGAAAAACTGTTTTGTGACCTTATGGGGTCACAGTGTCTTCTAAGACTACATCTGCACCAGCAGTTTTTCATGTATTAACTGTGGCCAAATATTATCTAGGAGTTAAAACATTCCAGATGATTAATGGCTTTATGGATTTTGGCTATACTAATATTTGTATTCAATATATTTTCTGCCTTTGCAGCAGGAATAATTTGTGAGCGAGGGAAACTACCAGAAGAGCAAGAGAAGCTCAAAATTCTGGGCTATGTCAATCCCTGGCACAGCTTGGCTCTTGGTAATGGCTGTGTTATAGCAATTTAGAAATGATCCATATTACACAAAACTGTTTTATTTAGTACTGTGTGTACAATGGTAACATGGATGGATTGCCAGAACCATGTCGATGGCAGAAGAAGCAACGGAGATGTGCAAAAACAATATGAAGTTTCCATTCCAAAGGCTCACCATTCCAAAGACCAGTAGGATAAGAGGGAATTTAGGGAGGGATTATGTGTGTGAGGTGGCAGGTTTGTGAAACAATGGGATGTTTAATCACAACCAGTCAGCAAAATATTGTTAATTATACTGAGTAACACTTCATTTGCATTTCCCAATGTTGTATCCCTTTTGCATATTCAAATGAGTAAAATAATCTGGACCTGATGCACTGATAATTTCTGAAAAAATGGTGTGAATGCAATAAAAGTTCAGTGCAAGCCCAGGCACTGAACATTCACTGACTGTGTTTGATGCTGGGCAGCAGTCAGCAATAGCACATTCAGGATTAACGCCAAGGTGTTCTCTCGCTTCTGCACTCTGGCAGTATAAAAATTGCCTTGCTGAGAGGAAACAAAACTTTTAAAGGTGGCATTGAGCTCTCTAAAAGAGCCAGAAGAGAAATCTGCCAGGACTCACCAACATGAGACAGGTGGGATTGTGTCAGATGAAAAGGGGAGATTTCCTCCACCCTTGGTGTGGGATTTGTGTATCCGCATCACAGAAAAGCTGAGCCCCTTATGCCCACCAGTCTGGCAGTGTCCCACTGCAGGGACCCTTCACTGAACAGCCCTCCTGTTCAGTGGATTGGAGGGTTTTGGATTGACTTTGTCAGGGACACACCCCAACAGCACAAGGGAGACCCTTAGTGGGTCTCCCCCCTTTATTCCAGTCTGTTCCCCACTGCCGGCACTGCCAGTGCCCAGAAGGATCCCACGGACAGTTCATGGAACAACATTCTCTATTAATATAAAATTGTGACAGGCTGAGGTTCAAAGGTTGTCACTGACAGTATCTGACTGCAAAATTGTGTTCAAAGCACTGCACAGACAAGCTCTAAACCCCAATAAAAGCATTCAGCACACACAGAGCTCTCACCGAACTGGTGTCCCTAGAGGGGAGAAGGCAGGCTCAGCCTATTGACTCATCCCAGCAGTTACAATGGGATCTTCCCTAACTTTTCCCCATCTTGATTTGTTTTTATACTAGACTGTACATTCATATTTAGGTTTGAGTGACTCAGGTCATACAGCCATTGTTACTGATGGTGTAAATTCCTTTCAGCTGGCTCTCACAGTCAATGAATACAGAGCAGGTGCCCAGTGAAGGGTGGTTGGGCCCTGGGGTGGGTAACACTGGGATGTGTTACCCATTGCCCCAAATCTTTATGCATCTAAATTGATCATAAAAACTCCTTTTAACTTGGAGAAGCATCTGCAGGCTGAGGCAGCGGTGTGTATTTATGTAGTGCTTTCTTTGCAGCCATGGCAGAGAGCTGGAAGTGCCAGGAAGGGGAAGCATCCAGTTTCACTGCGGTTATCAATCTGCCTTCCCTCTGGTGGGACCTGTCCTCATGTTGCCAGTTGAGGGGGACATCCAGGTGACCATTCTGACTCTGAGCAGGGAAAGGGAGCTTCAGCCCCAGTTCATTGGAGGAAATAGGATGTGTGGGGCAGAGTAGAGGCTGACGTAGCTGAGAGAGACCATCAGAGATGGGTTTAAGAGAGAGGGAAGGAGCAGCTGAATGCTCTTCCCATCAGTTTTCATTGCTGTCTCAGTCTTGCCATTCTTCTTAACACTGCTTTGCCTTCTTATACCTGTACCTTTATTTTACTTTATTTTTCACCATACTACTTGTGAGAATAAAAACAGTTAAATATAAATTACAACAGTTTTTATTTTCTAGCAGCCTAAGCACTGAGGAGCAACATGCAGGGACCAACTGGGCTGTAAAGCAGCACAGCACAAGCAGAGTCTCTGCTCATGGCAATTTACAGCATAAACAGGCAGAGCTGGTGCTTCATGATAGGGCTCACAGAACCACAGAGACCTAAATTATCCTTCCCCAAATTAGAAAAACTCCCACATTGCAAAACTGAAATCATTAGCATCACCTAGTACAACCAGTCGGATAATGGGCAGTACACAGTGCAGCACTTCCAAGTGAAGAAAAACCCCTGCATTTCTGTGGATAATATATTTTAACACTTAATGGCTTTCTTGCATAGAGTTGGAGCTTTTCTTCAGTTCTAAATATTTTCATTTCAGTTTTCAGCTCCTGAGTGCTGATGCATGTTTTTCTGCTTGCATAGGAAGTCAGAGGCTGCAGATGGGACTTTGCCATGGCAGACAGTGATCCATTTATCATTCAGCTTTCCTGGAGATGAATGGAGGTTTTATCTGCACTGCAATCTAGAGAGCAATGGCAAGTTAGTTAAGAATTAGAGTCTTGCCCTGTTTCAGGTCATCAGTGATGGTGACATCAGTGTAGGGTTACACCAATCCTGAGATTATGAACACCTGTCTTGCCCCACAGGGCACATTTTTGTGCTCTTGATTTAGAAAGTGGCCTCCAGACACCTTCTGACTGTTTTGTTTCCATTGTTCCCTTTAGTTCAGAGAAGAAATTTAAAAACCAGTGCACTTAAAATGTTAGTTTCATGATTGAACCTTGCCTTTACTCAGTAACACAGCACAAGGCAGGTTACTAAATATCTTGTTGGAATAAACTGATCAGATTGAAAAGGGCTTGTAGCTACGACTTGCCTCACATATTTCTTCCTTGAACTCTGTGAAGTCCAAATCCTACTGCACTAAACATGGCAACAGCCAGCCACATCAAAGGCCACCCTTTAAGGGCTGAACCCCCATTTTGATAAAACCAATGAATCCTGCATTATGTGGTAATTGCAATCTTCACCCTCTTTGTAGATGGACAGGTAGAAGTTAGATATTCCACCCAAGACAGCAACTGGGTGGAATAAAGACAAAAATGTCTCTATTGTAATCAGAATCATGTATCTCCAAAAGCAATCTCATACTAACAGAGAGCAGGAAGAACTGGTCCCTGGAAAAACCTCTCTGTCCTCTGATTCAGGGAGCTTTCAGACAACCACGGAGAAGATTTTACTGGGCACTACTGAAAGGCAGCACAGCCAGCATGGGTTTACAGAGGGGAAGTCCAATTTAACTGATGTGATCTCATTCTAAAAGAGAGTCACCCACCCAATGGATGGAGGGAATGCAGTGGATATAATTTTCTATTTTTAATGAGGCTTTTGATACTGTGTCTCACAGCATCCTTGTGGACCAGTAGCCCAGCTGTGGGATGAGTGGGTTCATGGTGTTCTGGGTGAAGAACCAGCTGGGCTTAGATTTGCAGTGAATGGCCTGGTGACAGGTCACCAGTGATGTGATCACAGGGCTCAGTCCTAGGCTTGGCTCTGTTTGATATTTTCAGCAATGATCAGGATGCCGGAGCTGAGTGCCCCATTCCAAGGCTGCTGCTCATCCCAAACTGGGAGGTGCTGTTGACTCTCTTGAGGGACACAAGGCCTGGCAGAGGGATCCAGAGAAACTGGATCACTGGGAACAAAATGGATGCGAAGGAGGACAGCATAGCTGGGGACAGGGAATGCCTGTCCTGGGAGGGGCAGCTAGGCTCTCTGGGTTGTCTGGTTGGGAGAAAAAGAGCCTGAGGGGCCACTGCTCTCTGCATCTTCCTAAGGAGGGGCTGTGGAGAGGGAGGTGCTGATTTTCTCTCCTAGAATCACAGAGTAGTCTGGGTTGGAAGGGACCTCCAAAGGTCTCCCTGGGATCCAGTGGCAGGGCAGGAGTGAGTGATTCAAAGCTGCACCAGGAGATGTTCAGACTTGACACATGGAAGCATTTCTTAAGGGAGAGAGTGCCCAAACACTGCAGCAGGTTTCCTGAAGTGGTGGTCAGTGCCCCAAACTTATCACTCTTTCAGAGGCATTTGAACATTGTATTATTAACCTGTTTTCACTTCTGTTTAGCCCTGAAGGAGTCAGACAGTTGCATCAGATGATCTTTGTAGGCCCATTTTAAATGAAAAAGTCTTAATCTATTCTACTTTACTGAGTGAAGTGCCTCCAGTGTTAGAAAACTCATCTTAGGGACACCTAATACCAGTGATGGTATTGTCTGTCCAATGCAGATTCTATTTAGGGGATGACAGCCATGCTCTGGATTTTTGACTGGTGAAGAATGGATTTAGACATTAGAATTTGTGGGATTAGGAAAGAGAATAGAGGAAGAACTAGAAAAGTGCGGTAGGAGCTGTTGTAGATTAACAGTAAAAATTCAGTTATTATCAGTCACTTTGGACAAGAAACACCTGGAACCAGTGGCAAATCTCCATGAAAATCTCTCTGAGGATTTTGTCATTATGACTGTTAGCAAATGCTTCCTTATGGTATACCTAAAACTCATCTGCTGAAGTTTATGTCCTGCCCTTTTCACCACAAAAGTGACAAAGAAATCCCTCTCTTCCTTTTAGCTACCCTTTACATGTTTGCAAGTAATTTTGTTGACTGTGTTTCTGCTTCTAGGATCCCTAAGCTGTTTGAATAAACCAGGCCCTTTCAATGTAAAGGGTCTGGGGAGAAAAAGAAAAATCTCTGCTTGAGTGAAACTGATGACTGTCATTGTTTCAAGTGGATCTGTTTCCTGTACCTCTTTGTGGGGGATGCTGTCCTTGGGTAAGGCAGGTAGAGATGAAACATAGCAGATATCTTGAATTTTCTGAGATCCTGCTGATTGAGGGCATAGATCCTACAGTCAGTCCCTTAAATCAACAAGAAAATATCTACATTTAGAATAAGGCATGGAGAAACATGAGCTGACCTTTTAGATTTTTGTTTTAGAGAGCTTCCAGAGGCCTTTCTCTGAAAATCTTTCTGCTCATGTTGCATCTCTCCTATATTTTCCCATTAGAGACAGAATTTAAGACCAAAACTTCCTTGCCTTGATATCTGTACCAGATGAGGGTCCAAGATTTAATTCTTTGTTTATGTCCCCTTCATTCTTGTGCATTTTAAGAAACTTCCTTTCCCCAGTCTCAGCTCCAGGCCACTGCAGACACACACCCTCCCTTGCTCTGGACAGTTTGATATATATAGAGCATTTAATCCAATTTATGATTTTTCCCCATGTCTCTGATGGACTGAAAATGGTAAATGTTCTGACATTAATTATGTTGTTTAATATTTCATATTCTGTGCTCAGAGAAATCTACTCTTACATGTTATTTTTCAGCTTTTCTAGCTTGTCCCCTGTGCACAGGTCACTTTAATGCTAGGATCAGCACACTTCTCCATCACAGATACACATGAAAGAAGAAAATGTTTTCTCAACTGTTTTTATAAATGCAAATATCTAGCATCATTTTACAGAACTCTTGCCTTAAACACAGGAAATTAAGAGAAGCTGTCTGGATTTGCATCTCTGTAAAAGAGAAAAATTTACCTCTAGATGTCAAAAGGAGAACAAGAAAGAATGTGTGGCATTCAAAAGGATGAACTGAGGTAAAGCAATTGAGGCAAAGCTCAGGGAATGTACCAGGAAAATAGCAGTTGATGTGGCTGCATTTTTATAAATACTTCCCTTAGTTGGAGTCTGCTGAACCTAGCAAACGTGGGATCTTGTTCTGTCAGCAGTTACTGTCCCACCATCACAGACTGCAGCACTTCACAGCAATGTGAGACTTTGCTCTAGCACTGCTTGGGTATGAAGCCCTGACAGTAATAAAATCTTTTCAATTAAATGATAAACCCATAGCCAGCAGAGACAGAGAACATTTCCCTTTAATGCAATTCCCCTTTGGAAGGCTGCAGGAACTGGAGAACTATTTGGCTTCTCTGAGAAATGCAGCATTTATGTATCCATGGCAGAATATCCAACTGGATAAAGTGGGATTTCGTCCCAGTGTCAAAATTATGTACCCAGCTTGCCAGTTCAGCTTCCAGGGAGATGAAGGCTCTTCCATGTGTGTCTCTCCTGGAGTTATTTGTGAACTCCAAACAGCTGTGATGAATGTACATCTTGAGATGACCTGGAACATCCAAGCTTCCTGCACTTTCTCCCTGTCTGCCATGACTTCACGGGTTTTGTTGACTGACCTATTGGTGGGATACAGGGATGTCAGCAATGTTACTATGTTGCAAAATCTGAAATTTTCACAATTATTTCAGCCTTTTGGGAACCATCATCTGAGCAGGAGCTGCCTGTGCCTCACACCTCTATCCCTGAAACACCTCAACATTTTCTCTTGGGTGGTAAAGCTTACAAAAGATGCAAATTTTTAGCAGATGGTAATGTATGGACAGTACAGACTTCATCCATCACCACTCCCAGGCTCACCCCTACTCTTCAGAATGCTTTACTTGTTTTTTTGGAGCAGCCTGTTGTCTGAGGGAATGTCAGCAGGGTGGGAGGAGTGTTAGAAAAAGCTGTCAAGCTGTCCTTCACTGAAGAGAGGTTTGGCTTGATCAAGGCTGAGGACAGCTGGTGTTTCCAGCTCTGCCAGGAGTTATAGGAGCATCTCTACACAAGCTGAGACTGAATGCCTCTTTTTTATCAGTAATTTCTCCATTTATCAAGCTCAAAGTATCAAGAGATACTTTCTTGAGTGTGGTGTAAATAAAAATACAAAGGATTGCCAAGTGACACTATACCAAAAGAATTCTAATGTCCCTCAGTTTCATAAATTACCATTTATTAGCTGGGAATGTTACACACCATTCTCAAACTCATGTCTGACATATCTTCCGTCAACTTCTACCTGCCACAATCTTTTAAGACATAATGGCCCAACAGGACAGAACATTTTTATAGAGTTTCTTTTTTATTTCTTTTTCTTTTGTCTTTAATTTATGGAAATAAATACTTATTTTCTTTATTTCTAATGTAAGTTCTCGCATATGGGGTACAATGCAACCAGCCAGCCATGAACCATACAAGAGGAGAAGCAAACCCTTAGCAAATGAGCCACACAAAAATTTCCATCCTTTCTTCCTAAGCACCCAAAGTGTTGCCAGAGAGAGAGGCGGATCTTTGGTGGTTCAAAAGTTGCATGTGTCTGTCACAGGAATTGGCCTAAAAGTCATACTTTACCTTGACTTTAGTCTGTGGTAGAAAGGGAATGGCATAACCAGACATGATGACTGATTTCAGGAGTCCAGTTCAGCCGGGTACCACAGGTTTGCAAATTCAAGTGTGTTGGCACTTTTGTTGGTTTCAGTGGATTTATTCAAGTACTGTGCACTGTGCATGTCCCTAAATGAATGCCCTGAGGAGATGGAACCATGATCTGCAGGTTATCAGGCCGAGATTTGCAAAACTTCTAAGCAGCACACAAATCTGAGCATGACTCTGGTTTGCAAGACTGCTAAATGAATATGTCTCAAAAAAGCAAGTTTAAGGACAGAATGCAGAGCAGGGTGCACATAGATAGACTCCCATCCTGTAGCACTGGCTACATGTTTTAAACCTTCTTTGATCTCTGGATTCTGGTACAATTTAGAAGTTAATAACAGAACTTGTATTTGGCCTTTCTGTTTGATGTTTTTTCAGAGTGAGAAATTTAGTTGTCTACTCTCTCTTCTTACCCTGTAGTTGTGATGAAAGGGAAGAATATTCATATTATTTGCATTTGAAAAGATGCAAGAAATTGGCAAAGAATTGGAGTTATTCTATTTCACAAAAGATAGGATAAGGGTGATCATCAAACCCACACAGCATATCTGTGTTCACTAACAGATTTTCCAAAACAGTTCTTAGTACTTGTTCAGTGGTCTTGGTTCTTCCTTTAAAGAAGTCAGGTTGTTGAAAGGTCTGGAGTGAATATTTAAACATTAGAACTATACAAGATTCCCAGAAACCCAGTGGTGAAAGTGAAAACTTTGCATCAATGCTGATTAGCAGCTGAATGTTTCACAAAGACATATGGAGGAAACTCTAAGATGGAATTAATTAAAATGGAAATTGCAGACACAACTAGATTACAAAAGACAATGAGCTAGAAGCTCAGCTGGTACAATTCACTACACAATCATTTAATTCAAAACCTTTCTCAGTGCTTCCTGGAGGACATCCATGTCCTGAGTCCAAAGTGTCTCACAGAATTTGTACTGTGCCGTGTTAATGGTGCCAGTGAAAATTATGGTCTTCCTGTAACCAACTTATTAATGACCACACAACATAATTACCAGATTGTGTGCAAACCATAGGGTTGGGTTTTTTCCCTTTTCATTGCATTGTTTCTGTTTAGCTGAGATAACAACAAAAATGTTTAAAAGGATATATTGTCTTGTAGAAGGTACATTTTAATTGCTGAGTTTATGATTACTTTTGAACAACAGGAGCCTTACCTCCCTGCTCAGAACAAGAATATCCATTCCAAAACAGTGACATGGGGTCTAGTGACCAACACAGTGAAAGCTGAAATGACATTTTCAAGAGGTGAGCCCAAGCTGAGGACATGCAAATGTGTGAAATATTTAGGTCATGCTCTTTTCCTTCAAGCAAACATGGATCCTTATCTTGTCCCAACAAGGTTGGTCCCTCAAATTATGACATATTAATACTTTAATTTCACTTCTCAAAAATCTATGAAGAGAAATGTAAATATTTTCTAGTTCTCCAAGAAGGAAAATATCTACATTCTGTGTACAGGGAGAACAGACAACCCTTTCTATGTGTTTGTTTTTATTTTTAAAATGGGCAAAGTCTCTGACATTTTGATAAGAAAACAATTAAGTTGAGAGTACAGCAGCAGTTTAAACTGTTTTTCTCTTTAAACAGTTTCTATAAGACTAACATAAATTATGTTCAGATTGAAGCACTGATGAAGAGAGGTCATTGGTCTGTGAGCAATTGTCCAAACTTTGCAGCAGAATTGCATTTTTTACTGTGATACAGCCACAGAGAGTGGCGAAGGTCCTTTGGCATTATGCATTTATAGAGCAGGTCCTTTCCCATGCAGGTCAGTCAAGAAGAAGTTTCTCCTGCTTTGTCCAAGGGAAGCTGATAATCACACACTTTATCAGTCCCTTTTGGAAAGAAGGAAAACTCAATGAGTTACAAACGAGCCACTGAGCCTGAATGGAGCCTGAGCAGTGGAGGACAGAGACAGCACAACAGATAAAGTTCTCATTGCAGAAATAATTGCTTCTGTTTCTCTGATGCCACCTGTAACAGTACTCCAGTCCCAGAAACTCTTGGTAGAAAAGGATCATTAGGGATCATTTTCTTCCTGTCTATTATTTCAGTTTCCTTTTCAAATTATTATTACTATTATTATTATTATTATTATTTTAATTTTTATTTTAATTTTATTATTCCTTTTGCATTTCCATTCTTGCTTCCTCCAAACATCTCCTGAACTGTTCCAGTAACAGCCAAGGTCATGTTCACTGAGCATAAGTGTGTGCTCCCACTGAAATTGGACAATTGTGGTGATAGTCGAAACTGGTGCAGAAGACCAAAGGGCCCTGGAGCGTCCCAAGGGGAAGAAGGGGTCTTGGTGGAGGGGCCCTGGGTTGGGTAGACTCCCCCCTGGGATGGAAGAAACAGTGGTTTAGTCCAGGGTGTGGCAGATTAGCCTGGGTCTTCATGGTTGGCCACAAGTCCTGTCTATCATTTCCCCCGTTCTGGAAAGTTCTCTTGCGTTCAGTTGTTGATTTGTTATTACTCCCCAACTCCTCCCCCTCTTTCCCCCCATTGGACTGTACACCCTGGACCCTCCCTAACTCCAGCCCTGAACCCTCAGATCATTGGTTGCTGTCTTCCCTTATAAGATCATGTCAGAGAGTGCTCAGGGCCTCTTGGTCCCTGGACTCCCTCTGTGTTGGGCTCTTCAATAAATCCTCACAGAATCTCCACACCAGAGGTCCCTCTCGTTATTCCTTCAGAGATTAGCTGCGTCTGTTTTCACTCCTAGTGCACCACCCTGCTAGGCAGGCGGTCCACTGGCAGGTGCCTAAGCAGCACCTCCAGAGAGTCTCACCCCCGAAGGGTCATGGATACTCTGGATTGTCACCAGTTCACGGCTGTCCGAATCCGGGTGGACACCCCTGTAGTTAGCGACAGACAATGGTTCTCCCTGCAGGGCTTTGTTCTCCCCTGCTGCTCTTACAGTCTGGAGAGGGTCCAGAGGAGGGACAGAGATGATCAAAGGTCTGGAGAACGTGTGCTGTGAGGGAAGGCTGCAGCAGTTGGGTGTTTCCTCCCTGGAGAACACGAAGTTCATCACATAATTCCAGTACTTAGAGCAGAGATACAAAGGGGACAGAGCATCTCTGCTCACAAAGAGCCACATGGAGAAGACAAGGAGTAACAGTACAGGAAGCACTGGGAGTGGTTCTGAGTCAACATAAAAAAGCAATTCTTACAGTAGGAACAAGTATTTTCTTGGAACAGCCTCCCCAGGGGTGAGGCAGAGTCCCCCTTGCTGGAGGTTTCCAAGATGAGCTGGACAGGGTTCCAGGGAATCTCTCCAATGCTCCCTCTCCTTCCCACAAAAAGTTGGACCTTCTGAGGTCCCTCCCCCCCGGGCTGTTCTGTGGTTGTATCCTTGGAGCAGAGGGCCACGCTCACCATTCTATTTTCCAGGCTGTTTTTCAGTTCCCTCAGTGTCCAGCTGTGCTCACACCAGTGCAGATCCAAAGCAGGGGAAAGAAGGGAGCGAGTACCTGGATGCAGGAAAAGCACACAGAGCCTCCTCTTTTGTTTCACCTGTTGGTAACTGTTGGCTGTTGGCACATCTCAGCAGTGCCCATCTTTCAGGTTTGACTCCTTTGACCTATGGTGAGTCACTCTAAGGTTCCAGGGAAATTCCCCCTGGCTCCAGGTGCTGCTTTATGACTTAGATGCTCTTCCACAGGTTTTTGGTGTCTGTTATGGTTAAGCTGCTCTGGATTCAGTGATAATTGACACAGTTACAGGCAGAATTACAGTCAATTCCGCAAAAAAGATCATTGGGGAATTCCCAATATTTAATAGTTTAGATGAAGTTTTGCTGATAGCTGTTGGACCTTGGTATGTTTGGCTGACAAGTCAGGAAAACTTCTCTTGGACAGTCAGCCTACTTCCAGGTAAGTTGTGTGAGGACAAATAAAGCAGAAGATTGGTCATCAGTACTGTCTTTTGAATGAAGAATGGAAGCCTTAATATTTATCAGCAATCAATGTGCTGTTCTCAGACACCAGTTTTTATTTGTGACTGAGCATTTTCCTTCAGCTGCTAGGTAGAGCTCAGAGTGCAGTGAAAGCAGGATGGATCTCAGAATTGGCTGTATTCTTGTGTAGATGGTATGATTACAAAACCTTCTGGGGCTTAAACTGACACTGTTTATCATAGAAGCAAATTACAGAAATATAACTCAGTCTCTGTGATTATTTCCTGTTACAGCAGTCAGGGCTGCCTTGTGGAAGGCATTTGCCATAAATACTGGTATCCTTGACAACACCAGAATACAAAACAGGGCTTTGTAATGAGCTACTTTTGAAAAATGTATTCCTTAACTTGGATGATTGTGTGATAATTAAATTGCATTGGGCCATTTTTTGAAAATATTTTGGTGCTATCACCTTAAAATATAATAATGTGAGCCATATTAAAATGTCTCAACTTGCTACCAGGCACACAGCATGAAATATCAGGCTGAACTGGTGTGAAATCTCCTTTTCTTCTTGCTGTGTTTGGTTATATTTTCTGCAATATGGCCAAAATGGTGCCTTAGCAGTCACAGAACCAGATCATGTAAGCAGTCACAGATCATTAAGGCTGGAAAAGACCTCCAAGATCACCGAGTCCAGCCTTCCAGACCTACCACTAATTAGAGCAGTCGACATGAACATGATGTGGATCCACTCTCTGCCCACCTTTTCCAGGTGTGTTCCTCGCATGGACACATCTCCATTGAGGTGAGGTGAGCACAGAGTATTTGATCAGCACTGACACATGTGGGTGTGTAAATGCAACCTCTGAGATACCATGGAATTGGTGCATCCCCGTTTAACATGTTTGGGGTCAGCCCTCCAGCCAACAAGTTCACAACACAGCTTGAGAGAAGCTGATCTTGGCGTTTTTTTGGGGAATCCCTGTGGAAGGGGAGTTGGGGTAAACACTCCAGGTCAGGGTGCTGCTGACAGATGTGGTTTGAGATGCAGCTACCTGTTACTGTGTTTGCATTTGTCTGGAGGGCAGAACAAAGGGTCAGCCCTCATCCCATTTCAGTTTCAGGACACTGTGTGGGTTGCCTTCCAAGCATTTTTTCTGATGAAAAGCTGACTGTCACGTGGCACCCTTGGATTTGCTCTGTGGAAGCAGCACGTGGCAGAAGGCTGAGGTTCCTTTGGAGAACAGTCCCAGTGCTACACTCATCACTTCCCAGAAAATGCCAAGAGAAACAAGTGCTGCAAGGTCAAAAACAGCCAAGCTGTCCCCCAAACCCAGCCAGAGCCAGGCTCCTGGAGGTGAGGAGCTCCAAGTCCATGGATATGTGCCTGTAGACAGATGATAGAGAAATGAACCCGGCCACTGAGGGGGGAGAGAAAATGCCTGGCTTCTTACAAAAGAGCAGTAATATTGAGATAAAAGAGATAAAGGAAAATTTCGCCAATTTGTTCTTCAGATTCATGAACTATTCAGATATTCCCTTGACAGACTCATGTTCTTTCGTAGTATGAAAGGGCTGCACACTCAGCTCTGCTGTAAATAGGAGCAAAGTGCTTCTTGTCCATAAATTTGAGGTAACATAAAGATACATAAGACTTAAACCAGCACTTTTTGAGTATTTCTAGTGCCTCTGCCATCTGAACATCCAATATTCTACATTGCACAGCCTACACATTTCCAGTTCCTGTAGGACATGATTTTCTGTTCATAATCACCAGAACAATTATGAGGGTGCCTATTTGTTAATTACACATTTTATGTTGGTTTAAACAATTTCTGGATTCCTGGGAGCTGAATCAATGTTGCCACTCAACTGTTGGGACAAGGAAATGAAAAGCTGGGGTCTGAGGTTGCCATGAGCAGTTGGCAATGATGTGTGTATGTGTGTTGCTCTCCCCCCACCAGTTTGCAACTCGACAAACCATCCATAATGGTCAGGATGCAGTCAAAAAAAGATAAATGAAGCTCAGAAGTGTTTTACTTGGAATTTAGATGTGATGTGATCTAAAATGCAGATAATTAATTTTTGTTTGGTTCAGGAGGGTTATAGATTTTGGTCTCAAAGAGAAGATTAGGTTTTAATGAAAAGATTGGCAAACATTGCTGATAAATGTTAAGAAGGCTTGGGGAATGTTTTTTATTTTGCAACAAGTGGAGTGCAAGTCAAATTTCAGTGCAAAAAACAGGGGTAGAAAATAATAGATATTAATTGACTTCTGATATATAAGGGAAGGAAGAGAGGAGGAGGAGGAGGCACTCAGGACTTGTCCATGTTTGCCTCCTCGAACAACCACCACGCGTGCTGGAGCCCTGCTTCCCAGAAAGTGTCCGGACATCCCTGCTGATGGGAAGTAGAGATTGATTGTTTTCTCTTCTTGCTCTTGCGCGCGCAACTTTCAACTTGCTTGTTCTATTTTTTTTTTTCCCACTGTAATAAAACTGCCTTTACTCACCCTGATAGTCTTTTTCAATATTATCCTCTCCCCTCTCCCAGCAGGAGGGGGAGTGATAGAGTGACTGAGTGGGCACCTGGCCCCTGGCCGGGGTCAACCCATGACAGCAACAAATGGAGCGCAAGTCAAATTTCAGTGCAAACAACAGGGGTAGAAAATAATAGATATTAATTGACTTCATTTGGGAATGGTTTCTATAATTATGGTATTGATACAAAAATTAGTGCCAACCTCTTACTTCAGCATGCTTATTATAAAACACCTAAATCAAATAAATCACCATTAAGCCCTTTAAATTCACTAACATCAGAACGAAACTGGAAGTGCATTTGGGCTGGCAGTATGCAGGAACTGCAATGACACACAGGGATGGTGTTACCTCTGGAGAATTTGTGCCAGTCGCACACTTCTGTGATGAATTGATGGTGACAAGCCCCAGCAGTGCAGTGAGAACTGAGTACAGAAACACCCCACCACCTCTCTGTGCTGTCCTGGTCCTCCAAACATTTTCCCAGGTCCCACAGCTCGCAGCTGCAGCCTGGGGCTCACAGGGAGCCATCAGCATCCTGAGTCTCTTCCTGGCAGGTTTGTGATGGTATTGGTGGAGGTTTCCTCCTCTTCCTCAAGAGGAAGAACACACTGATGTCAGTAACCCCTTCCTACCTGGCTTTGGGTCCACCTGAGTTTGTTTTAATAGGTTTTCTCCTCAAAGTCTGCCCACAAGCTGCTTTTAATCCCCTTGGATCCCATTTCTACAGTTTTTCTGGGGTTTTTGTTGTCTCCAGAACTGTCCATACCAAATGAAGCTGAGGCGCCCTGCAGTGACCTGTGCCCAGGCTGGCCTCTGTCCCTGTGCTGTCCGTGCACTCTGCCCCAATACTGGTGCAGCCGTGGGGCTTCACCTCACACAGAACAACTCCTGGCACCCTGAGCTGAAGAGAAGCTGCACCAAACCTGGCTGTGCTTTCCTGCTTGTGAGAGAGCTGCCCCAGGGCTGGAGTGGCCTGGGCTTGACAGAGCCCAGGGGAGCCTGGAGACACTGCAGTGTCTGGCCAAAGCAGAAATCATGTCACTGGTGGCACCAGTGTCACATCTCCTGGGCTCAGGGGCACAGAAGGTACAGGACAGTGACAGCACGAGGCTGAGGGGACATGGGACTCATCAACCCGCTGCTGTGGGAGAACATGCTTTTCCTGTGCACCTGGAATAGGTGTGGGGGATCCCCCAAGCCACCCCCAGAATGGGCTTTGCCGTGACTTTAGTTTGTGCTGCTGCAGATTTTGGAGACAATTGTGCATAAAAACATGTAACAGAACCAGATTTGGGGATGACATTCTCTGCATTTCCAGGATGGCTCATTGGCAGGGTAAGGTGGCATCACTGGACTCTGGATCAAATTGTGATTCTATGGATATTTCAGAAAGAGAGGGTTTTTTTCAGGGTGATAAAATCTTCATCCTTACTATGCTTTCTGTGACATTTGCATCTCTATTTTGTAAAACTTTAGAAATCTTAATCAGCTTTGGCCCTGTGAAATGTGACTAACATCAGCAGAGGTCATCATGTTTTGCATGCAAAAATATGAAATTTCTGACATTTGGGAACTTGAAGAAATTCTTTTCTATTGCTAATGACATACAAAGAGGGCAGGGTGGTGCCCTGAAGCCTGGAGTCTGCTACTGCTGACTGAAAAACACCTTTTGAAGTGGCACCCTATGGCCCTGGATGGCCAGAATGGAGGTCCAGGAGGCTAAACAGGTGTTTACTACTGAATCTTTGACTTTTATGCCAAATAAAAATTATAAATTCTTTGAATTATGTATTTATAAAAGAAAAGTATAAAGGAGAGATGTCATACTGTGCCTGTGCATGTGTGTGTCATACCTTGAACATTCCACATTATAATAACACACTCTCCAAACATCCATTCTTTTTTATGACCATTGTCCGTAAGAAAATGCCACGTAAAACTTTATTATTTGTTCATAAGTACCTCACCTACTGACAACAATTAGAATTGCTTACAGGGCCTCAGTTGCAAATGCAAAACATTCAAAACTCAAACTAATTGGTTGTATTAGAAAACACACTTTGCTTTCCTCAAGAGGCTGATTGTGAGCTATTTTGTGAGCTATTCATGAAAATATCCTGGGGCTGTTTACATCAAACACTGGGACTTTGTTAGCAGTAAAAGAGAGACAGTGCACCATGTGTGAGAAAGTAATTTCCTTGCAATATACGTGCTTGGAAGCTACTTAGGTCAAAAGAAATTATTTTTTCTTCTGTGGGCTGAGGAACTGCCCATCATCTGCTTTATCAGAAAAAGAGGGTTGAATCTTCAGCCTCCTTCAGACTCATAAGTGACTAAAGCTGGAGAGATTTCCCCCAAAAAGCAAGGGGTGTTTTGATGAGCGTGGCAACACCTGTCTGCAGAACTGACCATTGGCCAAGGGAAGGTTCTGCTGCCCAGAGCTGCAGCCCAAGGTGCTCCTGAGGATTTGCCACATCCTCTGCCTCCTCTGGTAGTGCTGCCACAGACCCCGAGCATAGCAGAGGGGATTCCAGGGATTTGTCAGCAGGGGGAGGCAGAGCATGAGCTCCTACTGGTGTTTCCACTCCAGGGGTAGTACTTCAGGCCAGCAATGACAAATTCTGCAGCTCTGGCTTCACAATTGTTGTTGGCAGTGCTGTGACAGTCTCTGCCACCAAGCAAGGATATCTGCAGGGGAAGGATGGTGCAGAGATGCCTCTCAGAGAATGGAGAGAACACCTTCAAACAGTATCTGGCAGAGTTGTAAATCACTTCAAAGGGGACAGATTATAAAAAACTCCATCTGTTAAAATAAGAGACCATAGGAGTGAAGAAGGAAGGGGAAAGCAGAAAGGGGAAAGGAGAAAGGGGAAAAGGGAAAGAGAAAGAGAGAGAGGGAGAGGATAGAGTCCT
This sequence comes from Eopsaltria australis, assembly GCA_034509425.1. NCBI lineage: Eukaryota > Metazoa > Chordata > Aves > Passeriformes > Petroicidae > Eopsaltria > Eopsaltria australis. The sequence continues at coordinate 139,573 of JAVTVJ010001545.1, read as the reverse complement.
TGGAAATTCTGATTTTATCTAAAGGACATTTTCTGACAATATATATGTTTGCTACAATAAATAGCCCTTTTCCACATGCTTTAGCTTTCTAGCTCTTGATATTAACTAAACCCAGTGAGTTTTAAAAGAGATAGGAAAAAGATTGCTAAAAAGTTTTCCTTCAAAACCAAATATCTGCCAAAGACTGAGTTGCTACGGTTAATGGCTTTTGAACATTCACAGGAATGATCAAAGCATTAAAGTAATTAAACAGAGCTCTTAGAATCCAGCATAAATTGCACTGTTAAGGAGATTAAATAGAGATTTACATTGTACAGTGTGTTTTTATAGTCTTGAAAACAGAGGCTTAATAACAGTACTTTATGCACACATAATAACATAAAAAATGACAGCCCATGCCTTTTTGTCCTGCTGCAGCAGCCACCTTTTTTGTAAGTAAAAATGTGTTCAAAGGCCCTTTTTTCCCCTTTTCTGTTGAAAACTGTTTCATATCAAAAAAAGCATTAGTCCCATATGTAGTCTTTTCTTCTTGTCAAGGAATGAGCTCAGATCTCCAGGTAAATATAAAAGGATACAAGATTTTAGAAGTCTGTAAAAGTTACAGTGTTTATGAACCTGACTTGAATTCAGTTTTGACTTCTGAAGAATTTAAGATCTAGCTAAGAATAATACAGCCCTTCCTTAGTGATATGTGAAAGGCCAGAACAAGAAAAGAGAATCTGACTTACTCTGCTGGTGCTTGCTGAAATCGACATGTACTGAGAAATTATTGTTTGTATGGAAAGAACAGTTTAAGTTACATGGGGGTCTCTTGCCTTGATGAACTCTTAGCCCTCTGTGATACACTTCACCTCAATATAGACTTCAGATGATTTGTTGTTTTCTTTTTCTTCCTCCAAAATACTGAGAGATCAAAACTCTTAGTAAAAGCAAGACTTCTACTTTCAATCAAAGTCAAAGGGAAACTCTGCAGGGCTTCTTCCAAGATAAAGATGAAATACGTTGGTGATCTTATCACACCCTATTCTCAAACTTCTGGCATCAGATTCTACTCTGGAACACCAAGACTTCTTTGTAATCTGAAAGACGGAACAAATCAAACCTTCAGAGTTGGCCCTACCTTTGGAACCAGTGTTCCTCCCACCAGAAACCTCTTTTCCTGTGATCTGCAATCCTCAGTGTTTATTGCAATAAATGCATCAATTACAACTTCTTTTTTGATTAGCTTTACATCAATTCTATATGCTTTATGAGCTTTTATGCCTTTTTATATATATATGTTTAATACACTATCTGCTTATTACAACATTCCAGGAATCTCTTTTGACTCTTCTCTCCCTATTCCTGCAAAAGGTTGGGTCACTCTGGGTTTTACACCAATAAAAATCCAGGTTCTTCAGATCCTAGGCATGATGGGCAAGCACCATTTCTCTGCTGACACTGAGATTGAAGACAAACTCTTCTACTGTCACTGGAAAATGAAAGCAGGAAGTTTCTACCCATTAGAAAGTCTTTGTTTACCCTGAGGGACTCTGCCTTCTTCCTTTCTCAGCAGCAGTTCAGCAGCCAGACAGGAAGGGGATGGTTCAGTTTGTGAGATGTGGGGACAAGAAGGAGGGAAGACTTGGCAAATGCTGTCACGAGGGCAGGGCTGTTTTCATTTATGGTGATAAGTGGTAGTACATAATCTTTGATTTAACATGAATGAAGCAAGCGCTGGAGGGCAAAAATCCTCAATGATAAGGACATCTTCCACTTACACTGCCAGGTAAGTGAAGGGGAAAGTGCAATCTATCCTTCATGGAAGGTGTTCACTTTGTAACAAATTGTTTTTGCTGAAGACATACCTAGACAGCACTGATTTTTATCAGACTCTCAGAGTATCCTCACACCTTCTTTACCACATTTTCTCTTTTTTTCATTGTGAATGATTTGTCCTTCCTGGGTGGCTCCTGGTCGGAGCTCTGCGCTCAGCACAGTGCCGGAGTTTTCTCAGCAGCCTTTGCAGCCACTTCTTAGGGAAGGCGTGGCTCTGCTGCCAGCCCAAATCTGCGCTTTCCTTGCCCAGCCTGAGTGCAGGTGGGGGCTGTGCTGGACTCGGCTGCAGATTTTCATGGCCACAACCCTCCAGCATCATCCCGTTTCCATCTGCTCACTGCTCTGGACGGCACAAATCACCAAACACCCACCTCAGCTGACAAACGTCATTCCTTACAAATTGCTCCACCCGCGCTGACAATACACAACTGTACAAATCTCAATTAAGGTTAAAAAAAGGAATTTATTACATTATTACAACCATGCTAGGTAAAAATACACAAATACCAACTTCAGTTAACAAAAACGTAAAACTTAATTTATTGCCAACCTCTACAACAACTCAGTCTACACAAAGATCACTTAGGTGTTTAACAACTTAATTAATTACAGATTACTAAAAGTGTAAAGCCCATCTAGGAATACAAAAATATCAGTATCTATCTCTAAATAGCCCTGTACCAAAAACTCAGTAGATAGAATTATACAACTATACAATTTCACACATAGTTAAATAGAAGTAAGTACATATATAACTGCCACAATGTACAGATGTAAATAGAGATTAAATATATTACATACAATATATATATAACAGATACATAAAAAAACTATCTGTAAATAGACAACTGTACCAAACTAAATATCCACACAACTGCATCGGTACAAATATACAGCTATACATATCAATACATATGTAAATGGAATTACATCCAGAAACAGATCAAAATACATATAAAATTACAAAAATAGACACATCTATTAATATCAATACACCTATTTAAAGAGCCATATACCTACAAGTATATCAATAGAAATAGATTCCTGCACAAGTGTATACATAGGAAACAGAACTAAACACAGATGTAACTACATCCATGTATACTTGTTTGTAATTACCAACATATATGTATATATATGCATACATACATAGTACATCCATAAATATAACAACATACATATAGAAATAAACCTATACAAATAGCAAACAACATATGTAAATATCCATATAATTATCCCTCTCTATATTCAAGTCCGTGTATCTTTAAACAGAACTATAAGAGAAGGGACCCCATCTTCAAAGCCTCTCCCTCTGTCTCTTCCTCCCGTGCAGCGCAGCTCTCCTGCACAGGGACAGCAGATGGGACATCTGGCAAGCAAAGGGAACACTGAGTCAGTATGGGGACGTTTCCCTTGGCAGCAGCCGCACTTCCATGAGGGAGGAGAAAATCTCCGAGGCTCCCCAGGAGGCTCAGCAAGAGCAAGCAGGCCGAGCGGGCCGGGCTGTGGCGAGCGCAGCCGCGGCGGGACTGTCCCGCAGCCGCCGGCAGCCCGGCACAGGCGGCACAGCTCCCGGGCCCTGCCGGCACAGCTGCCTTGCCCAAGGACAGCCCCTGGGGCAGCCGGCACAGCTGTGCTGAGCAGCCCCAGCACGGGCAGGGCCCGCTGCTGCCGAGCCGGGCAGTGCCCACGGACAGAGCCCACGCCCCCTCAGCCCCACCCTGCTTCACGGGCCCTGTGGCCTCACCCAGGCTCTCCGGTGGCAGCAGCAGGTCCCTGCTCGCTGCTCTTGCGGGTGCTCTTCATCTTCTCCCTGCTGCCTCCCATCACTCTCCGCCTGTCCTCAAGGTCTTCAGGGCAGCTGTGGCAAAAGAGGAGGCTCTGCAATTGCTTCCAAGGGCCGGCAGAGCTGCAGTCCCGGACCCCTCTGTGCTCCCTGCTGGCCCCTCCATCCCGTCAGACCCGCCATCCTCTCGGCAATGCCCCAGCCCCCTGCAGTTTCTTCAGCCCCTCACAGTCCTCTCACGCCCCTCAGGCCCTTCTGACCCATCCCGACCCCTTAGACCCGCCACCCCCCTCAGCCTCTGCCATTGCCCTGTCACCTCCGCGGCGCCACCATCGCCCTCTGCTCCCCCACACTCTCAGCCCCAGCAGCACCTCAAGGTCACCGTCCCTTCAGCGTCACCGCCTCCGCAGCCCCCGCAGCCCCTCTGTCTCACCGTCCTTCAGCAGCTCCTCAGGGGACAGTGCCTGCGGCCTCCCAGCGGCAGCTGCCACAGCTCCAGGGACAGCCGCGGCTGCAACTGCTGCTCCGCCCGGCCCGGCCGCCAGCTCGGACCCAGCACAGGAAGAGGGCACAGAGGGGACACAGGGGGGAAAACAAGAAGTGAAAATGCAGCCTAGACCTACACAAAAATCTATCCATCTAAACATCCATAGACCTCTAACTATGTAACTATACACATTTATAGATATAACTTTATTTATATATAAAAATAAATGTTACCCTATGCACAGATAACTTTTAATCTGAAAATCTATAAATGTAACTACACATATAAAAATACAACTCTATCACATATATAGCTATATATATACACATATGTATATAGATATGTATACAGAGCTATATACACATTTAACTATACAGATTTAGAAATATATGCACCTCTATACAGAACACTATAAATCTATAAATGTAACTATATGGATATATAAAGAGATCTCTAGAAATCTCTAGATATATCTATAAACAGAGGGATTCTACCTGCCTGATGGTCGCAGGCTCTTCCTCTGTTTCTTCCTGCCATGCAGGCCAGCCCTCCTGGAGAGGTGGATCAGAGGGCATCTGGGAAGCAAAGAGAACAAACACTGAGTCAGTATTGGCCCTTGTGCACATTTCCCTTGGGCAGCAATTGTCTGTCAGTGACTGTAGAAGATGGCCTGAAAGGCAGACTCTCACTTGGGAAGTTGAAGCCTGCTCCATAAACAACAGGGATCTTTCCAAGTTTTCAAAACCGTGCAAACATTGAAGAATCCCAATAAAGTCTCAGCACTCGCAGTGCAAATGGCACCTGTGAGAGCTTGAAACACAGACAGTGGCAGCTGCCATGAAGCAGCCCAGCCTTGTTCTTTCTCTGGGCTGACAGAGACACCTCCGTCCTCACTGAAATGGCTGAAGCTGAAGGGCGCTGTGAGTTGAGCTATGAACCAAACTGGGACACCCGGCTTGCTGACACAACTCCCACAAGGTCAGGTTTATTCCCTGCTCTCTCTCCACACCACAGGAGTCAGTGGCAGAGCCTCTGGAGAAGCGTGGATGGCAGGGCTCGGGGAGGTTGTGCCGGTGCAGGATTGGAACTAAAGGCACCACCAAGCACCATCCCTGCAGGCAAAAAGTGAAGTCTTCTGATCTCCCTTCCTGTCAGAGGCAAGCTCAGAGCAGCCCTCTCACACCTCTCTACATCAATGTGGGCTCTGTCCTTACCAGGCTTCTCGGGCTTCTGGAAACTGCTCCTGCTGCTTTTGGTGCCAGATGGAGCTTCCTATTCTCCAGCCCTGTTAAGAGCCTCCTCTCCTGTTGACTGAGTGACAATACCAATGTTCCCCTTGAAAGAAAACCAGAAAGAAACCTAAAGATCACTCAATATTCTCCTGGAATCGTATCAGGGATACAATAGTTCAGAGCCTACCACACTTCCTTCTCTTCAGGAAAAAACTGCTTTTGGTATGTGTGAGTTTACAGAAGACAAATGTTGCTGTGAGCATCTCTAATAGACTGAACTCTGCGACCTTCCCAGAGACGCCCCTCTAGGAGCCGCCCCGGTTGTGCTGCACGAGCTCCTTGGGCAGCGCTCAGCCCACCCTGCAGGTGGGCACAGGCAGACAAATCACAAACAACAACTGGAAGCAAAGAGGCAGGAGGGGTCTTCTGTATGGAAATCCAAGGTGTTCATTAGCTCCACACACAGAGGGGGCCAGGGACAGAAGAACACAGAGCAAAGGCTGACACAGACTTTGACACTGAGGGGTCTGAGGGGCGGGTAGAGCGTCACTAACCAATCCAAAGAGGGTCCGGGGTGGAGACAAGGCAGGGTGACATTGAACAATCCAATGGGAGAGGAGAGGGGAGGGCACAGGGAGCCACGGCCAATGGGGGGTGTCGAGTGAGGGAGAACTTTCCAGAACCTGTTACATATTTAAAAGGGTGGAGGAGCAACAGGCCAACCAATAAAGTGGAATTAACATAACAGGGTGACATCAACCAATTGTCCAGTTAGGGAGAGATTTCAGACTTTGGAGCTGTCCCACCAGTGTGCATCACACTCCTTGGGACCTTCTTGCTCCTAGATAGCTCCAGTGGTGGCTTCTACCACTACCACAGACAAAAGGTCTTCACACTTGGCAATAAGGTACTGGGGCTTCCAAAAAGTCTGACTCCCCACCTTGACTCTCCCCTACTTTGACAATAAATATACAGCAGGCAATGGATCTGCATATTAAACGAAACAGAATAATTCTTTGGCACAGTTTTATATGAACACGCAAAAAGACGTGTGCCAATGCAGAAACCAAAAACTCAAGGCAAGTCTGGGAAGAGGCAAGACCTAAGCAAAAGTGGATTCCTAAGTCAAAAAGGGAATCTGTCAAACAAAAGGATTATAATGGTCTCTGAATTGAATTGCTCTTCAGCACAGAAGAATCACCTGGGCTTAAAGGAATCTTTAACCATTTCATTTCCAGGACCATCATTATGCTTCTCACCAATCACACAAATCATGGGGCCTCAAAATCAGGACATCTGCCCCCTAAAGACTCCAGGGCTCACACACTTTCATCCCTTGATCCTAACAAGAAGTCTGGGCCCCAAAGGCTTTCCACAATGGAGAAGATTTACTTCTTAATAGTCCAAAAGCTGTCAAAACTTTCACTCCATCACAAATGCTGCTGCATGAGGGATTCTCCCCAGGAAAAAGAGCACCCGAACTTGGCTAACACACACTCACACCTCTCATCCTCACTAAGGGGGAAGACCTTTTCATTCCCTTTTCTTTTGGAAATCTTGATATACTAAGAAAATCCTTCCCTGTCTATGCACAGCTTGAATTCACAGAATTCAAGAAGCCTGTGCTTCTCAGCCACGCAATAGCATTCAAAGGCTCTCAGTCCAGCCCCTTTCACTCCCAGCCAAGGGGGTTACCTGAGCAGAGGGAGCCCTTGCACGTAGGGATCTCCTGATGTCGCGAATCATGGCCTCCACGGCACGGCCAAGATCCACCAGCGGTGCTGATTCGTCTTCCCCAGGCGCATTCTGTGCTGAGCTGGAGGCTGCTGCTGGTGCACAGCCAGCACTGCCAGATGGAGCACTGGGGGCTGAAGTGCCCAGGATGGCTGCAAGAATCCACAGACACCGGTCAGGCTCCAGAACGTAGGAAAGAGGTGACAAAGCAGCAGATGCCTCTACAAGTACCAAAAGATGTACCTAATTATCTATAGACATAGATGATGTGAAAGAGTGGCCTCTAGAATGAAAACTTTCTCTTGATACATGTCAGTATAAACATCTAGAAAAAGAACTAGAGGGAGAGGGGTTCCAGCTGCCCCATCTTCACAGCCTCTCCCTCGGCCGCTCCATCCCGCACAGAGCCGTCCTTCTGCAAAGGTTCAGCACGTGGGCATGGAGGAAGCCGAGGGCTGCAGAGCCCCTGCAGAGCTGCCGTGGAGCTCTTGGCAAACCCTGCCCAGCAGCAGCACTTGCCGGTCCTTGCCAGCACCTTGGTCTGACTTAGGGCAGTGTGGACCAGCAGAGACTGGTCCATCCATACCTGGGCTTCTTGGCATGCCAGAGCTTCCTGTCTTTCTCCAGTCTTCTCTGGTTTCTCCTCCTCCTCTTCCTTTCCAGCTGGCATTCCCTGTCTTCTGGCCAGGCCTCTTCTTGCTCTCTTTTCCTTCTCTTTTTCTCTTCCTGGGGATAGCAGCCTTCAAGCCTTTAGCCACAAAGTTGGATTAGAGAGGCAAAGGCAGGAGCCACGAGCTAAGTCCCTTCCTGTTGGAATCAATGCCTGGCTCCTTTTACCTTTTTGATGTGGAAAGCCTCGTCAGTCCTTCAGCCTTTTTGAGTGACTCTGGAGCCCTGGTGGGTGTTTGAAGGCAAAGGTGAAAGTTCCTAAAGCAGAAATTCTGGAGGTGAGAGGCGGCAAGAGACAGCCTGAAGGAGGAAGGGAGCAAGTGCCAAATTGCACCCTTAGCTCTGCAGAGAAGACGCTGCTTTGCATCTGCCCTTCTCACACAGTACAGCTGTCCCCAAAGAGACTGGAGAAGGCTGGCGTGAGCTGGAGTCTGAGCAGAAAGCCTCTTATGTTGTCAGCTCCCCCTCTGCTGCTTTAATTTGCATGTATTTTGTACTTTGGTGAAGCACATTTCTAAGGCATTGGGCAAGCAACCTGTGGAGTTTTCACTACCATGTGTCAGTGTGGGGGAGGTAGGGAGGGCGTAAGGAAGACCAAAGGCTGCAGAGCTGCACTGTCAGGAGGAGGCACAGCAGTTTCTTGGCCTCGTAAAAATCCCCACCTCTCCCGCATGTGTTGTGCCAAGCTTTGTGCAGCTGCCCTATCTGTGCTCTTTGGGCCTCGAGCACCATGGCCTCTGCAATCTTCTTGCTGCACCTCTGGTAGAGAGGGGGATGCATTGGAATCACTTCTTGCCTGCTCTACCTGCAGGGCCACTTTGCTCTTCCTGGTGCAGCTCAAGAAAGCAAAAGCACGTGCAGCAAAGCGATGACTTGGAAGACAGGAACAAAGAATGCAAAACCCACAAGAGAGCCCTACACCACTTGTCTCCCAGGTGCTGACTTCTGGGACCTGAGTCCCAGGTTGGGTCAAGCCTCTGTTCCTGCCCATACCTGTGGATGTGTCCATGGGCGTTGGGGTCTCCTCCGGAACAGTCGTCTCTTCAGCAGCATGTCATCCATGTTCTTGATCAAAAAGGCCACTAGCAGCTTCACCAGCACATGAGAAAGTCTTGGTCTCAGCCCAGGTGCTGACAGCGTGCCAGGCAGCCCTTGCCATCACTGCTGAGCCTTCTCCTCTGCGCAGAAGGCAGTGGCTGTGGGGCAGCTCCCGCACAGCCTTGGCTGGAGAGAGGGGACTGCCAGGCACAGGCACCTCTGGGCAGCCAAGCTTGCAGGGGCCGGGGAGGCTGCTGCCAGCTGCTGAAGGCAGCGTTACCTTTTGTTCTCGGCCAGCAAGGCCTTCAGCTCCAGCTGCTCCTCCTGGGCTGGGCTCAGCAGGTTTGGGCCCAGGCAGATGGCCAGGTTGCTGAGGTCACTCTGCTGGTGGCCACGTGCTGGCCAGCGTGTCTCAGCAATGAGAGCAGCTGCCTGAGGAGGAGCAGGTTCAGTGCTGGCAACTTCTTGGCCACCCTGAGGGAACAGGAAGGCAGCGACCATCAGCAGGCCCATGTTGCCCACGGCCACGCCCAGAGCTGGCCCCAGGCAGGGCTCCGCAGGAAGAACTCAGGGCATTGCTGCCCAGCTCCTGATTTCCCCCAAGCCCATGCAAGTGAAGGCTCCCCATGCATTGCCCCAAAATCACACTGCCAGCCAGAAGAGCGAGCTGCCTGAAAATACATCCCGTTAAGGAGAGAGTCCCTTTCCTGATGAGTGCCAGGCTCGCAGCAGTGCCTGCTGCGGAGCTGGAAGCTGCTGCCCAGGCTTACCCTTGGAGCTGAGAGATCTATTCCTCCCTGCTGGCCATCTTCACAGCTGCCATCCAGTCCTCATAGAGGTCTCTGATGAGGAGCTCGGAGGGGATGGTTTGCAGGAAGTCCTGCAAGGCCAAGGGCTGCCAGTGAGCCTTGGACCTTGGTGGCCCAGGCAGGAGCCTTTGCAGCTGCAGGTCAGCAGGGCTCACCTTCAGGATGATGGCCAGCAGCAGCACCAGCTGGCTTGCCATGTCCATGGGCATTTATCCTGCACTTTTGAAAGCAGTGCATTTTCCCTCTATCAAGGACGCTGTGAGCTTTAAATAATTGGATTTACACTTTAAACAAGATGTTTGTTGTATGGTTGAATTGGGCCTTAAGGATCTTTTTCAACGTAAGTGATTCTGTTGTTCTGTATTATCATATCCTGAGATGACAAATATCAAGTGCCTCATTCAGTGGGATTGGTAGTTCTTGCTGTAGTGCCTTGTTCAAAGCCTGCATGCACAAGTCCAGTTTGTCTTGTGAATACAGCCACAATGCTGCACATTTTTTAGCACTTATTTGACAGCAAACATTCTGTGGTTCTGTGGTTTGTACACACACTCCACTGATTTTTTCCTCTGTGGGCTGCAGCTTCTGTAGCTCTCTCACTACTGAATGTGTTGGCAGATGGGCATTTGATGTAAGTGACTTCCTTCTGATTGCACCAGGAAGAACACCCACAGCTGGAAGCCCTGGGCCAGTATCTGCTGCTTGGACATTCATGTAAGAGAAAAGGCACACCAGGACAGCCTGTGTGAGGTGTGAAATTACGAGGGATGCAGAAAATTAGGAACCATTCACTAATTAGCAGAGTAAAGTAACATTTCACTGAGCACAACTAGGACAGCCACAGAGAAGGGAACTGAGACACTTTCACATATCTGGATTTTTATTCTGTAATACTCTGTATCACTTATACATGTAAGAGAGAAGGACGATGCCAGCCAGTAAAACTGGTCCTAGAGAAAAATGTCCCTTTTCAATTTTTATTTCACAGGAGCTGGTTGTCAGCAGTTTTCCCAGGAAATATCCTACAGACTTTCTGCAGTGCATGATGCTGGGTTACAGTTTGCTTCCAGGGAATAAGGAAAACTCTTCTGGCAGAGCATGGTCAGATCTTTCTGTTTGGTGGAACTTCCTTATGTTGCTAAAAAAAAACCCCAAGTAGTGGTATAAATTAGGTCTTCCAGCAATTTGTGACAAAATAATGTTCACTGAGGATATGAGAGCCCAGAGGAGAGATTACATACCTCCTGCTGGTCTGGTGGGGCAAGAGCCTTCTGGTCTCTCTATCTGTGTGTGTTCACCACTTCCAACATGCTGACTGCCAACAGCAGCAAGCCCATTTGTGTTAAGGAACAGATAGGAAAAGGCTTGAAGGGGAGCTGCCAGTATTTTGTCTGCATGACCAGAGATTTTGCCGTCCTTTACAGTCTTCAAAGGTCAGATGAAAATTTTTCTCCTGCTGTTGTGGTTATTGCAATGCCAATGACCATGACAGTGGCAAGAGCAGCTACCAGAAAGGAGCTTGCAGCCAGACAGGGCTCGGCCTCTTCTGCCAGGCAGTGACAGTACAAGAGCACACAGCTTCAAACTGCACCTGCAGAGGTTCAGGTTGGATGTCAGGAAGAATTTCTTCCTCAAGGGTTGTCAAGCATTGGAATGGGCTGCCCAGGGCAGTGGTGAAGTCACCATTCCTGGAAGTGTTCAAGAAAGTGGATGTGGCAATTAATGCTGTGGTTTAGTCAACAAGGTAGTGATCAGTCAAATGTTGGACTCAATGATCTTGGAGGTCTTTTCCAGACTTAATGATTCTCTGGTTTTCTAATTCTCTGATTCCAGAAAAAGGTTTCCCTGTGTCTGGACAATCAATACCTAATCCACAGAATCATTTGCAGTTACTTTCAGCTTGGACAATATTCCTGTGCACGTGGGGTGTGCGCATAAAAAGAAAACATTCCTCTCTCACTCACTTTGAGCAAGGAATTTGTTTCCATTCCTTATGCATTCCTACAGAGTCATGAAATCCAAACTGCATCTGAGCCCTTTTTGATTTCAACAATGCATTTTATATTCTGAACTTGCTAAGTCATTTCCTCAATACACCGTCCCTGTCACATCCTGTTTACTTTACTGCTACCAGTGCAGCTCTCTCAAGTGATGAATCTTTCTTTGCTGCCCAGGAAGTCAGAATCAATTCCAGAGCCCCAAACAGGGAATTAACTTGTCATGACCTCAGTAAGCCCTCTTAGGTGCCTGTGGCATTAGTTCTCTTCACCAGATCAGAGCTGTGGTGCCTCAGAATGCTCACATGAAGGACAGATGGGAAGTGGTGAGGAATATTCCTTTTGCGATGTGCTGTGTCTGTGTCTTTCCATGTTTGTTTGCTTGTGTGCATGGGCCATAGTGACAGAACAACTCTGGGAGTTTGTTCACACGTGGATATTCTGGTGCTGCACTGGACTATGAACCACCTGCTCATTTTGTCCTGTCAGATTTGAGACTTGCACACAGGATGTCACTTTTTAATTTGCATGGTAAGTTAGTGTAAGTATTTTCCTTTTGTTTCTTAAATTACCTTTTCAGTAGAATAAAAGTATTACTGATCAAGCAATACAGTCTGAGGAACACAAAAATCATTTGCAAATGGAATCTTAGATCAGTTGAAGAAAACCTGTTAGATAAGTAGCTGACTGAATAAACAAAATTAAATCAGAAATTATTTTGGCTTGCATTGTTGTGTTTGTCCTTAATGACAGGTTCTCCCCACACAGTGTTCAGCTGAACTCTGGTGCTTTCATTTTGGCAAATTTTGGGAGGGTATGGACAAACACCTATGGGTTGGGAAAACAAAGTGGAGTTCAGTATTTCAATAGTGCAGACCTCTACCATCTGGAAAATTTTGCTGTAGTGCCTCTATGTATCAGCATAGACACACTACATTTCTGTCCCCAAGTCTAATCACTGCTTTAGTGCTTTTGTGAAATACTACCTTTTTCCTGAATACTGCTCATTTCCCAAAATACTTCTTTTGCTTCGGGTTAATGTGCAACTGAGATGTTACTGTATGATTTTCATACTTCATCCTTTCAGAACTGGACGCTGGATCTCTGTCTTCGTTATATATGCAGCTAATATGTGTATTTCTACTGGATAAGGGCTAATATAGAATTGTATTAAATTTGTGTATAACATTTTTGAAACATAAAGAATAATAGCTTTTTATGTGTATCTTTCTGTTTATTTATCTACACAATTATCCATGCTTTTGAGAACAGATTTTGTAATTATCTTTCCCTTTTACACTGTTTTTTAGATATAAAGCCAAGCAGGCATTTGCTTAAAAATAGGTGTCTAGCACTGATTTTTACTGCCAACAATTCCTGCAGGCTAAGAAAGGGAGAATATTGAAGCAGAGCAAGAGACTCATTTTGTTGTGGTGTTTGGCTTATCAGAAAAGTTACTAGTTTTATATTTGTTATTGTTTTCTAATTCTCTACTTCAAAAGAAAGTGGGAAAAAAGGAAGTGGAAGGAAAACATCCAAAGCACTATCCATAAAATGTGGAAATGGGGGTACAAGGGTTTGGCAGAGGCCTCTGTGAATGGAGCCAGGCTGTGGCACTGCCTCTCCTGAGCTGCAGCTGCACATCTCTTCCTCACGGTCATTATTTCCCAATGTTTGACCTTTTGTCCCCTCTCCAAAGGACTCTACTGCTCCCCATCTGTACAGCTTTTAACTGCTTTTCCTGGGAATCCTAAATGTGCTCAAGAATCTTTCACAATGGACCCTAATGAGATCAGTGAAAGCTCTGCCCTCTGGCAGCTGCTTTGGGAACTGGAGGCATTTTCTGCTGAGGTGCTGGTCACTCCTCATTTCAGTTTATGATGGCTCATGACTCTCCAACCGGGGCCCTCAGCCCTCAAGACCTGCTAAACTTTTGATTGAACAAAGGACTGTAACCACTTTGTTGAGGATTTTATTTAAGAGGCTCTCAGGAAGTAAAGAAGGAACAAGACAGAGATGGAAAAGGGCACCTGGGCTAGAGACATAAAAAATAAGTAAAATGGATGTGGATCAGTGGGTGCCCTGTGGTGATTCTTGAGCATTTTATGGTAGAAAGGAAAAATATAAAAGTACTAATGCCCTGAACAGGCTAAACAGCTCCAGGTAGAGTGGTGTGTCTGGGCTGAAATTACAGAAGCAGAGAGGTCATAGGAAGAAATTTCAAATACCATTTTCATCTCTGTCTTTGCAGATCACTGTAGAAAGTCAATTCAAGTGTTTGCTGTATTCATTACCTGTATTCATTACACATTAAAACAGAGGGAGGAGCCCAGCTCTGAAGCTGTACTACCAAAACACATTGACTGTTCTCCAAACCTGGAACGTGGAATATGTGATGGTGAGGCTACAAAAAGAAGGTTGGAAATACAAACCGGTTTGTAATTGATTGCTTCTTGAAGAGCTGAATTTACATTTTGCAAGGCTGATAAAAGTTCATCTGTCATCTGAATGTGAGGCAGTAAAGGTGAAGTGAAAGATGCAGAACTGGTTTTTGACAACACATCTGAGATTTGGCAAAAAGGAGTCAGTTGTCAGGAGCATTGTGTTGTGACACTGTAGTTAAGACTGAGAAATCTGAAAATGAAGAATATTTAGAACAAATGAATCAGCAGAATTCAGAATCAACTTAATCAAGTACAAGATAAAGAAACACATTCACCATAACAAGAACTGACAGTCAGCACAGGGCCATGCATTAAGGATGAATTTGTGTAGCATTTATGAGAACTGGGAATTAATGGAGGAGAGAGATGTAATCAGAAAGAGCTGATGGAGTCTTTAACAGAAATCATTCTTTCAGAAGGCTGAGTTTTATGACAAACTTGTCCACTCTTATCATTGATTGCTGCAGTTAATTAAATGTTGTAGCACAGTGGGGATATGGTGGACACTGGCTGAGTAGAAGGCATTGAGAAAAAATTAAAATGCATCAGAATATGCAAGATTTTTGTTAAAAATAAGGTTCGTTTTGTTTTTCTTTTAATGAAGTGACATCAGCTTTTTAGCATTTTACAGTAACAGAGTTGTCTTCTGGTCCATCAGCATTTAGCTCACATTTACTCACTCCAGTGAATCTTGGGGGTTACAGTTACCAGTTGGTTACAGATACTGCACTGACAATTAGATTTGGGTTCTTGCTCTCAGCTTCTGAATATATTTGATAATGATTAAAATGTTCTTTAGATATGAGGAGTTTTTGCTTGCCTTTTTTTTTATTTTCATGCAACCTTTTTATCTCTGAAATCAACATAACAAGTAAATAATTCACGGGGAAGCAGGAAGAATGGTGGGCCCTTGGTGTAGTGAATGTGACTGCACATTTCAAATACTTGATCACTTTGCAAAGTGAATGTGATGTTAATTGATTGGGGTTAGGGGAGCAGAAGAATACAACAGGAAAGACAGTCTTTATGAGCCAAAATAAAAATGTGTGAAAAGTAAACTATTAATAAAGTTCATGGACTAGAAAAACTATGACACACTTCTGCTGACCTCTCTGAAATGGTGAGTGTAGAGCTGCAATGACATTCCAGGATTGTATGAAAACTCATCTGGAAAGTCCTTCAAGTAAAGGCAAAGAAAACAGCAAAGAAAGAAAAAAAAAACAGAAGGCTAAGGTTATTAATCCTTTTACTGGGGCCTGTAATGACAGGACAAGGGCCAAAAGTTCTAAACCAAGAGCAAGTAGATTTAGATTGGACCTAGGGAAGAAAATTTTTATGATGAGGGTGGTCAGGCCCTGGCACAGGTTGTCCAGAAAAGCTGTGGCTGCCTCTGGATCCCTGGTAGTGTCTAAGCGAGGTTGGATGGGGCTTGGAGCAACCTGGGATAGTGGAAGGTGTCTCTGCCCATGGCAGAGATTGGGACTGTTCTTTGAGGTCCCTTCCAACCCAAACCAGTCTGTGATTCTGTGTTTCTAAACAGACTGTGCATCTGGAAAGTTGTATCCTGACAAAGAAGATCAATAAAATTGCCAGAGAAGGATAAGTGTTGTGTCTCTGCTTTCTTTGAGAGGCAATACACTGGCCAAAACTCAGTGATTTGTATTTGCCACTCTGAATGTCTTCTGTCAGTGGATCAGATGCCATCCTACTGAATCTGTTGCTCTCAGGATGAGTTATCTGGAATTGGCATTCTAATTCGTATTTCTCTTACACGCCAGATAGCTTACGTTTTAAATTGAATTGTTCATAAATGAGGACTGTGATGCACTTAAAAGAAAATCACTTTCTTTGGGCTAAATATCCAATATTACATGCTAATTGCGCCAGTGTGCCGCTAATTGATCTTTATTCTGCTGCTCCCTAAGAGATGATGGGTGTATCTATGGATTGGTAGAGTGGCTGAAACTTGCAGGTCTCCCTCAGAAAGGAGAGATTTTAAGTGATGCACATTGCAGAGTTTTTCTTCTTTTTACTGACAGGTGACAAAGTTTAGGAAGAGAAAGAGGGACATTGGAAATGAAAGTGAACAAGATACTTCTACAGATATTATTTTAGAAGAGCTGACTTTCAGAAGAAATGATTCATTATTGTTCTCCTACTGAGTGTACTGCACATTCTGAAACCTTATAGACAAGTCTCTGAAGCTACAAGTGTCTTCTACATCAACTAGGGTGGTAAAAGTCCAGAAAAAATATTGCATCTTGGATGTTCCCTTTCCTTTCACACTTCATAAATACACCAAGTAAGAGGATTGTAAAAATAGGGCATCTGAAGTTGTACTGTAGCCAAATTACAGTTTCACTCTGAGTTTGTTTTTAAAATATTTTTATTAACATCATGAATTTGGTCTACATGGCAAGGTTTTTTGGGGTGGATCACAGTTTAGAAAAGGACAAAAATCACTGAGCAGCAACTGGGAGAGAGAATATGTGAGAGGAGCAAGCACCAAGTTCAAAGAAGAGCCAAGTCTCTGTTCCAGCTACAGAGCTGATTCCCCTACAGTCTGTGAGGAAGAACAGGGGGAGGCAGGCTGTCCCCAGCTGCCCAGAGATGTCCATGATGGAGCTGACATACACCTGCAGTCCCTGTTTTTCGAGTGCAGGAAATTGCAATATACTTTCCATAGCAATGCTTTCTTTTGATCATAGTTTCTGCTCCTTCTGAAGACTTTTTATGGAGCAGAGGTGTGACAGAGGTAGTTTACGCATGTGGCCTTGCCAAGTGACATAGAAAGGAGTTACAAAAGGACGTGATGGACTGTTTGATGAATAAGAAAGTGTTTGCTCAAGTTCACTACCCTTATGAGAAACAGTGATCTGCATGAAAATTAAAATAAGGTAAATAAAATGATTGGGAAGTGCTATAAGACAAAAAAGCTCAGCATTCCTGAGAGACACCTCAAAGCACACAAAGTGTTCACATTAAAGGCCTTTAAGCTGAGATTCTTCACAGGCACTGGAATCTGCTGATGCTTTTCCCAGCTGTTCTGCATACTGACCCTTGAGTGTTCTCCCTTCAGAGTTTCCCTTTTCTCTGCCTGTAGGACATTTTCTGCCTGGAGAGACAGAATTTCTGTTCTGTTTGCATTCTCTGATCTGGGCTGTTGGCATGTGATAAGAGTCAATATATGACAAGATTTCTTCAAACCTCTGAGCAGTGTCTGAGGAACGGTCATAGAAACAAGCACTGGGAAAGGGGAGAGTAGGACTTGATTATTTCTGAGCAAAGGGAAGTTTTGGAGGCATTATACAGGGATCCTGTCATGATCACGTTTTCTAGTCTCATTTCATCGTAATGGTGAGGCCCAATTAGTCTGGAGTTTTCATGGGTCTGGCATAAAGAGAATCTCATCTCAGAAGAGAAACCTACACTGCTTGGTCCTGATTTCTGACTAGGAAGGTCATGTTGTGTAATTTTTCCTTGTTTAGACCAAAGTCAGTTTGAAGCTGAGTTCCAGCAGAGCTTGGTCCTGCATTTACACTTATCTCCAGATACTACAGTAATAACAACTCCAGGGAGCACATCCAGAGAGCCCAAGACCAGGTGACATCCCAATTCCTCTACCAGGTAAACTTGCTCTTGTTTGTAGCATTATAGTGGTGCTAAAACAGGCAGCACCTGGATTAAAGTCTATTTTTAAAGGAACAAAACATGAGTAAAGCTGGACACCCTGTTGGCAGAAGGAAAAGCACCTTCTTTTGACTTGCTTATAAACGATCACTGACCAAATCTGTGAATCTGAATTGCTCTCAGTTTTTAATAAGGAGACAACGATTGCTTAGCAACCAGAACATTTCCTTTAGACAATAAGAACTAAACAAACACATAACTCACATCAAGGTCAATTCAGCAATGAAAGGGAGAGGTTGGTACTGGAGTGGAAAAATGGAGTAACTGTGAGGGGGAAAATTGTGGTGAATTAAAAGTGTGTGTGTTCACCTGTGGAGGCTGAAGACCAGAGCAAAGAAGCAAACCCATCCAGAGTAAAAAGTAGTGTATAAGGACACTGACCAATATGGAGGGGTTATGGTGGGGCTTTGGCAGAGAACCAGAGTGTGAATTCCATGGATGCAGCACTGGGCACAGGAAGAGCTGCAGTGAAAAGCAGCCACTGGAGCACAGGCTGGGGACAGCTCCAAGACAGCCAAGCACAGGCTGAGGCCAGCAGGCAGCAGAAGGATGTGTGTGGGTGAGGATGGACATGTCAGAAAGTAGATCAGCCACAGCAGCCAGTCCAGCATTGCTGATGGGAGGTAACACAGGCAGGAGGTGATACTGGTGAGTCTGTAATTAAAAACCAAGAGAACACAGGAAAACACGGCAATAAGAGAGGGAACTGCAGTCAAACAGAGTGGTTTTCTTTGGAAGTGAGTGTTTACAGCCAGCCCTTGGAAAATGAGCTGAACCAAGGCCAGCGTGAGAAAATGTAAATTGGCATAAATAGTGTCTAGATGTTAATGTGCAGCTAATTTTTCAATTAGGCATAATCGCACTTGGCGAATAGAGGTGGATGACTTACAAGTGCTTTGGCCTGGACAAGTCCCTCTCAGCTGTATCTGTTGTTGGTGGGAGTTTCTTTCACATGTTTTGTTTTGCTGTATGCAAACTGCAGAGCAAGCTGACATTTCCTGCATAAACCGGAGAAAAACCAGGTGGAATTGAGTCTGACGGACTCCAAGGGGAACACTTGTTTTTTGTATCAGGGAGTGTGTTAGATAGACAACTGGTAGGTAAATCAAATAGGCAGTGCCTGTGTCTTTTTCTTTAGTCAGATCAAACTTTGGCCTTTGAATTCAGCTGGTGAGCTCTGACTGACTCCCTTTGTCCTCTCTGTGGTAAGAACAGAAGGAAACAGAGCAGTTTCCCCAAAGGCTCATTGCAGCTGGCAGTGTCACCATCCCTTGTCAACTCTCATAACCCTCATGCTCAGTTAGGATGGGAACTTCTGCATCTTTTGCCTTACTTGCTGCAGTTTCCCACTGAAAGGAGATTTCAGAAGCAGAGTTGTCAGCTGAGTAGGTGAGACCCATGGATTTCTTCCTGTGCCAGGACATTGGTTAAGCAGCTCCCACAAGGGGCAGAGGAAATGTCCCCTTTGCACTGTGGGGCCTTCAGAGACAGGCATGGGATGGATTGCACTGGAGATCACAATCCCCCAGCAGCTCTCACATCTTCAGCCCTCAGTTCTGGCTGTACCCTTCTATCATAAATAAGATGCACCTTTTTTTGTGACTTTCTCTTCAGTTTTTCTCCTCAAGATTTGACAAAAGTCTCTCCTTATATCTTCTTACCATGTGCTTTGTTTACTCCATTTGCTGTTTCCTTCACTGCACCTGTCCCGTTTTTCCAGCGTTTCCACTTCCACTGCCCTTCTTGTGTTGCAGGTTGTGAAGAGGTGGCACATTTTGGCACATTCTGGGCTTCACTCCCTCTGTCAGTCTGTTTTGGGCTCTGCCTCACACACAGGCTGGCACTGGCAGCACTGCAGCAGCAGCAGAGCATCTTTGCAGCTCAGTGCTCAATCCCCGACCCGTGGCCTGCCTTTGCCGAGGGCTGAGCTCAGTAAGTGACAGCTCACTATAGAGCTGCAGGCAGCCGTGAGACCATTTGCCAGGCATGTCTGGCTGATCTGCATATGCTATTTGAGTGCTCTTTCACCCTTCCAGATCGTGGCTTTATCCTTTACGCTGCGTTTTATCTTGTGAAAAAAAATGACTTTTTCACTCTTAAATATTTTTCTCGTTTTCCTGTAATGAAAAGTCATTCTCCCAAGAAGGCCATTGGCCAGTTCCTCAGGGTTGGTCAGCTAAGGAGAGTCTTTAATGGAGCAGTGCCTCCATGTGAATGCACCTCTGCAAGGAACATCAAGCACGTTACTTTTATTTTGCCTCTGTAAATGTGCTCAGAGAGTGCTGTGAGCAGCCACAGAGCTCTGACTGTCCCTGCAAAGTGGTGTTTGGGTGGAGGGAGGCTCTGCTGGGAAGAAGATCAGATCAGGAAGGCTCACTGGGGAGAGGGGAGTGATGAGTTTCAGGAGAGCACTGCTCTCTCTCCCTGCAGCCTCTGTACCTGCCTGGTGAAAGCTGAGCTTTGTCAGTGGTGCCTGTGGTACATAAATGCTCAGAGATTTGCAGAGGTACCTTTAGCTGCATCATTTCCAACCAGCTCCAGGCCTTCTCACTCCCAAGGCTCATGCTGGGGCTTGTGCTGCCTTATGCATATGACTGAAGGCACAGAGTTAATGCAGAAAGAGTTAATGGGATTTTGGAGCAGAAACCAAGGTTTTCTGTACTGTAAACTGTAACAAAAACTGAATCTCTTTCCATTGCTTTCTCTGCTTGAGGGGCAAAGCATCTTTAACTGCTTTCTTCTTGTATTTGTGAAATGCAAGGATGGGCAGTGAAGAAACTGTCCTTCCTTCCTTCCTTCCTTCCTTCCTTCCTTCCTTCCTGAATTCCTGAATTCCTGAATTCCTGAATTCCTGAATTCCTGAATTCCTTCCTGAATTCCTGAATTCCTGAATTCCTGAATTCCTGAATTCCTGAATTCCTTCCTGAATTCCTTCCTGAATTCCTGAATTCCTGAATTCCTGAATTCCTGAATTCCTTCCTTCCTGAATTCCTGAATTCCTGAATTCCTGAATTCCTTCCTTCCAGAATTCCTTCCTTCCAGAATTCCTTCCTTCCTCCTTCCTTCCAGAATTCCTTCCTTCCAGAATTCCTTCCTTCCTCCTTTCTTCTGGAATTCCTTCCTTCCTTCGAGTTTTTTACAGTGGAATCCAAGGGGGTTAATAGTCATGGCGTGGAGGCCTGCAGAATTGGCCATTCCTCTAGGGACATCCTTCTGCCAGGCAAACAGAAAGAAGATGAGACACTTTGAGGAAAAGCAGATTTCCACAGCTTCTCTCTGCAGTGCTGACACCACGCTGTGCTGGTGCTGTTCGAGCTCCAGGTGGCTCTGGGGACCTGCTGGGCACCTCTGCCTCAGCAGCAGAGTTTCATTCACCTTCCTAGTGGCTCTGCATGATCCCTCGCTCCAGAGATCACTGGGCAGATTGTGAACCCTCTGCCTTTGCAAGGAGAAAACATTCTGCAAACTCCCTGGACTCGTTAGGGGAACAGCAAGCTAACGTTAATTAAAGCAAACCCACTTGGGAAGCTTTTAATGAAAACCTTCTCTGAATGTGCTGGCTTCCCAGTCAACACTGAATTTCACATCTTTGCTGGTATTAAGAGAAATCTGGTTTTGATATTGTGTCTTCACTGGACATTAAAGGATGACACTCGAGCTAAAATGTGTGGTCAACTTCTCATATAATTTACTCAATAAACTGTACAACATTTTCAGTTACATTAACTGAATAATTGCTTTCATTTGCCAGTTTAATTTGAACAGAATAAGGCACTGCTAGGGAAGGGGAGGCTTGACAGTCAGGCCTTGAAAGCAGATGAGTACTTTAAATCGTCCTAATTTAAGGAAGATGCTGAATTTCTTTTGTAAGAGGACTGCAGCAACAGCCTATGTGCTTTGTTTGGCTTAACTGTGCTTCAGACAAAAGCACCTGATCTCTGGCTCCCTCATGTCCTAGGAAAAGAGTGGCATGTGTGACTTACTTCCTTAGAACAGATTAATGTCCGTATCCGTCAGCTTGATTGACTGGAAAATATTTGCTTACAAGAAGATGTTGGTGGATTTTTTGAGGGAAACTGACCTCAGTAATTGCTGCAGAGTAAAGCACGTGTGGAACAGGAGCGCGCAGCTGCTGGCAGTGAGGTTGATCCAGACCCCACCTGATGACCAGGGCTTGTGCAGAAAATATATGTGTGCCTTTATTTAAAGTTTCCTTTTCTTTCTTCCCTTCCCTTTCCTCATTCCAGAGTGTTCTCCTTAAACCAAGACACCATCTGGTCATCACCTTTGGGAAAGTGGGAACAGGACCACGAACTGTGTTTCTCTTCTGTTTGACAAATGCTTGAAGTCCTTTCACAATGCTGAGAATCTGAGAGTGCCATGAATGCTTTAAGGCTCTCTGTTTTGCTGGTTTTCACAGAATTTTTGAGTGTTATTTCAAGTTCATTTGCCCTCCAGGTGTACAGGAGAAAAGTGTCAAAAGAGAATGAGAGGAGAGCCACAAAGATCAGGGAGCATGCAAGTAGCCTGTGCTACATCAGCAGGATGAGAAACAGGAAAAAATAAGCAGATTCATTACATTCAATGGCATGAAAATATTCAATGGCACTTTGAATGAGCCCCTGCACGTGGTGACTTTTTATAAAATTGCTGGGTATTGACACATTGGTTGGACAAGGGAGATAAGCCAAAAATACATGCTATTGCAAGATAACCAGTGCAGCATAATAAATGTCAATGCCTTATCACTGTACACTATTTGTACTCCAAATGTGAGCTGGTGGGGCTGATTCTGAATGCAAAAAAGCTTCTGGAGTCAACAGAGTTTCAGTCCAGGAAGGGTGCAAGGTGCTGAGAAGGAGCCACAGCTGTTGTGATGAGTATTTTGCTGGAGAAGATGAATTGCCAGAAGAGCAACCTGTTCTAAATGAAAATTAAATATAGGAATATTTCAATTGTCCTTTGCTCCCTGTAGCCACAAAGATCAGAATTTCTGAGCTGCTGGTGGAGACTCCAATTGTACTTTCTGTGGATGTTCCCTTGAGGGCTTCAGCAGTTTTTGTAATTGTTAAACATTTGCTGCACACCATGTCCACCCCAAAAAATTGGCTTTGCAACACCTATAAATCCATCTGCATACCTTACAGGAAGCCTATTTAGTATAACAGACCTTTCTCCTCCATGAGAATTAAAATCTGTATCTAATTTCAATAATTATAGAAACTGATATTAATAATTAAATAACCTGATGCTTAATTATCTGCTAAGCAATGAACTGCAACTAGTCCATTACCCTCTACACCAAGAAATGTAACTGAACAGATGGCTTAGCAGTAGCTTTTCCTCATGCAGCTGACATCACAACAGCTTTTTTTCAATGAAAGGAAATAAAACTTAATTTTTGGAAATTCAACTCCTCAGAGACACATAGTGTTTACATATTTTATAGAAGTCTCTGCTCCCTACACAGCTTGGGAAAATTAACTTTACTTTTCTAACACCTTCTTGTAGTTCTTAGTTTTCCTTTTGGTGCTTGTTTTGTTTTTTTTTCTTTCAAAATAAGAGACTTCATGTCAAAAGGAATAGCATGACAGACATATTTCTTTTAAAAAATAGAAAAAAGTTCCACTGTTTGACCTTCTCCTCTTTTTATCTGTCTGCATTTTATCAATAAATGGTGCAATTTTGATTCTCAAAATTTAAAATACTGACTTTTTAGTAAGATGAGTGTCTTGCTTGAGTAATCTTCTGTTTCATCTTTGGTGTTTTGGTACAAATTCTAGCATTGAGGGCTCAAGAGCACTCATGCCATGGATTAGCTGGAATCAGACTGCTCTAAGGACAGAATGACATCATTCTGACCAGTATATGGTGAAAATCAGCAAAAGGAACAATTATTTAGGAATCAAAGCAAAAAAAAAAAAAGAGAAGGAGAAGAAGGAGAAGAAGGAGAAGAAGGAGAAAGAAGGAGAAGGAGAAAAAGGAAAAGGAGAAAAAGGAAAAGGAAGGGAAGGGAAGGGAAGGGAAGGGAAGGGAAGGGAAGGGAAGGGAAGGGAAGGGAAGGGAAGGGAAGGGAAAAGGGAAGGGGAAAAAGGAAGGGAAAAAGTTAAGGCAAGTTAAGGCAAGTAAGGAAAGGAAAGGAAAGGAAAGGAAAGGAAAGGAAAGGAAAGGAAAGGAAAGGAAAGGAAAGGAAAGGAAAGGAAAGGAAAGGAAAGGAAAGGAAAGGAAAAAGTTAAGGAAAGTTAAGGAAAGTCAGGAAAGGAAAGGAAAGAAAAGTCAGGAAAGGAAAGTCAAGGAAAGTCAGGGCTGGGCAGGGCAGGGCAGGGCAGGGCAGGGCAGGGCAGGGCAGGGCAGGGCAGGGAAGGGAAGGGAAGGGAAGGGAAGGGAAGGGAAGGGAAGGGAAGGGAAGGGAAGGGAAGGGAAGGGAAGGGAAGGGAAGGGAAAGGGAAAGGGAAAGGGAAAGGGAAAAAGGAAAGGATAAAAATACATTCCTTTTATCAAATGAAACTGGTTGAAGTGAGCTTCATATTTGTTCCAATAATCAATGCAAAACAGATAATTAACATTGTTCCTTAGTCCACTAATGACATTTTTATGAGCCTTGAATTTTTTGAACCCACAAGGTGTGATTCTTGGGGTTGTTCTGTGTGGGGCTGAGAGTTAGACTTTCCTGGTGGATCCCTTCCTTCTCAGAGTATTCTATGATTTTATGACTCCATGATTAAACAATTTGAGTGTATGGTGACATTCAAGCTGTAAAAAAGCACAAAAATGTGAAGGGAAATCTGCATTTTACCTTCAGTTAACAGACTTCAAGAGGCTCCAGCTCAATACCAATTGACCAAGGTTTTGAATGTGCTGCTGGGTGTGATATGGGAAAACCCAAATTCCTTCGTTTTGCACAGAATCCTGACAAACCCTGCTGACAGCAGTCCCATAAAGGTCTTTGGTAGCCTTGGGCTCACTAGCCTGATTAGCGTTAGGTTTGGGAGCTTCTCTTGCCCCTTCTTTCCCATGAAATTTTTGAGATCCTACTACAGACATGTCCTGCCTCTTAAGAAGTCCTGGGCATACAGGGATGGAAAGCCAGGTTTTCCCAGGAGCGTGGACAACATTAGAAAACCATAAAATCTTACAAATTTACTAATCATGTTTTCAAACAGAAAGCAAAATTTAAAAATTTTCAGTGATAAAGTGTGAAAATTTACCCTGACACGAGCTACTGCCTGGAACATGAGGCCTCAGGAGGCTGGTGAGTGAAGCAGTGGTGGAGTTACTTCCCAAGCACTCTTAAGCATAAAAACATGGAGAGCATTAAAGGAATTCAGAATTTATTGCTCAGAATCTGGAAGCCAATTAAGGTTTAATTTGCTGTCTTCAGCACAGACAATCCAAATTTATCACCATATAAGCCAAGTCCTGTGTGTCATGTGGGACTTCCCCACTGACTTCTTAAATTCTCAGTTCCGTAACTGCAAATGATGGGCTTGCCATGGGCTCGTGCATTCCTTTGGGGATGGCTCTGCTCCAGGATGGCATCCTGCAGAGGATGCAGGTGGATTTTGTGCTGCTTCGTGGCGTGCAGGTGGACAATAAAGTCTGAGCCAGTCCTGCTGTGTGATTGGGGCGGGGGAAATTTGGGAGCAGCCCTGGCCCTTTATCATCTCATCTGCATCTCATGTCTGCATGTCCTATTCAGTTGTACACACAGAAAAGAAAATGCTGCTCCTGTTCTTGTTTTCATTTCCCATTTTGTTATTTTCAGTTGAAAATGCATTCTGAATCTTTACTATGCAATGTTTGAACATTAAAGAGATGTAAATATTTGACAGAAAATTTTCCTCTCTCTTGTCATTGCTGTAAATGTACTTACACTGCCTCTGTTATTATATTTTTACTCAAGAGGTTAGAATAGGTTATCTAATTAGACTGTCTGGCCGCAAAAACTCATTGACAGATAACACACAGTATTCTCTGCGTCAAAGTATCTGGTAGTCTCCAGTCCTAAAACAATACTTTTATTTAAGAATCTAAGGAAGCAAGAAGCCGATTGTGTGTGTGGTTAAAAAAGCTAAAAACACGTCTTTCCCAAAGCACTTTTGTAAATGTGCCCTAGGGCAAAGGGAAGATATTCACTATGCAAGAACACATGTTGGCTAAACATTTTACTGGCTTCTGATGGGAGTGATTGAGTGTTTTGTGAAAATTGTGATCACAGTACATAATTCACCCCCCCTTTTTTTTTTCTCTACAAGCAGAAATTACAAAGTCAGACTGTCTCACATGGTCTCCTTCCTTTTTTTTTTTTTTTTTTTTTTTTTTTTTTTTTTTTACTCAGAGTGTTCTTTAATGTGTATGAAACAGCCAGTTCTAGAAATAAAGAGAAATTAGTCCTCAGATGTTAAAATAATCAAGAACATAATCTCAGGAACATAATCTGGAATATTTACTTATCTTGCAGAACACTTGACAAGAATAAACACCACCACCAACCCCAACTGCTGGTCAACTTCTCTTGATTGCTTTATTCAAGAAGCAATTACACACCATTATGTGAACATCACCAGGATTTGTGAGGAAACCTGTGCTGCCTGTCATAACTCTTTGTAATTAAAGTCACCTGTGAAACATGGCATTGCTAAAAATTGTTAACATTTTACTAGAGAAGAAGGAAAGGCAATAGGGAATCAGGATTTCAAGACTAAATCCACATAAAACATGTCACACTATGCCACAGAATGTATGGCAGGAGCCTTGTGTGACCAAAACCCAGCAATTTTCACAGTGGAAAACTTTACTGTCAGTGCATTGAACCGAAACTGCTTTGTTCACTCAGTTTTCCTTCATATGTTACTGCTTATTTTACACTCACAACACAATCCCAGAGGAACATATAATGGACACTGCAAAGTTTCAGGGCTACATCATCACTGAAGTACATCAGCTTGCTCTTGAAGGCAAGAGTCCTAAGTAACATCGATTTTGTGAGTAACTCTAGCAAAAAAAAATAATCAGACAAATGCTTCTGTATTTGCAAAAAGAAAATAAAAGAAATCAAGAAAACCAGGAAAGATAAATGCAGAAATGCTACCAAACGGAATGCTTTTGCAGAAATAGGCTTTTCCTAAAACTGCTTTAATGAAAGTTCAAGCCTTCTAAAGTTGGTGGCTTTCATTATACAAAGCCACTGATAACCACTTTATCAGCTAATTCCTTACCTTGTAAAATGCACTTTCAGTGAAAAGCAGTGCATGACCCATTTGTCAGCCTGCAAAAATCCATCATGGGCTTGTAAAAGCTGTCCACTCCCTGGTGATTGATGGACTCAAGGATGTTGTTTACAGAAAAGCCAAGTAGATGTTCATGTTAGGGCAGAAGGGCCAAGTGATAAAAATATAAAGTTAAAGCATCTGACAAGGGATGTACTCCAGCTCCCCTTTGCTATCACTTTGTTGCTATTCAGTGACTATTTTATGGCCCATGCCAGTATGTAAATTATCTTGGTTTCATATTTTGCAATGCATAAATTAGAAAGTTTGAAAAAAGGAGATATAGCTGGAAAACGGGACACTGTTAAAGTGATGCAGTTGGTCCTGTCTTTCCTTGTAATGCCCAACTCATTTGGTTATTAAATAGTGAAAAATACGCAATGTGTGTGACAAATTTAATATTTAAGAATTATACATTTCGTGGGTTACCTCTTAGAATCTTCATCTGTTTGTGCTTGCCTAAAGAAGGGAATTTCTTGTCTGAATCCTCTCCATCTTCATATGTCCCACTCAACTTACTGCATATATTCTGTGGATAAAGAACATATAAACTCTACCTCTGCAAGAGCTTTCTCCTACAGAGCAAGAGAAATCACAATATTACTTTTTAATAAACTCTCTACTGCTACCACTTCTGGGAAAATATTTCCGGAGTTTTCTACAAAATGATTGTACGACCAGAATTGTACTGTGTTGACTCCAGAAAAAAAAATTTAAAAATTAAGCAATCTATGCAATGAACAAATGGCAGTAAGGATTTTGGAAAATTTTACCAGTAGAAGGTGAAGTCTTTCATCTCAGCAAAACACTTAGAAATGTTTCTTACCCAGAAATATGGGGGAAAGCAGAGAACAAGAAAGCCAGAACAGGGCACAAGTACCATTAATTAAACTGATTGCCTGAAGAGGGTCAGAATTGTGTTCATCCATGTACAGGTCCCAGTGGCTGAAGGTGCTTTTGTGTTATGTGTATCTCTTTTGACTAAAAGTACCTCAAAGGTTCTGCGTTTCTGAATCAGAGAGGTTTCAGTTTAAATGAAGAGAAAAAAAAAATAAAATAAAGAGCTCACATGACTGCTCATGTGATGCTGCAGTGTTCCCCGCCCCCAGTAAGTTTTCCTAAATTGGTGTACCTTACCAGTCATCATGCTCAGGATTAGGTGAGTATGGGAAACTAAACTTCTAATTAAAAAAAAAAAAAATAAAAATAAAGGGAATATCTTAAAATGCATAGGCACTATATTTTAAATTGCATGACATACAGTTTCACTCTCCCTTCCAAGTTCTCTTTGTGACACAAGGCTGGTGGGAAGAAACAGCTTTTCCAGCTGCTTACACTCTCATGACAAAGGAGAGTAAGTGTCATCTGGTTGCCTTCTCAGGAGGTAGAAAGCACAGTTTTAAATATCTCTAAAAGTTCAGGAAATGCTGGGAAATACTGATTGAAACTTCCTGACTGTAGAAGCAACCTTGATCTGCTAGACCACATGGAAGGAATGCCTGCAGGACACTGAACAAAGTGAGCTGCAGAAAACTCAAATTAAGCTTCGCCTAAAAGACATTTATGTGACACACTAATTGGATTTGGTCCTCTCAGCCTCTGCATAACTGTGTCTTTATGGTTTGGCTCCTATTTTTGCAGTGTTCTTGACTTCACATCTCTTATTTTCTTAAGAAGCTATCTGCAAAGTATATTGCTTGTGAAAGTTTTGAAGTTTGACCTTTTTCTCTCTGGGAAGCAATTATGAAGAAGAATGTGGATATTGAAAATATTATCTCTTTGGTTTTCAGTAATGTCTTAGTCCAACAAAGACATAACATTTTCTTAACAACCTGACCTTGCTGACTCAAAATGTGGGGAATAATTTTATGCTGGTGCCATTCCACTGGACTTCTTAAATTCTAAATTATCTGTAATGATTTACATTAGAAAAGAAGAAGATTTCCTTCTAATATGGCACTGGAGGAGACTGAGGAGCTCCAAGGGACTTGTACTCATGCAGAGGCATGGAAAAAGTGAAGCACAAGCACAAAAATAAAGTTTATTGAATCCCTGTTACAACACAGCAGGTTAACAATGCTGTTTCAGGAGGTTTCTCTCTCTTCAGTTGAGGATTCTCAGGCTGAGCTCCACCAGGGGCTTTAGATGATTATCTGGATGATTCTGCTCCACATCCAAGACAGAGTTACCAGGTGCCTAAAGCCATTAATTGATTCTGTTTTGATGCAGTGGGGCACCTCTCCAGGTTTTGCAAGTCAGGTAATTTTTATTATATTTCTTAATGTTCAGAGACAGCACATAGATTTTGGAAACAAAACTGATCATGGTTTGTTCTAAGGAGTTGACTCACCCTTTAGCTGGAATATTCCTGGATCCTCATCCTAAAAAAGAACAAAAAGCCTTGAGCAACAAATAAGCAAAAGGGTGGCAGAATTTCCCCATTTTCTGTTCTGCCAGGAGTCACAGCAGAGTTGTATCCCACACAGTGAGTTGCAGGGCAGCAGGGGTAGAAAAAGATATGTCCTTCATGCCGGAGGAACAAGTTCATGTCCAGTATCAGCAGAGATCAAGGCAGGGAACATGAGCAGGGCACGAATGGCAGCGATGAGAGTGAGGACGAGCATTTGTTCTCTTTCTTGTTCCTCTAAGTGTTCCTAACCCAGGCTGCCACAGGCTTCAGAAAATTAGGTACATGTCAAGAACAACACGTTTAGCAGCATCTTGTACAAACATTCTTCCAAGGTGGTCACACTGCAGAAAAGCTCACTGAAGCTCAGTCTTGTTCAGTCTTGTTGGCATCTTCTGCTTTGTCAGATCAGCTGCAAAGCTGTATTTTATGCTAATGAAGTCTCTCTCTCTCTGTCTCAGTAAAACTTTCCCATGGTTTTGTTAAGAATAAAAAAGGAAATCTGATTCATGGCATAAGCATAGAGTACCTAAAGAAAACCCTGTGTTTGATTTAGAATGACCTGAAATGAAAGGCCGGAAATCAAAAGGATTAAAAAGTAATGAGGGGGGTGGAAGACAGAAATAATGAGGAAAAAGAAAGGAAGCAGACATTTGTAAGAAGCTTGCCAAGATTCATTGCTTCTTGGTGGTATTTCAAGGACTCTGTAGTTACTCAATAGACAGAGGAAAATTGACTGTGCACATACAGATATTCCCTGTGCTCCCCCAGAGCCTCCTGGAGCTGAGGGAATTCAGCCATGTGAGAGTAAAGAAGAATCACTTGCCTTCAGTTAGATCTGTAGTCAGTACTGGTAAGACACTTTAAACAGACCCTTGTTTTCCCTGGCTGCTGTCATGGCCCAGACCGCAATGCTGAGCACAAACTCAGTTTGGCTCTTCCATCCCTTCCCACTGTGGTCTCAGCATGGGGTGCTGGTGTCTGGTGCCCAAATATTGCACAGGGCAACTGAGACACTACAGAGCATCTTGATTTTGCATCAGTCTTGTCATTATCTGCAAAGATAGCAGTCTCTGGACAGAGCTTTTTCTTGTTTCTCTTCCATTCACATTAATGTGACTGAGCAGGGGCACCCATGAGTGCCCCAGTGTTTTTGACAACTGTGTTTTAGCTGTGGAGGTGGAAATTAGTAATAAACTGGCAGGAACTCCTTGGGTCAGGAAATAAAATCCGATCACCCCAGTCATAAATTACATCAAGTTCTGTCCAATACCAAGTTTTCTGTTCTAACCTCTATTAGGAGAGCTATTCCATAACCTCCTTTCTCTGACAATTAGAAATCATCTTCTAAATTGCATCCTAAGCTTTTTAATAGCCAGTTGATACCCATTTGTTCTTGTGCCAGAGCTTTTCTCCAGGTTTAATCACTCTCCTGCCTCCCCTCCCCCCCTCCTTGTTGGAACAAGTGACTAATTAATATGTTGAGAGAAAATGCTGAGAATCTGGTAAATCTCTTCATGCTGAACTTAAGATTTCCCTGGTTTTTTTTCATTATCTCATGAGACTCAGCATGTCCTGGAACCAGCCATTTAGTTAGGTTCTGATGTCTTACCCTTTATCATCCTTGGGTCTTCCTCTGTCTATCTAAAGTTGTGATGAGGTTTGCAGGGGAGTTGGAAGGTGTGAGTTCTGGCAACTTCAAAAATGCACACAGACTAAAGGCCAGAGAAGAAACAGCATTTCTCTTTTGAGGGGTTCTTCTTTTCCTAATTCTATGAAACTTCTCAGTGATGTTTGTGCTCATCCAGAGTCTTGAGTCTTCAGGATTTTCAAAATCTTCCTTCCTTGGCCTTTCCCTAATTGAAAGCTTGCTGGCTCTTGGAAGGGGAATGGGGGTGGGATAAACATAATTATCTCACCTCATTAGCTGTGGCATTTTATGCAAGGGACAGGCAGGCTGTCATTTACAGGACAGCTGACAGCTCTCCATCTGCACCAAGTCTGAGTCAGATGGAATCTGTGTTGATACAGAAGTCAGAGCAAAAGAGAAAGAAAACAGCACGTGACCTGAAAATTTGGAGAAAATGGTGACTGAGCATGCAAATCTGCATTATTTCATCTGTATTTAGGCCCAAATAAGTTGTTATTCCTGACACGGGCATCCTTTCATGATGTTCAACAAGTGAATGCATCGTGCCAGTTTCCATGGGTGCTGGATGGGAGCGTCTGCTGCTTTTCTCTGGCACATTTCAGAGGAAGCTGAGGAGCCCAAGTCACAGCTGGGGGTGCCATTGGAGAGCTTTATCTGCACTACAACACATTTTGGGCAATAAGGCTCAACACTCCCTGTGCTAATGCTCAAAGCAGAAGCCACAGTCTACTTCTATCCCTTAGTCCATTAGGCCTAGGTACCTGCAGCATCTCTTATACCATGCCAAGTGCTGGTGTGGCCAGGTGGGCAGTGGGATATTTTGATTCTCTTCTTCTTATTACTATTTGAGTGTATTTCTAGATTGATCTGTGAACTTTTCTTCTGGCATGAATGATTTCAAAACAGTGGCTTTGACTTTTGTATGATTGCCAGTGACTCACATGTAAAAGTTTCCTGTGTACTCTGCACTGAAAGTTATAGTCCTTATGAATCATACAAATAAAAAAAACCCAGGAAGATGTGATAGGCCGTAAAGACAAAAAATGCTTTGACATGTTAAAAAAAAGGAGAAAAACATGCAAAAACCCCCTAAAATGAAAACAGATTGTCATGTGATTAACTCAATATGGGATTTAGCATGTACACAATGAAAATGAAGCATATTTAGGTCCATTACAGTATAATCAGACAGAGAGCAGTGTTGGCACCTATCAAGGGCACTGACTCAAATCAGTAATGATTTCAGTTCTTTTAGCAACAACCTCTGCACAGTGACTTGTCCTTCTTCCCACATCCACATCCACCCAAGTTTGACATACTTTAAAAACTTGTCACTACCCTGGAAGAAACACAAATTTCCAGACACAAAGCGGCAGTACGCAGGTCCTCTTTGGATCAGGCAGACACACATCATGCAAACTGAAAACACCCTTGGATGCATCCCCAGGACCCACTCCACAGCAAGGTCACCCACCTCTTACACAGCTCCTTCCCTCTGCAGGAAGGGATTTATCAAGCAAGCAAACACCACCGGAATCATTTTACTGCTGAGGAAACAGAATCCCACAGAGGTCCCTCCTCCAGCTAATGGAGGTGATGCTTTAGAGTACGGGTCTCAGTCTGGTGCTTTAACCTCGAGACCTCAGTGCTTTGTCATGCCAAAACACAACTGAGCTGCTGCTGCTGCTGCACAGCTTTCAGCCCCTCTGTTAATGTGCTGAAAGCACCCAAAGAGCTTTCTCCTTCCCAGACATCAGGCTATTAGTGAAATAGAACACTGCAAACCCACGTCATATAAAGGACAGGAGTTGTGTGCCTCTTTTTGTTGGTGGATGAATAAAATAGATGGGGTGTGTTGCCCTCAGCCAAGCACACAGAGTAATGGGGGAGAGGCAGAACAAAGGGTGCAAAAAGGATCAAGAACATGGTGGGGAAAACTGGAGATTTTGAAATAATACATTTTGAGAGAAGAACTGGAAAAAAATGTCATAGTTCCATTCACTCTCGTGGGAGCTTGAAGAGTTTTGTCATGGGTGACATCATGAAGACCATGATGGAAGACTTTCCTCACCACTTTGCACGTGTCCACCATCCCCTTGCAGCATGCACTGCCCCTTCAGAGCAGACTGCAGTCTCTCAGACACCTTCTTGTCCTTTTTATATTAATGATCTTGAGCATAGACCACACTGAACAGCACCCAGCCTCTGTTTTTTGACGTGGTTTGCTTCTTTTCAGCAAAACAGCCCCCAGTCTGTTATATTTTCAGAGGCATGTCAAGTTCTTAACTGAGGAGGCTGAGTGCAGAAGAGAAAAGGGTTAAAAAGAACCCAGAAAAATATCTGAGGTCTTTCTTCCCCATAAACCAGAAGGGAAGAAAATGAGTCAGAGGAAAGACCAAATTCAGTACAGATTCATATACTCTGAGATTGCCTTTCATGAAGCTAGTTTTAAAAGATATTAATTCAATACGAGCATTTCCCAAGATCTGTAAAAAAAAATGTTGAAGTAGGAAAATACCATGAGGAGATATGAACCCAGATTTATCCACTGAGTCAAACACTGGAAAAGGCTGCCCAGGGCAGTGGTGTAATCACCATCCTTGGAGGGATTTAAAATAAATGGAGATGTGGCACTTACAGATATGGTCTTCTGGTGGGCTTGGCAGTGCCTGGATAAAAATTTGGCTTGATATTTCAAGGATTTTTTCCAGCCTAAATGATTCGGTGATGCTGTGATTCTAAACATACTTGGGAAAACCTTATCTAGCAAAATTTTCAGTGCTTGACTGTTCGTGACAATATATATTACTAATCACTCTAGTTCTCATAGAAAGAATATTTTTTAAAAAATTAAGAAAACTGGGGAAGTAGGTGAGAATTGATCACATTCAGTCCACTTGGGGGGAGACAATCTACACTTATGCCACTGTTTTTCTGTATTTCCCTGCAAATGGATATGTCTTTGTTCTGAAACAGCATTGTCAGCTGGCAATTTACACTCCTTTAAAGAAATAAGGTTAAGAGTGTATATGAGTTAAAAACAAGATCATTAAAAGAGGTTTGATTCACATGCAGTCAGTCCCAAAATGCCCCTTGATCCTCTCTTTAAGCAATCAGTAGAAAATGAAAATTCCTTTTATTTCCTGTTGATGTTTTCTGATTTAGAATTGTTTTGTATGTGTTTGTTTTAAATTATCCATTCATACATTTCCTAACACAAGATGTTATAGTCCAGCAGTGAAGCTGCAAAAAGCAACCTGGATGATAAAAACAAAAATCAAAGAATGTACCACCTTCCTTGTTCCCTGTATTTAATTTAGTTCTGTTTGGGAAGGAAGAGAAAAATAATGATAGGGGGAAAGAGGGAAGGCTCAAGAGAGCAGGACAGTCAGGTACAAGTGACTGTAAGATTTCTGAAGCAAAGAGAATTGCCCAAAGACTCTTGAAAACTGCTGGGTTTTGCAAACCTGGAAGTTGTACCAATGAAAATGAAGTGCAATAAACTGTTTATAGAATTAGCAGAAGCACATTAGGGTACCAATAACCCTCTGACCACTCTCCTGGGGAAAAGTTATTGTCATCTCTTCTTTTACTGAAGGATTAGGGCCACTCTCTCTTTTTTTCTCCTAAATTCATGTGTTTAAGGCAGTATTTGGAACCTTTTAGACAATTGTTTGAAATTCAGTTAAGCTCAGAAACTGAGTGGCAGTGGGAGGAGGACAAATACAAACTGTTTATTTTGCATTTCATCAGAGAACCAGGCTAAAAAGAGGATTGTCAAACAGGAAGGGTTAAAATCCTGGAACATCTCTCCCCCACACCCCTTATACGAAGCCCTCTTTTTTCTTTTCATTGAATTCCAGCCAGCAATTCCAAACTAATAGTTTGCCACTGAAGGCACAAGGCTGCCTGCTGTGGTTTCTTTTTTATTCTGTAAATAGACTGATGTTACAGGTCATGGCTTCCCACACAACCAGAAGTAAGGAACTGGAAAAAATCAGCCCTGAAGAAGGACAGGGCCATGCAGAGGTCCAGGGCATGCTCAGCAGGCTTAGTGGGGACCATCAGGCTCATAAGTAGGATACCTAGTAAGGTTAAATAAGTGTAGCTCTAAGTAAGTTTCTTTGTTTAGGCTGCAGTAATTGCATCTAATTTAAATTTCCATTTCAGACAGTTTTAATTTTTAAATTAGGGTGGCATTGCTGTGCTTGTCATCCAATTGCATTAATTTACATAACTATCCTTGTGTGCATATTTTGAGAGGGAGAAAAGTTAATTTAGGGAAACCCATTAGAAACTCTTTTTGCCTATTCACTTTATCTCTCAGGTTGCAAGTTTTCGAGATTCTCAGTTGCATCTGCCGTTCCAGGGACAGTCAAATGACATCCCCCTCAACAGCAGTTAAGACAGGTTAAATAAAATCTACATAACTCTGCCTGGGGCTGCTTTTGGAGAAGGATCAAAACACAAAGGTTTCAAATCAGTGTCTGGTACCTCTGTGTGCATGAAAACAAAGGCACCAGGGCAGGGAGGAGTGGCTGCGGAAGGGTTCAGGGCTGAGGTCGAAGTTTGAATTCTAAGGTTTACACATCCTTGGGGATGCTGGTCCTCCTTCTGACATGTGTGTCTGAGGGAGAGTCCCATTAAAAGAAATGTGTTCCAGGCTCCTGAAAATGCCACAGCCTTTATTGGCTGCCCCAGGAAGGGGCTTTAATACTCCTTTAATTACCTGCCCTTGAACCTTAGCTATAGACAGTGTGCTTCTGGCCCTCCTCCAGATCTCTAGAACATCAGAGAGATGCTTTCTGCCTCATGAAAGGTGACCTGTGGTGCTATTTCAGTGTTTCTGTAGTGAGTAGAACAGAGGCATCTGTGTAGTTTTCTAAATCTGTGGCAAAACATGATGCTTTAATTGGCTCTCCTTTGTTCCAAACCAAGCTTTTTAAAATGTTTTAGTCATTAGGAGGTTTAGTGATTTGAACACCAATTACTCAGTGCCTGCAGACTCAGGCAGAGCTGAGAAATACCCAAAAGAACCACCTTGCCTGGCTGTGAGAGCTGTTTGGCAGCAAAAGCCAAGTGGTTTATCAGAACATTAGGGTATGCAAATGAGCAACTAGATCCACCTAATTTCACTAGGCAGGCAGCTGCAACCAGCACAGGCTCAGTGTAAGTATATTGATGGGAAAAACACATTATTTTGGTTATTTAAAGCTAGAATGATGCACCATAATTGCAGAACGCTTCTACTGCACCTTTTATTCTGTTTTTCTGTGGGTGGAGAGAAAACAGCGCAATGATTTTAATAAATGGTCGGGCTAGAGGTACCATCCGCAATTTAGTTATCAAGTAATTCTAAATACCTCTCAGCTCATGAAAGTTGTTGATGGCACACTGATTGCATTTGCTCTGCATGAAGGTATAAAGGGTTCTTTTTGATTTTTTACTGTAGCTATGGGCTTTTTTAAGAAAAAAGCATTGCCATGGAAGCAGGTAAACAAAATTGCACTTTTCTGGACCTCCATCTACCCACAGTGTGGACACCTGCACTGAAGGCAGGAGAATGCCCTGGATTTGGGGCAAACTTGCAACCACATTTTACAAAAAAAGAAATTATGCAATGAGGTTAATTTTGCCTGCTGACAGTTCTAGTAATTAGAAAATAAAGACAATAAATGAGATGCTTACCCACCTGTCAGTCACAAACAGTAACGCAGAGCTCATGTATGGGCTCTTAGTAATGCTGCTATTTAGTTCTTCTTCTTTCCTTTGGGTTCTTAAGGTCCCGGTAACCAAGGAAGATCCTCCAAGAGTGAAGGGACCTCTCATTTGTGGAAAGACCTATTTACCCAGGGGAGGGGGATGCTGGGGAGTTGTGTGCCCCCTTCCTGGATGGCCTATGCTTGAGATTCCCCAGGGCAGGTGGTCCTGCCCCACGCTGCAGCTCCCCTGGCCCCATCCCTGTGGATGGCAGGAGGGCTTTGCTCAGAAATGGAGAGAGGGAGTGAAGCTGGACCCTTCTTGGGAGCGCTGCCCTGAGGAGATGCTTGGCAAGAGGCACAGAAAATGAAAACTGTATTTAAAGAAAGATCTGATTTTGGGGCAGAGAGATGAGCTGTGGCTGGAACAGGAAAGCCAAGATGGCATTTACAGAGCAGGTACTGTCTGTGGGCTTGGGCACTTCACAGTCTTATAAAAACTAGAAATGAACAAAGCCCCTTCAACCTCTAAATCTACCAATTCATGGACGTATCTGTTAACACCCCAATTCCAAACCAAAGCTTTTACTGCCACCAGTGAAAGCCTGGATCTAACAACACATTTAAAAAAAATATTAATGTATTGGAGTGTATCATCAGCATTTAGTTTAGCAACTCACAAAGGTGTAGACAAATGACTGCAGATAAGAGCAACTTCAATCACTGTTTTGAGAAATTTCAAAGTAATTGGATTGGCAATGGTCCCTAGAGATGTATCTGTTTCTTCCCAGTGTGTATATATATATACACAACCAAAATGATTTTGTCATTATTTCCAATTAAATTTTTCAGTATGACCTAAGGGACTTAGCAGTGTCTTATTAATAGTTTCTAGTAAATTAGTACCTAATAAAGACCACTGGGAGCTGCTAGCCAAAAAACATTGATAAGAAATATAGTGTCATTAAAAGAGAAATTTCTTGAGCAAAACTGTTAATTTCACTAGAGAAGCATTTTCATTGGTCAGACTGATCTGAACGGAAATATTTTGTTGAGAGGCTTTGTTTTGGATTTTTACTTTTGCCTGTGGCTGATTCTTTTTCCTTTCAGTAATTTACACAGTGCATCTCCCTTTTAAAGCAAGCACCTTGAACACTTGTGGGACACCTGTCTGTACGTCTGTCCCCTCCTTTTCTCCCATGGCAGTGACTTTGTCCAGCTGCACCTCAAGCACCTCCTGACATGGGTGTGTACTGCAGCATGGGAGTCACCTGCTGGACCCATGTCAGGGAAAAAGTGAGTTATTCAGGGAGCTCAGCCCACAGGAGACAATGAAGAGATAAAGTACATGAACTGTAATTGCTGTGTTCCTCACACCTTTTAGAGGTGCGATTTGAGGTGTACGTGCTGCAAAACAAAAGAGTGCAGATCCCGGAACTGGTGGTGTGATTGTGCTTTTTATTTAACAGTTGGCTTTTTCTCTGAAGATTTGGCTTTTACAACACTGCCAATGTGCTGAAATTTCTGCCCCATGGAAAAGCATCTGCTTTTATGCTGAGGCCCTGCACCAATGCACCCTGAGTTGCACACCTCCCCTGCCCCCTTACTTTAGTTTTTCTTCAGCATATGCCAGTTTCCTTATTTTCCAGAAGTCTGGGGTGGGGCATTCTCTGCTTCTCCCAAATCCTCACTATCCCTGGATCCTGACCATCACTGCCCCATGGTCACTGTAGCCAATGGCTGTCACCTCCCCAGCAGCCCCTCCTTGCTGACCACCTGTGGGTCCAGCTCTGGCTGTCCCTGCTTGGTTTAGGAACTGAACACACTCCAAGAATCCCCTGATGGCTCCTGCCATGATTCACTTCCCTGCCAACCAGTGCCAGAGAGGTTGAAGTCCCACAGGAGAGATAGAGACAGTGGCCTGAGGCTGGTGGTCAGTAGCAGCCCCCACGGTGTCATCTGTCCTCTGCCCTCTTTTCCAGCTCTGCCTCAGTCCTGTGCCACTAAAACAACTTGGAGAAGTGGCTGTCATGAAGCAGCACATCTGTGTGGTACAGAAAAATCATTATTCTGCTCAGATGCTGTTTGGGCTTTCCTGCAGGCTGATGCTGTTTCCATGAGAGCCT
This sequence comes from Eopsaltria australis, assembly GCA_034509425.1. Classification (NCBI taxonomy): domain Eukaryota; kingdom Metazoa; phylum Chordata; class Aves; order Passeriformes; family Petroicidae; genus Eopsaltria; species Eopsaltria australis. The sequence continues at coordinate 100,717 of JAVTVJ010001545.1, read as the reverse complement.
GCAGAGTGCTGCCACCTCCTCAGCTCAGCACAGACCAAAGTCACCACAGGAAAACATCCCAGGTTTGATGCAGCACACATCCCTGCCTCCCTTGATCCATCAAAAGCCACCCTGTACATAGGAGGCAAACATTTAATTCTGAGCTGACAAAAGGATTTTGAATCTTCCCAGAGCTGCACTCCACTGGGTTCATCAATTCCAACAGGGTTACAAGACAGTCCGGGACTCTCCCTGGCATAAGGTGGGGTGCCTGTGCCATTTCTGATGACAAGGAACAAGGACAACTATCATTCCTTTTGAAATAGTTATCTCAAAGCCCTCTGAAATACTGTTCATAACTATTGAAGCACAGTTAAAAATAGAGAAAATTTATCATAATTAGTTAAATGCCAGTGTTTCCCGCCAATTATTTGGCAAAAAAAAGTGAATGAACAAAAGAATTGTCACTAGGAGGCACTATTGGTAGTAATTCTCACTTATATAATTCAAATTATCATTTAAAAATTAATTTTAAAATGTTGCGAGTTTACTGTATAAACGACGAAGTTGAAGCCTTCATTCTGAAGGGAGAATGTCAGGGCTTTTCCCTGTAAACAAGGCTGTGATGTGTTTTCTTGGGTGTTCCAGCTGAGCTAATGAAAGTATATTGAACTGTTTCTTTTAGGAAGTAAAAAGCAGGAACAAAGAACACAATGTAAAGCTGCAAGTGCTCCTCTGCTGTCCCATTCAGGCTCTTCACTGGGGCCCAGGTATAGCTTTCTTTTTAGCAAAACCGCATTCTTTCTCATTAATTCCCTGGAATTTCAGTCAGACACACCTTTCCTTCAGCAGCTGGCATGCATTGCTCCTTGACCCCATGAACCTTCTGCTTCTGTGCCTAAGGATGACACAGTCTCTCTTCTCAATGTAGGGCCCTGCTTGGGTGGGCAGTGAAGTGATGACCCATAAAAACTTCTGTCCTGTACCAGACAGTGACAGTCACTGAGTTTTGAAATTCTTTATGTCAGAATGGACCTTTGGAGGTGGCTGGCAAAGCAGCTGTGTCACAGCCTGGCCAACAGTAGCAGGCACTTGCCCAGGATGAGGTTCCCACAGCCTTTCCAAGCAATCTTCCCAGCTGTGCGGAGCAGATGTGGCCTCTCTGCCCTACTGCCCTGGCCCTCCTGCCATGCTCTGTCCCTACGATGTGTTGGGAAAAAGTCCAGTTCGCTCATCCTTCTCCTCACCCAGATAACAGCCACTGCCTTCCCCACGTGTCCATCTCTGACTCCCCACCAGACACTGTCCCCTCAGGGCACTGGGTACAGTCCAGGCTGGCTCCAGGCCAACTCCAAAATCCCCTGCACTGGAGGAGCCCCAAGCCAGACCTTGGGCTGTCAGAGCCACTGGAGATGCACCAGGAGCAGGCAGGGACCCCTCCAGGACAGGGGTACTCCAGGAGTGCGTGCCTCAGGCTGTGCTCCTGGTCCCACAGCCCAGCTGAGGAGCCCTTGGCCACCTTTGCTGCCAGGGCACAGCCACCCCCTCATCCTCATCCTTGTCCAGAGCCTCTCCAGCACATCTGCCTTCCCAGCCTGGCTGCCCATGCCCAGCGCTGCAGCATTGCCCACCCTGGGTTGCTGCCCATCCCCACCTCCAGCCTGTCACAGCCCCTGAGGGGACAATGGCCCCGTGGGAACACCCACGTGCTGCTGGGGTGCCCCTGCTCCCATCAGCACTGGGTTTCAGTGATGCAGCTCCAGCACAGACCAGGGACAGCCTCCCAGAGGGGCTTTGTGCCTGTGTCACATTCACAGCACCTCCCTGGTGACTGCCACCCTGTGACTGTCACCCACCCCACAGGATTTTCTAGCTCCTGAGTGACTTGCAGTATTTCCTTACCCAGACTTGCCACCAATTCTCCTCTTACAAAGCCTTTGGTGCTGGGAACAGCACAACAAGTGACAAATTTTGCTCTTGCTGTTCCCAGCTATCCTCACTATAACTCCACTTCCCAGACATGTTCATGGAGGTCATCCCAAGTTCTTCCTTCAACCTGCACTGTGAGGTTACCACAAAGGAGAGAAAATCCCACTTGATAGAAATGCTAATTCCTTTATTTCAGAACAATACCAAAATTTCTTGGTCATTTAGGGACTTTCACCAAATGGAGAAAATCAGCCTTTGATTTCTCTTGACTTCACTGTCCATCCATGTGCATTCCAGAAGGAGAATTACCGTTTAGTTAAAAAACCTGAAAACACATAGTTTTGGTCCCTGCTATGGCATTTAGGGCTATTTTCTTCTTTTTATTTTTTTACAGTATATACCACTGCAAGCAACAACTTGCAAACATTCAAAACTATCAGGCTGGCAGTGCTACCTCGCCCCCTTCTGAAATACAGTTGACAGGATAAAAGTTGTGTCAGTCGTAATTTGCTGTAGTCATAGACACTGAGCCATAACATTTTAAGTTTTAAATATATCCTGGACCACGCAGTTTGATAGACTGACATCTAAGAGCACTGATGCCTTCGAAAAATAAAAGAACCAACATTTCTGACAAACTTTACTCCTCTTCTAATGTTCCATACGCTAGTCAAAAAAAGCTGTTTGTTTATAAAGATTTGATTCCCTGTAAACCATCCACGTCAAAAACCAAACAGCTGTGGAGATTGGTGAAAAACATGTTTTGATAGGAGCTGTTTGTTATAAAACCCAGGGTATTGTGATAAGCATACCTCAGAAATATATGAGAAGTGGAGAAAAACTCTAGTTCCCCCTCTGTGGAGCAGCAATTACTGCAGAGTAATGCTCTGGAGCCCCAGGCACAACGTTGCTATGTTGGGAACCTAAAATAAAAATTTCTGTCCACATTTTCTGTGATGTTTGCCATACAGGCACAGTAAACAGGATGAATGGTCTGGCACCTGAGTTCCTCTCTGCAGTTTAATAGCCTGAGGTATATCAGCTGTCTAACTGTGTAATCCAATTTCATGAAAACACCCAAGAATTATGAAAGATCCAGCCTGTAGTTGTGGAAACTGGTGTGAAGCAATTTAGGTAGCTGAGGCTGGTCTAGCTGTATTAAGTATACTTATGTGCACTATTGCAATACCTTTTCCTTTTCCCATGTCTACCAGCAATAATAACAAAATATTTCCATTTACAGTACCCTGGATCAAATACATTTCATGCTTACTTGGTTTTGATTTGCTTAGGAACTCTGCAGGTTTTATTTAGAATCTGCTTCAGTCAAAGTGAGTTTTCCTCTCAAGTTAACAAATCTTGGATCACACCTCAGCCCCCAAATTCTGGGAACATTGTCTGAATAATTCTGAAGAGAAATTTACATGCTCGCTTATAACTTATTTTGGACAGAGATAGGTTAATTTAAAAAAGAAAGCCCAAAAAGAAACTAAAAGAAAATCAAGTAATCATACCACTTTTATTATTACTACCTCAAAAGTGATTTTCCAAAATCACTTGCAAAATCTTCCAAGACTGTAGCAATGGGGAACAAAGACACGGACCCCCTTGTCTGTCCAGAAGAAGATCATTTATTGTAACAAACTGAACCCCTTCTCTACTCTAAACTTAACTCAAAACAGGCACGCGTTGGCTGCCTGCCAGAGCGGTGTTGCCGCTCATGCATCCCTCCACCTGATGCCTCGGGAAGGCTGACCGGGAACAGAAGCTAGACAGTGTTAAAGGAATAAAGGAAGTATTTATTAAAAAGGCCTTTACACGGTACACCTCGGGCAATGCAAGAGTATTGCAGAGACTACATACAAAAAACGGACGCCTAGCATGTGTTTCTCGTACAGATTTAAGTTCAGTCCATCTGCATATCAGAAGTCTAGCTGATAGGCTGTGGAGTTTTAGAGTTATACATTAAAGCAGTACTGATCTGGAAAATATAAAAGCTAAGACTTAAGGCATCACACCCAACCATCTCCTTGATCACGCAGTCCACACGTGTCTTGCCAGCCCATCACTGCCTCACGCACAAGGCAACCATCAACTCATTCTCTATTCATCTGACCTGCAAATGAACGCTTCCCAGAGTGCTTTCTGGTGAACAGGAGTGAACAGGAATGAACGGGGTTTAACAAAGGTAAAAAAGACTCTTTATATCTCACACAAAATAAATACTACATCCAAACCAGTATCAAGAGTTAAAAGACAGAGTTTAGTGTAAAAAAACTACAAATTATTCCACCTGTTTTCAAAAATTGACACTAATTACCTTGTTTATTAAAAAAGAAGCAGTTCTTTAGGGAAGGACTAAAATTTCATCCCATTTGTTGAACAGTTTAGATGGTATTCAGGAAAAAGATGCAGCAGGCAGCTCTGTTCCACATGGTGCTGCTGGAAGAGCTGACTGCTGCCTACTCCAGGCTCAGGTAGAAACCTGAGCTGCCTTGCTGCACTGCAAAAACCATCTCAATTCTGCTCTGCAGGCCAGAGGTGCTGCTCAGCAGGAAGATGCAGGACTTGCTGGAGGGCAGTGCCGTGAGCTGGCAGTGGTGCGAGTGAGGCAGAAGCAGCCAGGCTGATGACACCAACATCTGCACCCAGCAGGCCACTTTCTCCACATCCAAGCACGAGCCTGTGCACAGGGTGTCCAGCAGGTAGCAGTCCTGATCCCTGGGCAGCTGGCCACCAGAGGCATGGAGAAAGCACTTCTGCCCCAGCAGCTGCTCCCTAGAGCACAGGCACTCCAGTGTCACATGGATGCGCCCAGCTGGTGGCTGCTCCATGCTGTCCGGGCTGAAGAAGTGGCCGGGGGGTGGCTGCAGGATGACCAGCAGGCGGTAGACGGTTCTGTTCTGGATGCTGCTCCAGGCTTGAGAGCTGGTATAGGTCCCAGTGGCTGGGTACAATGCTGGCATGAAGTTCCTCCTGGAGAGCACTCGGCAGACAGCGAGGAGCTCGTCCACCAGCTCCTTCAGAGCCTTCATGCTGTGCAGGCCCTGCTGTAGAACCACAGAAACACAGAACAGTTGGACTTGGAATGACCTTTACAGGCCATCCAGTGTGACCCCACAGTGATGAGCAGGGACATTTCCAACTAGATCAGGTTGCTGACAGCCAGGTCCAGCCTTATCCTGGATGTGCCCATTGGTGATGGGATGGGCAGAGCCAAAGAGCTGTCACCATTGTCTGCACCCTTGACCTTCTCCTCCCTCCTGATCGTCTCCTGGCTGCTGACCTTCTCTTTGGTGCTGAACCTGATGCTGACCACGTTCTCATCTCTGCTGGCAGAGGCATGCTTTGTTCTCCTGACCAGCCAGAAGGCCATTGTGAGCAGAACCAGGGCTGCTGCACTGATGCAAAGCAGCCACTGAGGTTGCAGTGCAGAAGAGAGCAGGATTTCCATGATGCCACTGCTCCCTTCAATCTCCTGCAGGAGCCGAGCCATCTCCTGATGCAGATATTTCTCACGTTCCTGCATTTGCTTGACTTCATCCTTGTCAAGTTGAAGATCCACCTTCAGACCAGTGTGGGTGGCTAACAGGGCCAGGATGAAAGCAAGAGTTGGAGACATGGCCTGGTGGGAGAAAGGGGGCTCAGCATCTCTGGCTGGGAGGGAGCAGGGGGCTGAGGACACCTGGAATGTCCCCAGAGCCTCTCTGGGCACCTGCCACACTGAGAGCCCCAAGGCCCTCTTCCCCCAGCTGTGGGGACAGTGCCCTGCTCTGAGGGTCCCAGCTCTCACTCTGGGTTTAAACCCCCAGGGCATCTTTCCCAGCCCTCAGCCAGCCCGGCATTCCCCCTGTGTGTGCACTCACTGGCTGACACAATCCAACTGCCCACTGATGGCCCTGGGCACAGGTGCCAGCGTGACCTGTCCTCTGTGATGTCACAGACAGCAGAACCACGTCACTCAAGCTGGCCATGCCCTGCTCACAGCTCCCACTGTGACCCATCCTCACATGTCACAACCCCAGAGCCACACCTCGCAGCCCACAAGCCCCAGCCTTGGTCCCCACTGCTGCCTCAGCAGCTCCTTGGCATCCTCACCCTGAGTGCAAATCCAGCCTCAGGAGCCCCCCAGGGTGCTCTGGATCCAGGCTGTAGACACCCTAAAGCCATCACTGAAATGAAAATGGGGACTGTAGGTGGATGTTCCAGTGCTGACCACCCCTGACTGCCCTCTAGGTGAACCTAAACATCATGTGTGCAACTTAAGCACGTTTACCCTTCTTGCCCATCCTGGAACAAGGTGTTCTTACATTATGAACAAACCCTTTGCAGGGAGTGACCAGCTACCAGCTGAACTGCTTCCCTGGTCTTATTTTCTGTTTCCCAGGAATCAATGTAACTGATACACTCCTGAGAATTTCAGCAGAATTTTTGCTTCTCAAGAGATCTTAGGTGAAAAATCCCCACCAATTACTGTTTTGTGCACAGAAAAGGAGGTGCTGATAAGGCACAGTCAGGGCTCTGACATAAGAGCTCCTGACCCGTAGGATTCCATGCATTGCTGTTCCCAGCTGCTTAGCTCATATTTTACAGCCAGTTCTGGACAGGGGCTGCTGCTGACATGGTTGGACAATTTGGAGATACAAGGGTGCAGAAGACAACCAACACCAATAGGGCAGACACTGAGAAATACAAAGCACAACAGAAGATCTTTGAGACAGTTCAACAGAAAATGCCAGGAGCAGTGACCAGAGCCCAGAGCCACTTGCTGCCACCACAGGGGCTCTGTCCACTGCTGTTTTGTGTGTGATCCCTGCTGGGCTTCCTCTGTCCCTTCAGCTGACACAGCCCTGGAAAGGGCTCCGTGCTCTGCTATTCCCAGCTTGCTCCAGGCTAAATTCTTACCAGCACTGAAAGCAGAGGTAAAACGAAGAGCTGTTTTCTGTCCTGCATGGAAACTCTTCTCCAGTGCCACCATCAGAGATCATCCCTCTGTCAGCTTGGCAATGTGCCTGCTGCATCCTCATTCCTGTCCCTTCCATCAGCAGGAACTCCTGCACATCAGCAGTTGTGCTATCCCGTATCATGAATAAAGCTATGTCAGAAGAGCAAAGATCACATTTTCTTGGCATTCACAACAGACACAAGAAACATGAGTCACAACAACTGCTTCTTAGACATGACAGAAGATATTACATTCATGTGAAATTCAGCTAAAAAGACACTGCTGAGATCTAAATTTCCAATTAAATGCATTGATAAATATGAATTTTAACTGCAGTGTAATTTGGGGTCCAAAAATTTCTTTAGTTTAAAATGAAGGAAAAGAAAGAGGAGGTTCACTGCTGTTACCAAGTTATGTTTACAATTAGCCCAATATTAGTTATTGAGTTAATACTAACTAATAGTCACACGTCGCAGAAATTGTTCTTAGAGAGACTAGAGAGTGGATAAATTTCATTTTCAGAACATGAGAATGAATGGGTACAATTCTAGCTCCGCACACACAGCTTCTCAGTGAAGTTCTCCTAGGCAGCAGAGGTGTCAGCAGTCCCTGCAACCGCTCTGCCTGGCAGCAGTCACAAATACTGCACTGGACTGTTGGGCATTCTTAGAAATTAGCCCAACGTGTTGGGAAAGTTATTGTAGAATTATATAGGCAACACAACAGATTTGCAAGAACGTGAGAGGAACTGTGGAAAAAAGCAAGCCAAAAAAATCAGAACTTGTTATATTTATTAGACTGCTCCACGTCAAAGACAATTTAGACATTTCTAAAACTCATAAAGGAACTGTATAAAGTATGCCTTGTAAATAAAAGGACCACCAAAATACTTCCAGGCCTCAGGAAAAAGAAAATCAAGAATTTGCACATACTATGCAATTCAACTCTGAAATTCCAGCACTTGGCTGATGACATCAGTTCCAAGACCATTCACACAGAATTTTTTGAGGGAACGGTTCAGTGTGAGTCCACGTGATAATTGTTTCACAGAGTCTCCAGGTCAGAAAGTCACTAGACAGGAATACCGTGCATCTGTTGTGCAGACTTGCCATCAGCAAAACTGTTCCCAGGGTCAACACTGCCCAGTTTTGTGCTCAGGCAGGTGGAGACTTCTCACTCTCTTCTATCTCTTTTGGTCTGTGTAGGGTGCCCTGTACTGCAGGGTGAACACTTAGGGAAAGGAATAATGGAATTCCTTGTAACTCACAGATTGTCAAATGAGCATGGGGGTCACAATGCTGGCACAACAGGATGACCTTGTGAGAAACAATTTTCTGGGAATTGGCTTTTGCAGGGTATTATATGAATTGACATTAAATATTATAATGCTGTTGAGATAATAATATGCATTATGAAGAGGCTGGCGTTGTTGATATTGGGATAGTAATATCTTATAAGGCCTGGTTGCAAGGCTGGTTTTCACGAGGATGGTTTAGTGTGTTGTAATGTTGATTTATGACATTGCCTTGGACAGATTGTTGCTGGCCAAACCTTCGAGACACGACCTTAAAAGGAATAGAACTTCATCCAGTGAGAACCCTGAAGACCACAGTGATGGAACTGCATCAGCGCCGAAAAGAGTGACAAGGGGTGAGACTATGTAAAAGCAAAATAAATACGCATAAAGCTGATGCAATACCCGAGGTATAAAGGGCGGAGCCGCCATTTCGTGCAGGAGTCTCTGGCGTTTGGCTGCCCTCCCTGCGCTGTCCCTTTTGCTTTGCCTATTTTTTATTGTTCTCAGTAAAACTTTTGTAACTCATTCCCACTCGGGGTCTGGGTCGTTTGTTACAACCTCACAGGATGATTCTCATGTCACCAGGAGATGCATTATGGCTTTAAGACCCACAGTGTTTACATTGGGGCAAGCGCGGGCTCTGAGGGGCTTCAGTGTAGGCTCCTGGAGAGCTGCTCCTGCTGCTCGCTCTCCTCAGCCTGCTGCGCCAAGCGAACGTGGCCATGGAGCCGGAGCCGGGAGCTCTGGCCGAGGCCACCAACCAGACGGCGACAGACGCCAGCTTTGCTGACGCCGAAAGCCTCGCTCAGCTTGTGCCCACGAGTGGTTTCCTGTCCAGGGTATGGGCAGGGCTTTTCGTGCAATGACTCCCGCGTGGGGCCGGCTGCGCCGCAGGCTGGCGCGGGAGCGCGGTGGGGCCGGCAGCGGCAGGCGGAGGCCGCAGAGAGCAGCGGCCCGGCCGGCGCCGCTGCTGCTCCCGGACAGCCCTCCGCCGTGTCTGTGCCCACAGGGCAGGAGCAGGGACAGGAGCCGCGGTCGGAGCCGGCGACAGCGGCAGTTCGCAGTGCCAAGGGCCGCCCCGCCCGGCCGCAGCAGGAGCCGCTCGCTTCGGAGGCTCCGACGTTTCCGGAAGAGGAGGGCACTCAGCCCTCCGGACGCCCCGGACCCCGCAGGAGTGTTATAGTTACGGCTTTGGTCACGAAGTTTTAAAGTTCAAAAGGTTGCTAATTTGGGGCTATAGATCTGACGCCTGCTTTGCTCCAGTATTTTCATATTTTTGGTATTCCAGAAAACGGGTTTGGGTTTTTAGCAGCACATTCATATAATTCCTCTCTTGTCTATACAAACACCTTTGTTTCTTTTCCTCGGACCAATACAGGTCTGGGGTTTTTGGAAGCCACCATTTGTTGCTAGGTATCGCTTGCGTGGCATATCTCCTACTTAGATAGCATACACCACTCCCTTTCTCCATAGACATTCTTCTCCTATTACCTTTGATTTTTAACCTCCATACTTCTTCTGGGTCCCGTTTGTGTGGTGTGTTTTGCCCTGTTTGGTATACTCTTAATAACCTTAACATTTCTAACAGTCTTAGAGCTATTCCCTCCCATGGCCATATCTCTGTTGTACCCATATCCCCACACACCCGACAATTTGTAATCCTGGATTCTCTGCTAACCCGTTCCACCATGTCTAAAAATAAATTTTTACCCCTCAGGTATTAAGTCCTTGTCTTTGGAAATATTTACCTTCTTTAACTCTTTTTCTTTTATTGAATCCCCTTTGAACTTGGACTCCTCTAGAGTGCTCTTGTTTGGTTTTTGCTCAAAACACATCCATTTTTCTTTAACGGGGCATTCTCCAGTTATTTTTTGCTTCCAATTTCCTATATTTTCTGGTATCCAATAGTGGTGTCCTTCTTCTTCACAAGTTTCGATTTCATTAAAATCAATACATTTTTGGTTAGGGTTGGTGGGAATCCTTAATATTGCACTTTTGGTTTCTCCTTGATACAACAGATAGTAATATTTCTCACAAGGAGCTGTATCATTTTCCTGAATGTTTGCAGTTGCAAGGCATAGTATTAACAAGGGTCCGGCATGGATTGCCTTCCTGCCCCTCGCCTCTCCAGGCATGCTTCCAGCGTGGGGGTGTTACCTGCAGCGAAGGCAGGGTCCGATCCAGTCTTGTCCCTTGTTTTCTTCTCAGATTAGGAGTTTTGGTTGGTACAGGATTCTTTGTCCCCCTCCCTCTTTCCTCAGGCAGTTGTTCTTTTTAGGTCCAATCAGTATGTGTGTGGAGAATGCACGGCTTTTTCTATAAAGATTAGAAAGAATGTACGTGCATTAATAAACAGAAATTCATGGCAGGAATAAATTAGATAACATGAACTTATAAAAAAACAGTTCATAAGAATAGAACTTTGAACAATTAGATATAATTCTTTTAATAATAACAGGATCATACAATGGTGCAACAATAATTGAGACAACTTCTTTATCATTGCTTAAAACAAGTTTAGTAACTAGCCACAATTATCAGAAGAGTTCATCTAGGGTCACTTCTTTCGTAAGGTCAATTTTAGGTCTTTATTTTTGATTGTCTGTTCAAGGGGCTCAGGTACTGGTCCTTTTACTCTAGAGGCATGGGTCCAGTTCTTGTTCTTCTTTTTCCAGCCCAGGCACTCCTAGCTTAGACAATTCTTCACTTCTTTCAGTGACTTCTCTGACTAACGTGATTGCTGTTACAGGTTTTTTACTACTTAGTGCAATCCGCTTCTCTTCTTGGTCAGCCAGTGCATTTCCTTTAATCTGTAGTGATGATTCCTTTTGGTGCCCTTCTATGTGAACAATTGCTATTTCTTCTGCCCTTGTAAAGCATTCAAAATTTCTCTAATTAAATTTTTGTGGACTAGTTTTTCCTTTCGAATTTAGGTATCTTCTTTCTAGCCAAATCTTTCGAACTGTATGCACAATCCCATAGGCGTATTTGTAATTTGTGAAAATAGTTCCCTTTTTATCTTTTAATTCTTCGAAATCTCTTTTCAAAGCATAAATTTAACAACACTGGGCTGACCAAGAAGGTGGTAATTTACCTGATTCTATCACTTTTCATTGATTTATCATTTACGACAGCGTAGCCTGACTTCCTTTCCCCTTCGATTACCCTGGAAGAGCCATCAATGAACGTTACTTCTCCTTCTGGCAATGGTTGATTGTACAAATCACTTCTGCCTTCTGTCTGCAAACTGATTAATTCTGTACTTTTATGTTCAAGGTTTTCATCTGGTGTTCCAAATAAGAATTGCACTGGGTTTTGTACTTTAGTGATCATTGGATCTACATTTTCTGAATTTGTAAAGGCCAATTCGTATGTCAATATCAAATATTCGTATGTCAAGTCAACCACTGGCTGACTTTGTGACTGAGGATAGATTTTAAATCATATGGACTGTGTACTTTTAGTTTACTCCCAAAGGTTGACTTAAAGGCTTCTTCCACTAATACTGCTGTCGCAGCTAGGGATTGGAGATGCATGGGCCACCCTCTGGCTACTGGGTCTAATAATTTCGATAGATAAGCAACTGGTTTTTTAACAGAGCACTTGTCTTGTGTCAACACTCCATATGCTACTCCCTCTTCAGAGTTAACAAACAGTTCAAATGGTTTATCCAATTGAGGTAGACTCAGTACTGGTGCCTGTATTAATTTTTCTTCTCCCCTCCTCCAAGGCTTAACAACTTTTAATTACAAATAACATTAACTTACGTAACTTTATAATAATTAACTTACTTAAATTAACCTTTTACAATTAACCAAGCTCCATTTATAACACTTTCTATTTCCCAGGAATGAACTTAACAGCTGCACTTATGGGAGTCTCAACAGAACATTTGCTTCTCAAGAACTCTTGAGCAAAAAATGAACAAAAAAATTCATTGTGCACAGAAAAGGAGGTGCTGACAAGCATAAGGCACAGTCAGGGCTCTGACATAATAGCTCCTGAGCCGTAGCATTCCATGCGTTGCTGTTCCCAGCTGCTTTCCTCCTATTCTATAGCCAGGTCTGGGCAGGGGCTGCTGCTGATAGAATAGGAGGAGCATCTCAGCCTTAGCCACAGCAGCTCATTGTCAACAGCGGGAGCAAAAAGCAAACAAAACAAAACCAAACACACACAAGCAAATACGGAGAACCAAAAATTCTTTTTTTATTTGAACTGATTTTCTGAGCAGAAATTGTTTGCTGAATTTCAGCAGACAAGGGGATGTCTCTTGCACAGTGCAGAGTCAATGCTTTGCCACCAAACCGCCAATCAGCACATTGCACCGACTCAGGATGAGCTCAATAAATTCTAGAAAATTTTATATAAAGTTCGTTCTTGCCTGGGAGTCACGTGTCTGTTGACATGGAAGTTTACAACACATGTTCATGTTTCCGTCTACAGGGCTGTGTTATAGCGGTTTGACATCCTGCCCCAAAATCCATAATACCTTAACTGGGGTTTGAATTTGGGTTGCCTTACATCTGTGAAAGTGCTTGTGCATCTGCAGAATGGAACATGGTAGGAAGTGTTACAAAGAGGCTTTATTAGAAATGTGTTCAACAAAAACCCAAACCAACAAACTGTAATAGCTAATGGTTTTGCAGTCTCACGTCAAAATTACATCTTTTAGAGTAAAATCCTGTGACCTAAGAGCTGTGAAATGCCAATATTTTTGACTTACAGTTCTAGTTTAAAAACCAAACAAATGGCACTGAAATCCTTAGTTTCAGAAGTGTACTTTACCTAAACTTGAAACATGATGATTTTTATTTTCTGCTGAAGCGTGACACTAAATGTAATTAAAAGAAAAAAATACACTGGAAACCAGGACTTAAGCATCTTTTGATGGTGTGGTGATGATTAATAAATTATTTTGATCTTATTTTCATCTACCTATAATGATTAGTCTTGAATTTATGGAATTTGCCAGTTTATTTTATGAGAATTTCACACCTTTACTCACATTCTCAAATTTGTGGTTTAGTTCTGAAAATTAGCTTATTTTAACAACTATGCAGCAACTTGCTTTGACTCGGATGTTACTTGTTTTGTTTACATTTTTGTTTGAACAAATGAGACACTGGGGCAGATGCTGAGCTGTTCTTATGTCCCACATCTGTTTCACGAGGCTGGGTTGTATTAAAAGGCAGATGGGGCAAATTACAAGGTGGTTAAACTCAAATATTCTTGGAGCCATAAGCCTGAAGTCTTGTCTCCTCTTGCATGGGAAGAAACCAAAGAGAAAGTACACCAACTACTGCTAAGAAAGTTTGCCTTATTTCTGGGTGCACAAAGCAGCTCAGCTGCCTGGTGCACCCAGCCCATGCATCAGCTGCTGAAGCATGAATTTGTTTCACTCTTCAAATGAAGCTGAAATCACTTTGGGAAAGCGGTGAACCCACACACATTTATGGTGTCAAATATGTTTTATATTCATGTCTGTTGGTGGAACTTGTGCTGCCTGGTTAGGCAGCATGTCCTTGGGTAAGGTTGATTCTGTTACTGGTTTGACAAAGTTATTTCTAGGGGAATTTTTTTTCTTCTTAAATTATTTTCAGTTGCCATTTTTACTTTATTTTGCTGTTGTTTGGTGAATTATGAAAAGGAAATGATAGTAATCAGCCTAGGCACGAACTGTGGCAAAGCCTTATTCAGCTGCAGCAATACCAAATTTTGAAGGAAGTCCATAGTACTACAGCATGGATAAACAGAAATGACTCATGGTGACTGATCAGGGCTCCAGCTGCGAGACCAGTGGCCTTGTGTGAAAGCAAAAAAGGCAAAGATCCCAGGCTGGAATGAGAACAGTTTATTGGCAATAACAATGTGAAAAGGAATGAATGGGGACACTGACAATATTGGTAAGAGAAGGGATAAGAAAAAGAAATGATTTATGGGGAAAACTGGAACAGCACTGACCAGCTCTTTCCAACCACGTGCTTTCTCCCACCAGGAAAGGGCAACTCTTCTGTTTAGGAGAGAGAGAGTCCTTTTCCCTGTCTCTGGCAGTGACCTGAGGTGGGATTGAAGATAGTGATGGGGATGTGGCCATACTCTCTCATGTTCTTTGGTCTCACCTTGCATCATTGCCAGGTGCAGTCAAAGGGACAGCTGTCTTTCTGGTGTGGATCATGAGGAATGTGGGTCACCAGGTCTCTGCTCAATGTGGTTCCTCTGATGAGGGATGAAGTAGGGCAGAGGATGAAGCTATTTCTGCAGTCAGGATACTTGTGGGGCTTCCATTAGTGGTGAGTCCATTGGTGTTGGGTCAAGGACGACTGCCAGGAGAAGCTCTTCCCACTCTCAGGACACTCATGGGTCCTTTCCCCTGGGTGGATCTGCTGGTGGTGGATCAGGTGGGAGCTGGTGCTGAAGCTCTAACCTGCATTCCTGACACTCAAAGGGCCATTCCCCACTGTGGCTGCGCTGGTGCCTGCCAAGGACAGAGCTGTTATTAAAGCTTTTTAGCACATTCCGAGCATGTGTGGGGCTGTTCCCCAGTACAGGCTGGTGTTGGATCAGGTTCTTGCTCCGTCTGAAGCTCTTTCCACACTCCAAGCACTCGTAAGACTTCTCCCCATCATGAACCATCAAGTTGGAGTTCGGGCTCCATCTCCAGCTGCCTTCCTGGCACAGGGTGATCTTTTTGCTGCTGGTGAGGGCTTCAGCACAAGGATAGCTCAGATGCGCTGACCTCCAGGTCATCAGCAGCCCTGCAGCAACTTTCCAGAAGCTCAAGGGGAGGAGTCGAGGAGAGAGACGGGGGACAACCAACCAATCATTGAATAACGCCAAACTTTCTAGAAAGGGGGCAATGATGGACGGGAGAGTGGCAGGACTCTTGGCCAACAGGGGAGGAGTGTCCTGCCCCCTGAGAATCCACCCCATTCTGGGGCCAACCATCCAAGACCCTGCCACAGGGGGATCCCCTCACTCCTTGGGATGCCTCCACCAGGGCCCGTTCTGGGGGGTGGGATTCTCAAAAGTCACAGACACCGATTCTCTTCCCTGAGGTTCTACCCGAACCTCAGGGGGCACTTTTACAGCTGCCACACTTTTCTCCTCAGAGCTCCCTGGGCTGGCTTTGCAGCCCCTCCTCATGTGGGATCTCCAGGGCTTTTTCTTCCCATTGGATTCCTGCACTGTGGAGCCACACAAAACAGCTTCTGCCACTAGGTTCTGACATCTGAATTTGTCCTCCCTGGTCTCTGGCCTCAGCTCATTGCCTGGGGTAGGAAGGACAAGGAGAGGGTGGGATTTGCCAGAGGAAAGGGGAAGGAAATCCCCCAGTCTATCCCTGGCAGGACGGCGTCGGCAGCGGAGTCATCCAGCATCTGGGGGCGATGCTGGACTGGGAGATGGAGCAGGAGAGAGAGGGGAAAGGGGCAGTGACTTCTCACCTGCTTGCGTGTCCCAGGGCATCTTCCTCTTCCTTACTGTCTGCTTGTTTGTCCAGGTGAGGTTTGGGGAAGGGAAATCCTGTTTTGGGGGGAAGCAAGATGAGAGTACATTGGGTTGGGGGTTTTTTCTGCCTAAATCCATCTGTAGAAGTCACCTCCAAAACACCAAGATTCAGAAAGAAACTTCCACCCAGGAGTTCCTCCAGTCTGGTCTTTCCACTCCGGGGTTCAAGGGGTTGCCCCTGTCTGGGCTGCTGGAGGTCCCAGGAATCCCAGAAGTTTCCTTCTGTGGGCTCCCCAGTTTGGCACCAGAGGGGCTCCAGGGGTCTTGCCTGTTGGGGTCCCCATTTCAGGGCTCTGGGGTACCAAAGTATTTGGCATTATTTACCAGATGTACCATGTAGAATAAAAGAGGATTAAAACAATATAATCAAATAAATGTAACAACACTTGAAAAAAATTTTTTTGCAAAAGAAAATGAGGTAATGCTATGAACTGGAAATAATAATTCTGGTTTATTTCACACTTAATAGAATTCCTCACTGCCAGCAACTGTTTATTCATTTGCATTAGGGAGTTACAGCAGAAGCACAGTCCAGAAACGAGGGCACTTGCCTGAAGGCATATGGCTATTAGTCCTCATTTTCTGCATGCAGAATGGGGAAGAAGAGGAGAGTGTAACTTGTGAGGATGTCAGAGACTGAAATAGATCATGCCTTGAACACTGATACAAGTTTTGCTTGCTATAGAGAAGCTACAACCAGAGAAGCCTCCCTGAAGGCTTTGGACTGAAACCAAACTGCTGATTAGATAAAAGGAAGCCCATTGTTCAGTCATCTCAGGCTGAGGAGAGGGTTTGCATCCACAAAAGGCCAAAGCCACCAGCTGCGGCCAAGTTTGGGGTGGGGGGAGAGCACAGCTCACAGGAGCCAGGTTTACATGGGCACCCCTTCCTCCAGCTGAGGGGTGAGAGGAGGTTTTGGGTGTGATGTAACCTCTGGTCAGAGGCAATGAACGCCCATCCTTCAGCCTGGCTGTAGCACCCCCCAACCCCAGAGGCCTCATCTACGGGACTTTCACATGAGAGGCAGCTGAGGAGGAGTCACAGCCCATCAAAGACTCCCCAAAGTGCTAAGCCTTGCCCTACAGGACAGCACGTGATGCAGCAGATCCAGAATCTGCTGTAAGAGACTGCCCCCCCTCCCCCAGGGAGACATGCCTGGACATTGCTACCTGGCTTGAGGGTTTTATAAACCCATGGGATTCTATGCTTTTGGAGGGACCTTCACCACCAAGAAGACCAATTGGAGAAGATCAATGGAGCTTCATCGGGATGCATGGAGTGGTGGTATTTTCCTTATTCTGTCCCTGTTACTCTCTGTCCCCCACACCTATTTCCTATTTCTTTCTTTCCTTCTTTCTCTCTCTCTCTCTCTCTCTCTCTCTCTCTCTCTCATATTTACTATCAAATATAACCCTTACTATTGTCACTGGCGTATGGTCTCATTTGCACCTTAATTTGGACAGGGATATTTTTAAGAACCTTAGTAACTGGATCCTAACATTTTACCAACTGGACCTTAACAGAGGAGCTTTATGGCCATGAACACCATGATGACCTGCCTGCGTGTTGTGATGGTGGTAGCAAATCAAGAATCACTTAATGAGGAAAGCCAAAGCTAGTCAAGGCATTTTCAGCTACATGAAGTTTACACAAAAGGGGGATAAATAAAAAACAAAAATCACAGTTCTTCTTCTTACTTTCTTTTTTTTCTCCCAACTTTCCTTGGGGAAATTTTTGGAGATACTTCAGGATAATGAATTCAAGCTAATTTAGGATAGTTCTGTGGTTGGGGGACTCTGCTGAAATCTTTAGCAAGAACAATTTACACATTCTCCTGGTAGATGGAATAAAAAGAAATACTAAAACCCAGCTGGTTAGACCAGGATCTTCCTTCCTGGCAGTTTCTGTGAAGCAGAGACAAACTGGCTCATCCCAAGGTGGGTTTTCACTCAGTTGATCACAAGTCTGTGCAGCGAGGTGTCCGTGTGAGCTGCTCCTTTGAGTCCTGTGTGGGCATTCATCAGGACAGTCACTGGAGAATGTGAGATAACTCACAGGAGCAGATGAAGGTGCCTGTTTTGGAATGAAATTAAATGTTCTTGGAGCTTCCTTGCCTGTTGTCCAGATTTTGGGTGGCTCTGCAGGCAGATCTGCCAGTCTTTGTTTCTCTGGGGAGACTCCCAGGCTGCAAGGAGCTGCCTTAAATTTCTTGGTGGAGGGGACAGCCGAAAGCTTTGCTGAGCAGAGCCTCCCCAGCAAGTGCAGTCTGAATCCAGCAGAAGCAAAGTGGGAGGTAACTTGGGCACAACTTGATAGAACAGCAGCCCTTTCTAGCACTTACATACTTAACCTTTCTAGCAGTTCCTTAATTCAGGGATTCAGGATTCAGCCTGTGTCACAGAGAAGAGACTCTGTCTTGGCACTGGGAGAGGCAAGGGAGGCTTCTCACAGCCCTTGTGGGACCTTGCCAGGAGCTGAGGCTGGACCTTCACTGACTAGGGAGAACCTTTACCCCATGAAATTTCAAATTGCATTGAAATAAAGCAGGAAGCCAATAGGAACCATCCCTACCAAGCCCCCTGAGATTTTTGTTAAAGCTATATTCATGTTTATAGCTCAATGGCATAGGACTAAAAGCTCCTCACAGTTAAACATTCTATTTGAGGCTTCACATTTATCTAAGTGCTTTTTATTGCTTGCACTCATGTAGCAATAAAACAATTCAAATGCACCGCAAAGACATAATTTTTTTCTTTTTCTCTTGATAATCAAGGAACTGGGACACAAAGGGTGAAAAGGCAGAACAACTTTGAGGGAAAAAAAGATGTGAAAAGACTTCTCTCACGTCTCTTCTGTGCATTTGCACAACGAAAACCCTACAGCTTTTTAGGTTTCCTGCAAATATTCTTGTTTTTCTTAAATTGTAGAAGACTAAGTATATTTAAAGGTTTTCTTAGAAATGCAAAGATAAAAGATTTTAAATTAATTAATGCAGTATTCCATTAATCAAGTCTTCTTGAAAAGCTTTAATTTAACTAGAAAGGTCTATTGGATTTTGTTGTAGTTTTTAAATTAAGCAATTTATTTAAAATGCCTTTAATAGACGAGAATATTGCCCACAAAAGAATTAGATCCTGAGCAATCTTCAGCTCTGGAGGTTTGTCTCAACTCACAGGACATGAATATTAATTTACTTCACAGAATATCCACGAGGGTAGTGTTTCAAGTGCAAGTCAAAGATATTTTAATGAGAACTTAAAAATTACATTAAATTCCTAAATAATTATTAAATGTTCATAAGCCCAGTCCTTATGTTTTCACTGCATTTTATTCCCTGAAAAAAACCTCATAAAAGCATTGAAGCACAGGCCAGCCTGCAGCTCCTGAAAATCAGGAAATGTGTTCTACACATGCTGAATTGTAGAGCTGGGATACTGCTAAATATTAAAATGTTAAATCACAAAGAATTTTTTAACCCTTAGCATCAGATGCCTATTGGAAAAAAAAAAGTCTCAGAGTCTGATGAGTTTGTTACCCTGGAGAACACTTCAAATGGATTTCAGTGTGTATATGAGAGAGAAGGCCAGTAAATTTTTGTTGTGATTCCTAACTACAAATTCCTTTTTTGTTGTTTTCTTATTTGCTTGTTTGTTTGAATTTTAATACCTCACTGGACAATGCCAAACCTGTTGTGTCTGCTTTGTCTGCAAGAAGTTGAAGGAGCAGATCAAGTGGTTTGTCTGTGGTAAACCCATCGCTGCAGAGCCTCTGATCTAACTTACAGTAATATGCAAACCACCAGATGTAAGGAAAGCCAGCCTGATACACAGACTCATGGAGCTGTAAATCAGCCTCTTCTACGATCTCAGCAGAAATACTGAGAGAAAAAAAGCCAGCTGAAGCCATGAATATAATAAATGTTGTGCTGCAGAGCACAGCAGCAGGAGCAGCACTCCACAGTAGCCTCTCTGCCCACCTCTGCAGAGGATGATTTGCTCTGTGCTTGGCTCTCACCATCTGGGAAGGGCAGCACTTTGAGGCACAGCTCTCCATCCCACATGTTAGAGAGACCTTTGGTTTGTGGGCTTCAATTTGCAGGTGTCTTTGCTAAATAACATTTAGTGGAGAAGAATAATTCTTCTGATGGAAACCATTAGTGCTGGCCCACTGAGATTCAAGCAGAAAAAACCCAGATCGCTTCTTTCATGTCAGCGATGTCTACTGTTTAATTTTAAATGCACTCCTCTGTTTGTAATAAACCTGACACTGATTTCCCAAGGTGAGCACTCAGTGCTACCTTCCCCCAGTTATCTCACTTATTGATGAGAGAGTTTCTCTTACAAGGGCTCTTGTGTGCTTGCTGCTTATCCCTGCTGCCATGTCCCTTACAAACCAGGTTACAGCTCCTCTTCCATTAACTTCTTAAAAAAACTACATACAGAAGGAACAATTTTTGTTTAATTACAACTTTGGGGATATTCTTCACCTTTTCTGCCACTGTTTATTGTAGCAATACTTCACTGTTTCTGACAAAAAGCAAAATTCCAAGAAAATTTGGCATGCTGCAGTTCCCTGTAATGGCTGGAAGCTCATCCTCACCTCTTTTTCACATGTATTTCTGGCAACGTCTGACTTTTTTTTTAATTTAGGAAAAAAAGCATCTTTTGCAATGCAAATACAGAGGTGTCCCACATTTTTGCAGCAAATTATCAGCAGTTAAACATCATGGTTATGAATAATTCCAGCTTGCCCTTGCCTTGGTATTTCTCACTTCTAGGCAGGGCAGCCATGAAAGTTTATCAGTGGGTTTATAAATGCCAGTATCATTAACAAAATCTAGGCTTTACAGGATCATGGCTGCAGCTCAGCCCTGAAGAGTGCTAATTCCTTTTGACCTATGTTCTAATCTCAACAGTCAAGGAATCTGTTGCTGTTTTCTGTGTCATTGCAACTCGGCTGGGATAATTTTGAAGCAGATTTCAGTGGGAGGAAGGGCAGAGCAGGAGCATGCAGGCTGGGGTTCCCAGAGTACCTGCCTGCTGTGTTACCACTGCTCCTCTGCACTGTGAACAATCACATTTTTCAGCTCCTTGATTGAGTGAGCACAGGCCAGCTCACAGCACTGCTGTTGCACCACTGTCAAGAATGATTTCACCATATCTAACTTCCACCACTTTCACCATATCTAACTTCAACCAACCTTATAAAATTCCTTCAGTGAAACATGACAGGGTATGTGGTACTTCCTTCATATGGAACCAATTTTCCATTATAAATTCGGTCATATTTATTGGTAAACCTCTGTCCCCTGTGAAAGTGGCACTTTAAGCATTTCATTCTCTCAGAGAATGGTGAACAGCCTTTTTTTTAAAGCACGAGTACCCTGTTTCACTGAATCAGTATGCATAACAGCTGTTTCTGGTCCTGTGTTTTGATGGAGGTTTATGTCCCATATTTAATGACCGTCTGTCATTGCTGAGAGCTGCAGACACAGCAAGAAAGTTGCTGTCCTGAAATGAAAGATAAAGGGAAAATAATGTTTTTCTTGGACATGCTGTGCATCTTTGGAATTCAGTATTGGACAGAACAGGGAGAATGGGGAGAAGAGAAAAGAAGAAAAAGGATGATCACATGTACCTTATATTTTCACTACTTTATTTAGCTTATGGCTAGACAGTAGAAAAACACAAACTAAAGCACTGTTCATTTTCCCATCCTGGAAGAGTTTTTTGTTCTTTCCTCTGGAAACAGAGGATACATTGGATATCTGTGTTCCATTTTTTACAGAAAAGAAAAGCACAGGGGGCTGCTGCTGTTAACTTGTCAGGGATGCTGAGAGTAGGAACAGGGAAACCATACAGCTGACAACAGGGGAAATGAACTAGCTGTGGCTATGTGGGTTTTTTGTATTGGGTACACTTGTTTGTAGAATGGAATTTACCCAATAAAAGCACTGAATCCTCCTTAAAACAGGGAAGATTTTGTTCCTCTGTATCATTCTCCTCGTAAACAGTATGGAGTGTTGCAGTATTCCAGTGGGATGGTCAGAGCTATTTAAATGTAGTTTAAAGGCTTCCTATAAAGTCAAGGGGAAACCTCTAGGATGAGATTATATTATTAGCTGTAGTTGTCTTTTAAAGATTTTTTGCTTTTCTTATGGTTACTTGAGAACATTAGTACACCAGACTCCTAAAATTGGCAAAGTCAAACAGTGAGAACACTCCATGTTCCTCATTGTTGTGCCTCTGCACGTGCATGTTCTCTGCTTGTGATAGTATGTGACATGAAAAAGATGATTTCTATTTTATTTATATAAAATTGAGTTTGTGGGGTCCCAGTGCCTGAACAGGTCTCATAAGTATTGCAACTTTATATGAAGTTAATAATTTAAAAAAAATCACATATAAGAGGGTCTCCAAACCCACGTTGTGGAAATAAAATAGGATGAGGTTTATTTTGAGCCATTTTCTTAACTATTTGACAGCACCTGCTTGGAGATTTAAAACTGGAATAATGACTTAGTTAACAGGTGAGCCTGTTAGTGGAATTATTGCTGGAGATTCAGTTCTGACAAATCATGTCAGCTCTTTATGGTGTGTGGTGAAGCAGCAATGACCCAGCAGAAGGTCATCAAACTTGAATTGATTGTGCATCTAGATACTTCATACCAGGGTTTTTGAAGATCATTTTGTTCCCAGAGCTTTTTGGCTGTTATCGATGGCTATCAATTGATACCACAGATATTGGGGATAACAGTTTATTATGTTTGTTAATTACATAGATAGTGGGATTGAGTGTACCTTCAGTGCATGTGGTAGAATATGTGGAGGACCAGGCATAAGCACATTTTGTCTCCAACATTCTTCTTGTTGTGACAGGAAAAATTTGATCAGAAGAGAGGGGCCTGGAGGTGGGGCAGTGCTGTCCTGAGCCAGTTTCCTGCTCTGCCTGGAGACATGAGCTTAGTCCCCACCCTCAACTCATTCCCTCCAGAGGGGTTCAAAGGGCTGGCTGTGCATGTGTGATAGACGTTCTCAAAAAATCTACTGTACATAAGAGGCTGCAGCAGGTTAGCTGTAAAAGGGAGCAGATTGGGCCCCCTCATTCTCTTTTCCCTCTCTCTTTCACTCTTGTTTACCCCAGCTCTGGACTATCCACATGGCAGGACCAATATTGGATTTGTGAACTAATGAAATTCTCTGTTCTGTCCCTCTCTTCTCTGCCTTTCTTTCTTCCCTCCCTCACTCTGCCTGGGCACAGCACAGCTGTCCTGTTCTATTCCATACTCAAGTCCTGAAGTTTGCTGAGGGAGTGAGGAGCTTGTGGCCGTGTGTTGTGGCTTGTGAGCCATTGTCGTGTGAAAAGGGGAGGATTTCCTCCACCCTTGGTGTGGGATTTGTGTATCAGCATCACAGAAAAGCTGAACTCCTTGTGCCCACCAGTCTGGCAGTGTCCCACTGCAGGGACCCTTCACTGAACAGCCCTCCTGGATTGGAGGGTTTTGGATTGACTTTGTCAGGGACACACCCCAACAGCACAAGGGAGACCCTTAGTGGGTCTCCCCCCTTTATTCCAGTCTGTTCCCCACTGCCGGCACTGCCAGTGCCCAGAAGGATCCCACGGACAGTTCATGGAACAACACTCTCTATTAATATAAAATTGTGACAGGCTGAGGTTCAAAGGTTGTCACTGACAGTATCTGACTGCAAAATTGTGTTCAAAGCACTGCACAGACAAGCTCTAAACCCCAATAAAAGCATTCAGCACACACAGAGCTCTCACCCATCTGGTGTCCCTAGAGGGGAGAAGGCAGGCTCAGCCTATTGACTCATCCCAGCAGTTACAATGGGATCTTCCCTAGCTTTTCCCCATCTTGATTTGTTCTTATACTAGACTGTACATTCATATTTAGGTTTGAGTGACTCAGGTCATACAGCTGTTGTTACTGATGGTGTAAATTCCTCTCAGCTGGCTCTCACAGTCAATGAATACAGAGCAGGTGCCCAGTGAAGAGTGGTTGGGCCCTGGGGTGGGTAACGCTGGGATGGAGGGGTGTGTTAATATCACAGTAAGGTTATAAAGAAGCCAGTTCATCCAAGGAGAGTGATTCCACCCTGGCTCAGCAGCAGGACATCTCCCCCTCTGTGCCCTGGCTGGCAGGTGCTGTGGGGTTTGTCGGTTGCAGAGAACCATCACGTTCCCCTCCCTGCAAGGATTCCAACAGAGCCCGGCCACCCACCTTCCGTTCCATCCCCCTGAGCAGGTGCTGTGGATGCAGATTTTGGGTGTGGCAGCCATTGTGGGATGGGTCTTGAGCATTCCAGCCACATTCCTTCCAGGGACAGCAGCTGCATTTTAATGTGTATTTTCTGTACTGTTGTAACTTCTGTTAGGATGTAACTTCTCAGTTTCCTCTGGTTTTACCCTCAGCCATCTGTCCACAGCCAGTACTTCTGAAAATTCCTTGTGAGAAATTGAGAGCTGATTGAAGTGCACTGTACAAAACTAAGGGCTTGTTAGCCAACAAATCTAAAGAGTGGCTTGCTGCTGGGGTTAAGGTGACTGTAAAATAAAAGCACAAGAGTTCCCTGGCATCTGTTGGGTGTCTTTGTTTGGCCAGATGAGAATCTGTAATGAACATCACGCCCCATTCCAGTGGGTTCTGAGACTTTCCCAGTGTTGGACTGGATGATCCTTAAGGGTTCCTTCCAGCCAAAGTTTTGTGTGGTTCTGTGATTTTGTGATCTAGAAATGTGCACGGAAAGAGGAAAGAATGAGTTATAACTCAGCAAAAGTGTTCACACTCCTAAGACTTTCTTCCCAATTTTCCATCCTTTATTTCTGCTACCATTCTTCTTCACCCTCTCCACACAGACAAAAGTCAAACTGTAATTGTGTCATAGTTGAAATGCAATGAAGATTTAAAGTCTGCCCTCTCTGGGTAAATTTTTGTTTCAGTTTAACCATGAAAGGAGATATTTACAGTAACATAGAAATACGCATTTTAAGATCATGTGGTGCACATACTGTCATGTATTAAGCTGTAGAAATGCATGTTATATACGTGAAATACATGTTAAATGTATACCAGTGTATGGAAGGATGGAAACCTTGCCTGCTCTTCATTCTGGAGTTGCTTAAGGACGTGAGGGCTCTTCCGCAAGGCATATTCTAGTTGTGCCCTTGGCATTGCTGTGCTCGCCTGCCAGTGCTACAGATTTAGCAAATCTCTCACTCCTAATGAAACCATTCCTCTTCACAGGAGCTGTCAGACATAAACCACACAGAGTGTGTGGGGCAGACCAAAAATAAAAACAAAACTTAAAAAAGCAGTTCAGAAATGCAGTGAAAATTAGAAAAGGCAATCTGCTTGGCAGAGCTGCACCTTGGCTTTTTCATGTCCTATTTTAACATTTTGACGTCCCACCCCAGGCACCCTGATTTATCTGAAACAAATCAGTAAATCTTTGCTAGTTCCCTATTTCCCTGCCAAAACATGGGCAAAAACAAAGATCAAGTACTTGCGTTTAGCTCAGCTATTGTTTGCCTCAACAGTCTTCTTTTTGTTTCCCTTGTTCTTGCAGAAAACGTTCTTTATTCAAGAAAAATACATTGTATCCTGAAACAATAGTCACCAATTTTTTTCTGTTTTCCAGATGTCTTTTCAGGTATATTGTGTGGAGACTGCCAACTGTGTATGTTCATGCAAGGTGTTATCAAAAAGGCGTGCTAAGATTATTTTTATTAATTATTCTACTTGAAAGAAATGAAAATTTGTTTCTACAAGTGTGTCTTTTTTTTCCCATTCCTCCTACTCATTTGACATTTTGTAAAAATGTTTTTGCAGTTACCCAGGATTGCAGATTTTATGCAGCACAGCTGCTAAATATCAAGGGGCACATGAAATCGTGTTGATCTAATGGGGATGGTGCTGCAAAGGCTACAACAGAAAAGCTTGCAAAGTAATATAGGCCATAATTATCCATCTCTCCAAAATGCATTGTTAAAAGTTTTCTTCCAATATTTTGTATTTGTACAAAACTAACCCCAAAGAAAATGCTTCTCCTGCTTATCCCTCCTGGTGGCTAATTTTGAAATGCATAATGTAGCAGACTCTGCCTCAAATGGCAAACTAAATTAAGACTCTGACTCAGGAAAACAAATTTGCATATGTTTAATGCTATGGAAAAGAGGAAACTGTTTAGTCTTGTTGGTTCAATTGAGTGGATGGAGTCAGGAGAAGAAATTACTTCGTAGCTGAAGTTCTTTAATCTGCAATAGCTTGAAATTCTGGGTTAGAAGCTCCTGAGGTTGAGCAAGTTCAGGACATTTTTGGTTTTTTTATACCATGAAGTTTTCAGAATCCCATGACTGGCATTGGTTCTACACTCCACACCATCAGATGCTTTCATTCCATACATGTGTTAAACAAGAGACAGAGGGAGAAGAATTGACATGATCTAGTTATGCTCTTTTATCACTCCTTTTTATTTTTTTTTCCTCCCTTAATGACTTGGATCATGTTTCTTTCCACTATCATGGGTCTCTTAGGCAGCAGAGCATTAAGCTGGAGTTTGATGGTGGCTGAACAGAGAAGCTGAAGTGTCGTCCTGGTGACAGATAAAAGGCAAGAGAAGCAACTTAGAAAAAATAATCTTCTTTTTTTTGTGTGGCAGTGAAATTTATACTGAAGTCTTTTAATAAAACCTCATTTGAGTGAAAGTAGGCACCAAGGACAATTAGCAAAGCGAGTCAGAGGGGAAATGAATTGCAGAAATGCTGAGGGAGTGAAAGAAAAGAATGTGGGAGTTAAAAACACAGAAATCCCATTCATCAGCAACTAAGCAAACTTAGAGTGTTTAGAGATTTGACATAAATACATGGAAGAGGATGTCAACCCCTTCTGTCCCCACCTCATCAGCTTTCATGTTGCTGCCTCAATTTGCTTCCCATTCTTTTCTCAAGTGTTCCAAAGAAGCACAAACCCTCTTGCTGAGATGATTTCCCATGAAAAATAGATTATCAAGGCAGGAACAGGTGGCTGTTGGTAATTATTGATGTGAAGTAAATAAGAGGGACAACACTCCAGGATTAGCATTAAAGAATGCAGTTTCTTGGCAACTGAGCATAAAAAGCAGTTAGTGGAGTACAGTGGCACTACAAGAGTGCACGGGACTGGGAAGCAGTGAGAGAATAATATAAGGTAGAAACAACAATAACAAGAAAATGTGGACAAGCTGGGGACATTTATGAGGAGTGGGAGTGGTTCAGAGTTGCATGTGTGTGGCAGCTGCTGTGTGCTGTTAATTTCTTTCTCAGCAGCATCAGTGGTACCTCTGCTTTATTCTGTGGGCTGCCAAAAAGACACCAAGTCATAATTCTTGCTTCCATTCTGGTGTAGAAATTAGGGGAGTCCTTAAAACAAGCAGAAGCTGCCATTAGAAGTGAAATTCTAAAATTAATTAGCTGCTCTTGTATTCATGTTTCGTAAAAGCTTTTCCATGATGGTGAGAGGGCAAAGGCGCTGATTGGTCTTCCCAGGAAGAAAGGATTGGATGCACTTTATAAAAACAGAAGTAGTGCAAAAGTAGTTATAAACCACATCAAATATAATGCTAAAACAGATCTGTGGTGCAAAGAGAGGCAGCTCTTTGCCCAGTCAAGGTTGGCCAACGTGGGTGTAAGAATCAGGGATTCTCAGGCACCTTCCTGGCTCTGCAATAACAGTGACATGCAGTGGTCACTTGGTGAATGCTGCTGTTGCAAAGATATGCATAAAAAGCCTATACATTTGTTGTAGATCATTTCCCAGGAGAAGCAAAATAATTTAATGTAGTTAGTTATTATGTGCAGTTCTATTTTTTTTCAGAGTTTTTGTGAGTTAGTGACTGAATAGGAAAACAAATTTGCAATTCCTTTATGAATCCCACAAGCCAGGCTTTTCATTTTCCCTTAAAGGCAGGGCAGCCAAATGAAACACTGAAATGTACTCAGTGTGCACAGGTGTCAGAGGCTAACAGGAAATACATTTCTCCCTAAGGTTGTCTTGAAGGTCTTGTCTACCATTTTACAGAATATCATCAGTGTTAGTCCATCTTACTCACTTTCATCTTACACAGCTACTGAAAGGATTGGGCTCTCACAAAGAAAACCCTCCATGTTCTGTGTGAATATCAAACCTGCACAGAATGATATATATCCAGATTTGTTTTTGTTGGGGTTATGTCCGTCGCTGCCATCATTAATCATAATTTATTGAAAAGTGTCATATGGCCAAGGGAAACAGGGGGAGTAAACCAGTGAATTACAGCCTGATAACCTGGTCTTTCAGGGTGAGAAACAGTTCCTCTGCAAATGGCAAATTCAGTACAGTATGTGCCTACAAAATCTTACCTATAACAAGCCTAGGAGCTTTCCCTCTCAGGATAGATTTTGGAGGTGTAAATGAGGAGGCCACAGTTTGTAATTGTGCCCTTTTATTACCTGATATTACTAGCAGTGGGGATCTCTTAGCTTTGCCTTCTTGTATTCAGTCGCTTTCGTAGCAGCAGATGGGAGACAATTTCTGATATAGATTGTCCCAGGACCTTGGTATGCTTTGTAAGTCACTGATATTTTAGCTTTCCCTCAGTAGAGGTGGTGATTTGTTCCTAAACCCACCGTGGCTGTGTGTTTACTTATTTTACTATTAAGAAACTGCTGGTGTTGTGCCTGCACTGGAGGTGTGCTGAAAATTCAGTGTAGGTGGACCAAAGAATTTGCTACAGTGACTAAGATCTCTTCTCCTTGGATAAAAAAAATGGTATTGGAAATCCTGCTGCAGGTATCAGCAGGGGTCAGGAACTCTCTGGGAGAGATGGAGGTAATGGAGAAGGGTTCAGGAACAGGACAACCTGGGCAGAGGAACCAAAATCCTGGATCCTGGAAAAGCCTGACTTCAACTGTCATTTAAAGAGTATTGTTGTATTGTGAGAAAAGTTTTAATACTAATTTTCAGCACTTTTCAACTTAGTTTCATCATCTGTTGGACAAAAATGATAAAGGGAGTGGAAAATTTAGGTCTGTTTTCTGTTACTTGGTTCCTTATCTATTCCTTTTTTTTATGGTTTTAAATCTGATGTATTTTCCCAGTAGTTTCATTGCATGTCTTCAACTGTTAGTGTTAGTCTTAGGCTGCTGCTTCAATGTATTTTATTGCCCATTATGTTTTTTCACTAATCATTAATCACTTTACAAAACTAACCACAAGTAATTACT
This sequence comes from Eopsaltria australis, assembly GCA_034509425.1. Lineage (NCBI taxonomy): Eukaryota > Metazoa > Chordata > Aves > Passeriformes > Petroicidae > Eopsaltria > Eopsaltria australis. The sequence goes on along the minus strand of JAVTVJ010001545.1, from coordinate 71,804 downwards.
TCAAAGAGCCTTCAATCTTTATTTGAAGGCTCTTTGTTATTCCAAAGCTGTTTGATCACCTGGGGTCAACCCATTCCTTGCTTTTACCTTAGAATCTTACAAAAGCAGCAATTCCATTAGAGCAACGAGCAATTAATACACTTAAAACCAGGCTGACATGCAGGTTTTCCTGTAGAAATGAAATGAGCAAAGCGATCCTGGAGTATTCTAGGGATTTTCTTCTGGAGTGATGCTTTTGACACTTAAGTGTTTCGGATTCTGCCCTCTAAAAGGGAACTCTCTTCACAAAGCCAGAGTATTCTAAGGCCGTCCCTTGAGCTCCCAGATTAATGACTATGATATATTTAATAGCCACAGGAAATGCAGGAGTGGACTATCCATGTCTGATCAGGCTGCCGCTGTCAAGAGGTTTTCCTTGCTTATTACCTTGTATGTTTCACCCCTTTTGTCTCACTTAACACCAATTCTACCTTCATTATCTCATGGAAGACGTAAATGTTGGAGCTTCCAGAGACCCTGTGTGGCACATCCTCCACCTGGTCTAGAGCCTGCATTGTTTCACCTGTCAGTCTGTGGCTGTAAAGCCTTCTTTGCCTCCAGAGAAGCCTTTCTGTGCATCCAGGAATGAAATTCCTGGTGCCTCTCTGAGAGGGAAAAGAAACCACATAATTCTTTTCTCCAATGCGTCCTTAAAACTCTTTGTTTGTGATGCCAAAAAAATCTCCCCAACATACAGGGCTTCTGAAAACTTACCTTTTGTAATTCTAAGGCCACATTTCAGCAAGCCAGGACACTTTTTTCTCTGTCACTTTGTAGGTGTGTGCTCACCCCTTATATCCATCAATTCATCAATTCCTTCTGATCCCAGCTGTACCTACTGCCCTTTGAGTGATGATGAAAGTGCTTCTTTTTTTTTCTGCCCATAACATCTGATGCTTTGGAACCTTTTACATAACACCAACTCCTGTAACAACCTGTTACAGGCCTACACAGCTTTTTCAGAGACTTGTAAGTAACATTTTCATAGGTAAACCAAAAGCCAGATCTCTAATCTGGCCACTCGCAGCTGTTTTTTAATTTCTGGATGCAGAAATAATTCTGAGTTTTATTTGTTCGTCTAAATTTGTTTTGGGGTTTTTGGGTTGGGGTTTTTTACTATGTTGGAAGCATACAGGGTTTGGAAAAACCTTTTGTTTCAGTTTTAGTCCATTTTTGTGAAATATGATATGGGTGTATGTGAGTTCACAATGAAGGAAATAAACATGAGAGTCAAAAACAACATCCTGTTCAAGTTTGCAAAGCTTATTTCCATATTTCCATATTTCTTGTAAGCCCTCTCTATTATGAAAGGCTGCAATAAGATCTCCATATAATTAATGTAACAGAAACTGTAAAACATCAGGAATCTTTGTCATATCCTTAAGATCTTCTTTATACCCCTTATTAGCAGAACTCACTGTACAGTTCTTCTAGCCATGATGCTTGGAGAGCAGCACAACAGTGATTTATGAGGTTGGCTACATAAGGGTTAGAGTTGTATTTGCAGGTTGTTGTATCAGAGATGAGGGGTGTTAACAAAGCATTTTTATTACAACTGTTAATTCTCACAAGATGTTTTAACAAACAAAACTCCAAATCTTTTTTCTGTGGGGGTTGTTTGTTTTCCATTGTTGTTCTTTTGGGTTTTTTTGGTTTTTTTTTTAATTGCAAATAGGTTTGGTATCTCTCTGTCTCTCTGTAGATTTAATTTTCTAGTCAAATATTGTTCTGCCAGGGTTTTTAGTTTGTTTGGGTTTTTTTTTTTTTATTTATTTCAGAAACTATTGGAACAATGCATTTTTTTTCCAGGACATGGTATGAATGTACAGCAGGTGATATAAAGTACACAGGAGTCATGTGATTAATTTTTAAGAGAAAAGTACACTATTCTTGCGTGAAGTGAAACTTTTAACTCACTTGCCCTTTTCCTGAGGTATATGAGATATTCTCCCCTCACTCCCTCTTCCTTTATTTCTGTCACATATTTCCAGGGACAGCAGGAAGAATTGGGACAGGATTTTATTGCACTGCAGCACTCTCACAACCTCGGTCTCTTGTGCACCATGGCAGAGAGCACATGCAGATAGTCCTTGAGTGGTTTTTTTTTGAGTGCATCATCTCTCTGTAACCCATCCTTTAGCCCTTGGGGTTCAGAGGTACCTTAATGTGTCCTGTTTGCACCTTTCCATTGGCAGCCCCTGAAAAACAAAGGTCCACCACTCAGAGCTTCACCAAGGAGTGCTTTCTTTCTGAGTCTTCCAGCTGCTCTGTCCTCAGTCTCTGCAGTATGAAGAAACAGCTAAAGATGTTGTTGGGAAGTGCTGATGTTCAAAAAGAAACCCCAAAACATTTTGTAAATAAATGAAACCAGTAAGGATTTTGGGGTGGAGCAGCCATACAGATACACTGATGTTCCTTTCAACACTGCAGTCCTTACCATGGAGCCGGAAATCAAGGGCTGTGTCTAGATGAGAAAACTCAATGTATTTTGAAACATCTTTGCCCAATGACATGAACAGGCAAACCAGAGGCCAAGGCTGATCATCATGAGCACTCTTTGTTTCCAGAACAAGATTTTTAAAGAAAATTGCCAGTTAGTAAAGGTTCTTGGAGTTTTGTTGCTGCCAGGTCATGCCCAGGAATTACAGAGGGACCTGATGATCAGCAGAGGCCAAAGCTGTGCCAAGGACTGATTTCATGAAATGCTGGCATAGCCAACTGGTCTTCTATATCCAGGAATGGTCTCAGCCAGCAATAACTGTACTCATGAGAATACAAACTTAGTTTTCAAAAAGATGATCACCACATCAAAAGCCTTAGATGTCCTTTGTGATAAATGCTCTGACTTGTAGTCATAGATGGCATGCACACTGATACCTGGGGTTTTTTACTGAAAACATTAAAGATATTACACAAATGTCATTTGTTCAGGTCTACCTGAAAGTTTTCAGTGTCCTGTCAATGGAAAAAGTCAGCAAGACAGATAAAAGTGTCTCCCTGCTGTCCTAGTTATGACAGGTTGGATTCCTAATTTAGACTAATTTGAGATTGCTTAGCAAGTATGTTTCTTGCTACTTCTCATTTGAGATGGCAGTTTACTCAATTGCTTTAAGACTCACTTTGCACACATGATAATTGACCTACTCTGCTGAGACAATGAATATGAATTTCTTGAGGATCTAGGTTTCCAATTCTTCAAAAAGGCGTGTGACAGGCAGGGTCTGTAATGTGGGAGAGATTTTGTTTCACCTTGCAGACCCTGAATGCTCATGGGGCTGCACATTTCCCTGAGTCCCAGGATTCTCCCCCACTGACCCTGACCTGGTTTTACACAAGGAAGTCCATTCCAGGAGTAACTGGAAAATCTTCTGTAACAGAAGAGATGATAACCAAATTAATCGGCTGGCTCTGCAGTTTTCTTCCGCTGCAAAGGTTTCTCAGAAAAATCGCTGTAACATAGCAACATCCACCCAAGGCTCCTCTGTTTCAATCTCATGTTTTTCTTATTAAATGTCTCAATTCCCTAATGAAAGTAGTGTGTGGCATTTAGCAGCTGTGGGACCACTAGTCTTCCCGAAGGATGTAACTGACTTTTATAGATATTACTCTAACATCCTGAAATGTTTATCACTGTTGCTGCTCCTTCTGGTTTCTCTGAGCAGCCTTTTCAGGGTGATTCCTTCTGTTGGGTGGATCAGGAGCTCTGCAGTAAAGTGTGGGGGGGTTCATATTAAATTTACCATAGTAATTCACAGCAATATCTGAGGGTGTTGACACACTCTGCATATTCAAGGGGCTGCTGGAGGAGTTGTCAGCTGTGCCAGCTCCTGTCCTCACCTCCTCTAACACCTACAAAATTATGGATGTACCAATATCAGTGTGTGGGATGGCTGTACAGGTGAGTATGTGTGTTCACGCATAAATACAAATGCATATCTGCGATATTCCTTCAAGCAGCTTCCTGTGTATCCTCTCTTTCCAATAGAAAGTAAAAATATAAAGCCCCCAGGTTGCCTCTGCTGCTGACTCTGTGCATGTTAATGGGGGGTATCCACAAACTAGATTATTTCCTGCAAGATGGAGATGGACCTTCCTGTACAGATTTATCTCCCGTCTGTTAAAGAGCCCCAAACCAACTGACTTCCTATAGATTGGCAGGATTCTCAGGGAATATACAGGAACTTCACAGTTGTCAGCGAAAATAACATAAATTATGTTTTCCTGGAGATGATGACAGACACAATGTCTCAGTTTAGTTTATAGCATAAGTTACAACTCCTTGTGTTTGAATGGAATAATTTTGAGAAAATTCAGTCTGTCATGCAAATTTTTAACCTCATCTCTACTGTTGTGTTTTGTTGTTTTTTTTTTTAAGTTGCTCAGTTATCTAACAGAGAAAAGATGAGCACACATGGGTAGCCACAGCTACTTTTAGAACCAGCTCAAGCATGTCCTTCCTGCTGGTGCCCCAGAAATAACAGGGCTAATCTTGCTGTGAGTGGTCTTTTATCACCTTTGCCTTTTCAGCCTTGGAATGGCACGCTACTTTTTATTTTAGATTAAATCCTACGGATATCATGGGCCTTGCACTGGGAAGCAGAAAGTCTGGTCAGGTGTCAAACAACATGAATCAGGTTTCTTGCAGAACAGTCTGGTTGGAAAACTCTTATGATCCAAATCAGACATTTGCAGAAAATAGCATAAAAGGAGAGAGAAAAAATAACTCAGGAAGAAAGATATAAAAGAAAAAAAAATAGGGTTTTCCCAGTTATACATAACCTTAACTTTTAAAGTACATTTTCAATTAGTTTCTATTAAAACCATTTCTGGCTTTCAGAGAAACTTGGGTTAGAGTTCTTTATAAAGAGGAATATTTTTCAGCTGTAGCTGAAGGTTTAACTAGGCCTTTTTCAATGCTCTGACAAATTGACTTTCTAAATGGTAGTGAAAAAGGCATTAACATGACACTGACATTCATACTGTGAGGAGAAAGGAATGAATGAATCAACAGGAAGAACGTGATGAAGTGAGACTAAAATGGAGCTATTTGCCTGTGCACTTTCTCCCACAGTTACATTTGACATAAACTTCTTAAATCTTGCATCTTCTCTGGATTTTACCCAGAATGTCTTGGTCTGTAGTGATGCAGCAGAACACTGTTCATTTATTTATTTTTGCTTATCTGAGATTTATGGGCCCATTAGTAAAGTCATACTGCTGTGGGGAATTTGGGAACCTGGCCTGGGTTTTATCCTAAATAAGGATAGGTAAGAAAAGTAGAGACATGGATTGGTGGGAGGAGAGAGAGTCTCTGTGCTTGCCTCTGCCATCACTGTGTTAATGCAAAGAGCATTTCCTTTCTTCATTAACACCTGTTAATAAATGAAACACACTTTGGGGAGATGTGTGGATAATGAAAACCTCACAAAATGCAGGTGGGGAGCATGTGTGTGAAATGTTTGTTCATCCTCCTCGTTGCCGACTCCATGAGCAGAGTCTCTTTCCAAAGGAGGGCAGTGGAATTTCCTCTGTAAATTGAATTCCTCTGAGTCCAGGAGCAGCTGCACAAAGGCAGCTTTTTGGGAGATGCTTGGGGCTGGTGACAATAAACAGAGGGGTGGAGGGGAAACTCATTGCCCTTCTTCAGCACCCTGAGAGGTGATGGATTATCTCATCTTCCCGTTATCAAAATACAACACATTTTGCAAGATCTTATTACTCAAATGAGACAACACTTATTGTGCCTTCTGACAGGTCTTAGCAGCAGACTCTTTCTGAGTGCCAGGTTCATTTTGACTCATGTCATATCTACATAATTTTAATCTTACCTGCCTGAGAGAAGTTCTCTTTACAGAACAGCTAAGGAGACAGCTTCAAAGTCCTGATGAGAGGTTCATCAGGAAAACATAATATACTTGAGGTTTTTTATATTGTAAAAAATAAACAACCCAATCCAGGAGCTAGCATTTAATAATAATACCAAGTCGCTGTTGAATAATATAAAATTATTTTTATTTTACAGATAAAACTTAACTATGTGCATCATCTTCTCCAGTTCTATATTTCACAAGAAAAATGTTCTGTACCTAATATTTTGTTCAAGTGGCAGAAATTGCAACATGGAAAACAATGCAAGCTGTAATTTCTTCCCTACACAAGGTTTAATACACTTAAATAGACAATACACAATTATTGTTCTTGCAGAAGTCAAGTAGGATGGGTTTAAAAATTAAAATACAGGGAAATGCCACACTTAGTAGCTGTGATGAGTGAGGAGAGTGTTTCAAATTGTCTCTTTGGATGTTACTTTTCACAGTTGTGTTCATCTGCATACACTGAAGGAACACACACCCTGATAGAAACTAAGCCCATTTTAAAATCCACCAGCTGGTGAAAGACTTCCACTGACTCAAGCCTGGATTTTCCTTTATCCATTACTCAAATCCTTTTCTTGCCACACTTTTCCTCAATACTTAATGGGTTTGTAATTGCCCGTGTCTCTGTGATTTGTCCCTGGCAGAAGATCCACCTGTGGTTATACCAAGGACACAGATTCGTCATCACTGACAGCTTTGTTCACTTGCCTGTGGAAATGTCCTTGTCCAAATCCCTTTTCCCACCAGCCTGGTCCTTCCCAGACCTCTGTCAAATTCAGCAGCTGAAAAATTGCCCTGTTAACACGACAGATTGCAGATCAGTCTGAGTAGCAGATCACCTCTGTCAGACAGGAATTTTTCTTACAAATACCATGTGTTTTTTTCCAGGTAAAACATTCCTGGGCCTTTACCTGTCTTGCAGACCAGATTTCATAAGCCATGCAGTGAACTGGTGGGAGATGTGGGAAGTTTGACAGTACAAGAGACTTTTTTTTACCTTTCTGTGCTTTTTGTGGTACATGTTCCCTTTAGCCAAGCATTTCAGTGTTTGTCTCCACATCCTCACAATCAGCTGCATTAATGGCTGCTACAGACCCCACCACAGCTACTGTTCAGCTTTAAATAGCTTTTTAAACCTTAAATGTTTTCTAAACATTGTCCTCAGTACAAATATTTTAACAGAAGTAATTTTGATCCTCCCTCCCCCCTCCTCCCTTGAAAAAGGCAAAAAGAGAGGAGCATCTGGAAGTATCTGCACAGATCACCTGTGTGATTGAGGGCAGGATTCCTTCTTGCTGCAGTTCAAAACTTCCACACAAGCACTAAATTATGGTGGCAGTGGCCCCAGCAGGCTTGGGATGGCCTGGGGGAAAGGCAAAGGAAAGGGAAAATAGGATGGGGAAGGGAAAAGAGATGGGAAAGGGAAAAAGGATGGGGATAGGAAAAGGGATGGGAAAAGGGAAGGGAAAGGGGATGCGAAAAGGGAAAAGGAAAAAGGGAAGAGGGAAGGGGATATCCTGAATTGAAAATAACATCCAGGATTTCAGGGAAATGAGAACAATTTAGGATTGCAAAGGCTGCTAAATTTGTCAGCAAATCAGAGTTCTGAACCCCCAGTTTCCTCCCCTGCTGGGAGATCCTTCCATTCTCTGTGTCCCCCGTGTGCCACGGGAAAGTTCGGGTGTCACAGATTTGCACACACAAAGTGTGGCTGAGAAACCACCTCACAAAGAAAGATGTGGTTCAGAAATACTGTTCAGAAATCCTAATGAACCATGTACATGATGATATTTCCATTTAAATGAGCAGAGGCAACAAGGAACAATTAAATACGAAGTCATAAACAGTTCCAGTGCAGTGAAACAGGTTTTCATTGTAATCTCACTTCTTTTGGCACAGTAATTGCATATTAAAGATGGATAAAAATTCTGAATTTATACCAAGTATTTTATAAAATTGACTTCAGTTAAGAGATGCAGTTCTCAAGGAATGATGCTGAAGGTGAAAGATGTTCTTATAATTTGTTAACTTTATCTTGTGGCTGAAATTCTTTTTAAATAAGATTCTTCTAATGAGTGTAAGTTTATTTGCAATGTCCTGTCTCAATCTGTGATTTTATCTGCATTTTGATTAGCTAAAAAGAGAACAGGGTAGTAGTGGGTGAGTCAAGGCCAGACAGAATCCTGGGGGGGCTTCAGGAGCTGTGTTTTTCAGTCTGAATTTGCCCATTGAAACAGCCTTTCTCCCCATGAACGAGAGATGAGAAGATGCAAGTATATCAAGAAAAGATTTGAATTTCTCCTATCTCTATTTCTTCTTTTTTTGTTCTTATTAAAATGGAAACTGAAAATTAGCTAACATTGCCAGTTTGCATTTTTTAGGAGTTTTACTGTTTGAAAGACCCTGCTCTCTGCTCAGAAGAGCCAAAGAGCTCCATCCTGACCAGACTCAGGTGCCTCCCTTGGCACTGCTGGTAAATGATGGAGCCCAGCAGGACTTTGTTCATGAAGCACAATGTGCTCAAGGCTTTTCAGCTGTTGGACTTCAGTAATTATGCAGCCTGGGAAAGCTCATCTTTCTGCAGTACTTCAGATCATCAGATTTACAGAGAAATTCACTGGGATTTTTCAAACTCTCAGGTCCAAGGACAAAAATTATCCCTTTTCTGTAGCTTTACAAACTGTAATTTTTAAAAATTGCCTGATGCCCAGTGCAGACAAGTCCCAGCCATAGTCCTCAGACACACCTGGCCCACACATGGTGGTTCACACCACAAGGAGATAGTGAAGCTCTAGTGATTGTCACTGACGGGCTGCTCTGACTCAGTCATCCTTAGCCTTTATCAGAAATTCAGTTAAAGTAGTGAGGAGGTCTGAAAGATTAACACTGAAGCACAGCAGTTCATGGATTCAGAGAGTTCTGGGTTTATGTATTTTTAAGCTTGAAAATCAGGAAGGCAAAGGTTGAAAGTTTGCTGAGACAAAGTGAGAAGAGTCAGAGTTCTGCAGGCTAATTTTGTAGGTCACGTTGTGTAAGTCAAACCATTTATCTTCTTTTTCTACTTTAAAATCTACATAAATGACTGGATTACTGAAAACAAAATCAATTTTTAAAACAAAGATTCATGGATTCTGCTAAGTTAATTAAAAAACATTTGCCCCTTACAATAACTCGAGCATGATACATTTTTTCAGCATCATCCATATTTGTTTTGCCTTAGCTCTAGAAATATGAGTTAATTAAAATGCCTGGGGTGTTGAATTTACTATAGTGTGCTGAATCCAGACCTATGAGTTTAATCAAAGGCCTCTCTCCATCAGAAAAGATAAAGAGCTTTATTGGATATGTGAAGCCTTATGGTTGCCTGGATTTTTTTAAAGCCCTATTGTGGATGTGACAATAGGGAATAAATGAGACACTGCACATTGGAAGATGTGAGGAAGCACCATACAAGTACTTGTCATTGACCCTTAGAGGGGTTCACTGTCGCTTTGTTTTTTGCAGTGTTCTATGTTTTACTTCAGTAGTAGAATTTCCTATGCATTTTCTGTAAACATAGTTCATGTTTTCTTAACCGGCCTAGATTGTTTTGAACTTCTAGATTGTTTTTCATTCCTTTCTCCTAAGGTGGAGAAAGATGATAAACTGTGTCATTATCCTGTGGAATGGTAGAGGTGGTAACCTCATTGACCAATCCACGATTGTCTTGAGAAAGATACAAAAATGAGTGAATAAAGAAAAGCAGGGTCTCTCTTTTCTGGTCCTGCCTGAGTGGTTCCTGACCTGCTCTAAAGTCTGCGTGTTTCTTTCATGTCCAACAGTGCAACAGCTCACATCACTTTGTTTATCAATGCAATGACCTTGGGCATGGCCTCCCCCCAGTGAAACCATTTTCCCATCCCTGCTGTTTCAATCACATGGCAGTGATGTGCTAAGGGCACACAAAATTGTGATAAACCCTTGTTCTTAGTAGTTTACAGCTGAAATGAACAAGAAGGGCAAGAGTGACAGGGAAACAGAGGTTGAAAGACTTCCCAATGCAATTCCATGCCTGAGCTGGAAATGCAGTTCATCTTCAGTCCAGTACCTCAATCCATTCAGAAAGAAACACCTGAGTGTGTCTCAGGATTGCTGGAAAGCTAAAAATTAAAATGGTCTGATGGATTGATGGCTGGAAAAGCGAGTGAGGGTTATTCATTGCAAAGATGCTGCCTTTGGCTCTGTCCTTGCATCATTTTTTTGTATAGTGGTGTTTAGGGGAGACGAAACAATGTCCCACCTTGTGCCTAACCCTTCCCTGGGCATGTGTCATTGGCTGATTTTGGAAACTTCCTGGACTCCACAGCTGAGAGTGCCTGGAGGTCATCTCTACCCTGCAGGTCACAGACTCAGAGAACAAATCAGGCCAGGAGGGACATCTGGAATTGGGTGCTTCAGCCCCATCAGGGTCATCTTCCAAGTTAGAGTCAACTTTGAAGTCAGATCTGGGTGCTCATGGTTGCACCCTTCATGTTTTGAACCCCTCCAAGGATGGGAATATCACAGTATCACTTCTCCCTGGTCCAGGAGGTTGGACACTCGCATGGTGAAAATCTCTTCTCCTGTTCTCTGCCCAGAGATTCTCCCACTGTTGTATCTTTTATGTAGAGCTTTGGAGTTTGGGGGTTTTGCTTTTGTTTTCATTGGTTTTTTTATTTTGGTGTTTTGTTGGTCTATTGGGGTTTTTTTGTGGTTGGATTTTTTTTTTTTTTTTGGGGGGGGGGGGGGGGCGGTTTCCCTGTGTGAAAATTCAAATCCAAAGAAACAAGTAAGTAAAAGTTAAAAAGAAACAAGTGTAAACACTGATTTTGAGTAGGCTGCCCTTTCTCAGTAGGAGCTAGGTGCTAAAATCCTTCTGCAGACCCAAAATCATTGTATCAATCTTAGACTATTAATTCCACTTTATAGGGGATGAAATGGTTTTATTCCATTTCAATACCTTTTTTACAGCCTCTGAAATGCTTTGTAAAAGAAGCATAAAGCTGAATCTCACCTATTAGTTATCTTTTCCTGTGTGAAGGAATCCTTCCTCTCTTTCTGCATGTATTAAAAGGTTTCTTCAGAGTATCTTCAGCTCTGGGCATGCCTTAAGAACCAAGAGAACTTTTTACTAAGGTGCCTCTTATTAAAAAGCAGGCAGCACCCAGCACATCTGCTGGCAGCAAACCACTTCCAAAGCAGGATGGATTTTTATCTTTCCCCCTGGGACATGCCCCTGCATGAGTTGACACAACTGGGAGGGAATTTCTGTTTTTCCTAAGGAGAAAATCCTTGTGTGAACACATCTAACTGGATATTCCTTCTTTGGCAGGACACCTGTGTGCACCACTTGCAAGGGGGGAGGATGCTCCAGGAGGACCTTCTGTTCATCCACCCCATCTCTGTTGTTGTTTTTGTGCCTCATAAAGAGCAAATATCTCACACTGGACAAGTCTTACAACATTTCCCATTTGTGGGTGCCCACAGAATGCCAAGGTCACAGGACAGATCTGTGTTCACCTCAGTTTTCATGGTTTCTTGTCTGCTTTTTGCTTATGTGAATGAGCTGGTCGAGTAAGAACTGAGAGGAAATACAAACTAACACAGCAGAGAGTGTTCTACAGGTAGAAAACACCTGGTATATAACGCAAATAAACTTGTTCCTTACTCCTAGCTATAGGAAAGGAATAAACCTTGGAGTATCCAGCTGGTGCTGGTTTCATTTCTGCCGTGAGCTGTATGAATTGTACACTAAGAACTAATTTCGCAAAATTTTTAGCATGAAGAAATATGAAGACAGAGAAAAGGGACGAAGATCAGGGGTGGTGCCAAATCCCAGACATTCAGCAAAGTCACAAAAGAAACCACAACTTTCTGCTCTCACTCTTCATTTTTTCATCTCTAAGGCAGAGCCTTCAACACATGCATTTGAAAAGCTCTGCCACATGGCACAAACTTCATTTTCCTCTAGGAGTAAAAACAAATCTTACAGGATACACATGAGCTACAACTTTTGATCTGCTACTGCTGCTGGAAAACATTTTGACACTACAGAGCTAAATTTGTAAGGCACAGACTGAGTCTTTAGTGGTGATACACTCAGCCAAAGGAGAGTCAGAGCAGCACAGAGCTATCCACAGGCATATCCACATTTAAAAATATTCCCAGCTGCCTTGAATTGTTTCTTTCTCAAAGTCTCCATGCTATTATATCAAACTATCTCGAATTACATCCACAGACGAGCATCCTAAAGCAGCTGAATTTCCTTTCACTGCACTGCCTGTCTGTTTTAGATATTTAATTGATTAACAGCCAACATAAGTTGATGAGGTTGTGATTTGAACCATCTCCTTAAAGACAAGGGAATAAATGTATTTGAAGAATTAGTTGTTTCAGTCAGCCACAGAAAATGAAGAACAGTTGTGAGAATAAAATAATTTTCCTTTACTTCTTTTTAATTCTCTGAGAAATGGTAGGCATGATGCCTTCACAGAATTTCTTTACTCTTGCTCAAATGAAGCCATAGGTTTTTTAATTTCTTTTTTAAATGAAACATGGGAATTTGTTGTCTGCCTTCATTCAGTACAGGTGAGGGAAAGTTTATCAGACTTGCAAACATCTGTCCTTTGTTCACTCTGAAAGACAGTTTGTGTTCTCAGTAAGAGAAAACTTTGTGCCTTGATATTTCAGCCAGAAATTACAAAAAACTGTTTCCTGTAACACCTGTCACTTTCTTTTGAATGAAGATTGAATTCCCTGGGCCAATTCAATGGCAAACACACCCCTTCAAAGCTTTAATTCTGTGTTAAAATTGCTTCAACAATCCCCAGGTCATTTCAGTGGAGGGACCAGACCAGGTGGCTTCAGGGCAAGGGGAAGTGACAGACAGACCTTGCTCCTGCCAGAAATCACCAGACCCCCTGTTCAAAAGCTGCAGTGCTGCCTTCCACTGTTGAATTGTCTCTTTCATCACATTTCTGCTGGAATAAAAGGACACTTTAATGGAAATAGCAAGTGCAGTGTTAGTTTAGTAATGATAACATGGGTGAACTGCACCACGGAATAATTGCTTAGTCAAGTCCTAATACTTAGGGCATTTATTGGCACACTAAAGTAATCTCAGGGGATCTCTTCTCAGGCACTAGAAAATCATTTTTATGAGTAAAATCACACCTTACAAGTGTAAATGAGATGTAGCTAATGCTGCCAGTTTCTGTTTTCCTATTCTATTGAGAATTCAGCACATAAAATCACATTGCCAAATGGTTTATGGTACTCTAGGCGCAGTTGTAGTGGGCAGGAAGAAAAGCCTGGCATGCAAGAAAGGTAGAGAGGGAATTACTGGGCCTTCTGTTTTATTGGTTAAAAGCATTTGTGTCAGGAATTACAATATGGAAATATATTGACTGTAGTCCATACATTGCCCTCTTTTTTTTTTTCCTTCAGGGGCTGAAGAGAAGGGCTGTGTGACCAAAACTCTTTCTCTTGTTTAGAATTGTTACCCTTAAGAAAAAATTGGAGGTCTTCTATCCACACACAAAAAAGTATCTCTCAAAAACAAGTAAGATGAAAGGCTGTATAATCTAGCTCAAATTATTGGCAATTAGCATGGCACTGGAAAGTCACAGACACCTTCGTATTATAAATTTGTTTATGAGTCCTATCACTAAATAAGAACCAACAGACAAAGAGATAAGAAATGCAGGAAGATGAGGCTATAATTGGATTGTCCTAATTTTCTCAAGTGACTCATATGGCTCAATAGGAAAAGTAAAGTAAGGAAAAAGTCTTTATCTTTCTTACAGTTTTTAAAGTAAGGAAAACCTTTATCTTTCTTACAGTTCAGGAACATTACACAGGAGATGTTCATGTGGACAAAATAATCCATACAAGCTATAAGGACATGACTTCAACACTAAAATGAGATGTAGGTACAGAAGAATGCATGTTTCCATTGCATGATTTTTGGGTTCCCTTTCCTGAGAATGCCCAGCCTTGTTTCTCAAGTTCATAAATATGAGTTTAAGGTCCATTAAATATCTGAAGATTTTTCTGGATTGCACCATTAAACTCTCAGGCACCTTGATGCACATCCTCCCTTCGGGCTGCACAGGCAGGTGATTTTTTTCTCTTTTAGCCAAGGGCATTGTAGCACTTCCAGCCTTGGCATTTTACTCTTTCCAGAGCTGTTCACCTTAGTAAACACAGAAATGCAGGAAATGCTTCCAAAAATTTGCATTTTGTTTTTTTCTGTGGTTGATGGTTTACTTATTAAAACACACACTCCATCCAGGCAAGAAAAAATAGGCTAAGAATGTGAAATTTTCTTACTGGTTATGGGAGGTATTCATGGGAAATTTATTTGAGAATCCCAAAATCACCACCAAAGATTTCATTACAATGTTACTGCTCATTTAAAGCGAGCTTGAGTTGAAATATTTTTACTCAAAGAAAGACAGAGATCAGGTTCTAAGAGAGTAGTCTGAAGGAAAGGTGTGAAGCAATGCAATGGAAGAAAACACAGATGGAATGTTTTCAGCAGGAAATGCAAGAATCAGGGTGGCAGTGAAAGATGAGTGCAATGGAAGATAATCTGGGTTTGTGCAGTTTTGAAAACAACTTAGTTGCATTTTTCTTTTCTTTTTTTTTTTCTTTTCTGTCATATTTATTTATTGCTGGTACAGTAATCTGTTCAAGCTGGTAAGAGCTGAGGACACTCAGGACTGGCAGGAGACATTCATCAAGTGGTGGAGAATGCTGCCTGGAGAGGGTTTTCTCTGACAAAGAGGTTTTCCTACTGTTCCCAGCCATAAATCCTCGCTCTGGGGAAGGAGGCTGATCTCACTACATCTGGCAGATGATTTGCCACGACTTTTTCCACAGCTGCTCTGATTTTGAGCTGTCCTGGAGCTTTTAAATTCTCACTGGGGGGCTGTGGTTTTGCTGCCATGGCACACTGGGTTGGTTCATGCCACTGTCCCTGAGTCTGTCACAAGCCAGGGGGACCAAACTCTGTGCAGGATCAGAGGGAATGACATTCCATCACTAGGATCAGAACTGGCACTGTGACTGCGGGGCTTCAATTCCTGTAGCAGAGATTCAGACACTCCAGGCACAGCAAAAAGGATGCAACTGATTAAAATCTTGGGAATTCCTCACCAGGAATGTCTTTTACCCCAGAGAAGAAATTACTTCTGCTGTTTATTTTCATAGGATATCATTTCTGTTTAAAAGCTCTTCATCAATATATATTTTCATTGTGCATTTTTGGGATTTAGAGGGCAAAGAGGGTTTTCAGAATGGGAAGAAAATAAAAAAAACACAAAAATGCCGTCTCCTCTATTCTCCTTAAAACAACTGTGCTGGGTATTTCACACCAGAATACAAACACCCTGTCTGTTTCAGTGACTGTATTGTAGTAGAATCTTATCTGCATGCAGTACATGCTCAGAGCCACAGAAATCACTGAAAATGTTTGTTTGAGGCTCACTTTATAAAATGAGTTATCTGGAGTGGCATTTCAGTTCAAATTAGGTTGTGTCAGATAGGACAGACATTTTAACTTCATTTTTTCCCCCCAGAATATTTCTTTTGTATTCATAAAGACTCTGAAGATTTCTCACAATTCAGAAATGCCCAAAAATCAGTGGATCCCTGCAGGTAGAAGTGTTTGAGGCCTGCGGGGTTTGAGCTGCTGCCAGGGAAAGAGGGAGCAGTTACCAAGATCCCTTTCTGAGTGAATTTCCTGTGGCTCCTGCTGGCAGCAGTTCACTGCTGATCACTTGCTCATTGGAATTAATGCAGATGATCCTTCCCCTGCACAGTGCTTGGAGCTGGGCTCTGCTCTGGGCCAGAGGACCTGAAACAAGGTTTTGTTCTGCCAAATCCCCTTTGCGAGCTTACCCTGGAATTTCTGTCATGTGTGTGTGTGTGTGTGTGTGTATGTGAAAACAACAGGAGAAATGTTGTTTTCTAATATGTGAGGGCTGTGGTTGAGTCCGAACTGGGCCCAAAGTGCTTTGACCCCTCAGTTTTCTTGGATTAGAGATCACTAGAGAAGCTGGAGAAGAAGATCTGGTAGCAATAGGAGGGGTGAGGAAGCTGCAGAGATCCCCTGTGAGTGCAGAACTTCTGGAGACCCTGCACCTGCTTTGTCATTTCAAAGGGAAGATTCAATACCACAAAAGCTACAGCTCTGTCAGGATTGTTGGTGTCACAGAGCACGTGGTGCTTCTCCACACAGTGCCCCTGTTTGCCTGCAGTCATGGGGACAGCAGGAAGTCACAAAAGCTTCTCTTGGGTTTGGATTTTTTTTTCCATGCCTGCCAGCCAACCATATTCCTTTTTCACACCGTGCTGTGGCCCCACAGCCTCTCAAGGGGTCTCTTGCTGAGCTAATTGTAAGGGACAGCTTACAAACTTGAGCTGGCAAAGTCAAGCCTTTTTACTCTTGTCCTTCTGTTCATTCCGTTTATGATTTCTTCTAGTTGGTTTTCAAGCATTTGTAGATTCATATTCAGTGGTTTCAATAAAATAAAGTGGCTCTTTGATAGCTCACATTGTGAATGAGTAAATTAAATTATGACCTCACTAAATTCAGAGATGTGGCAAAACGCTTTCACACAGTAAATGATCTGACTCCAGGCAGTGTTAATTGCTAATTAATGTAAGAATGCAATTAAAGGGGGTTGAGAACAATGGGAAATAAAGTGATGACTTGTTTACAGGGTTGGATATAAGGACTGTAGCACAAAGAACAAGAGGGAAAAAGGCTGGACCATATTGTAAGAACAGACTCCACATTGTTACACAGAATAAATCAGACTCTAGATGTGTGACCAGCGCAAGCCAGTGTGGTCTTGCCATAACAAATGGTGGCAGGTGGGAACATATATTATGTAAGATTTACAAATTAAGGCTTTCTGGCTTGTCTCCATCCTCACGAGATTTTTAAGGCTCTGATAAAAACACTCAGCCAAAAGACACAAATTCTTCTTAACAGTGTGCCCTGTCAGTGGTGAAAAACAGAACATTATCATATTCAGACTTGAAAACTTAAGTCTTATTTCAATGCTCTTAAGGCTCTCTCTAGACTAATAGTAGTCAAGCTCATGAAACTCTGCACTGATGTGTTGGATGCTCAGAAATTTCTTTTCCAAATACCCATTTACTCCTTGCAGGAAGATGTATAGGTTGTGTCTCTTTCGGGTTCATCAGTCTTTGAAGGAATGGGAATTATTAAAGCAGCTAAATTAATAATTTCTGGTTATTTGTATCATTAGAAACTTCTGCTGTCTCATGCTGCCACAATTCTAGTCTTTTCAAGGGTGATCTGGAAGCCGAAAATTGTGTCCCATGTCTGAAAAACAGAACTAGGAATGGGGCTGGAAAAATCTGTCTAGTGATAGGGGCAATCTGGCTGAAATGCCCCCAGTAATCAGTTGTTTCTGGTTGTCTATTATGTGTGCAAGAACAATGAAAAGTTATCTTTAACCTGTGCCAGTTCACATGAATCTTTACATTTTTGAAGGAACCTTCACAAAGGTGCTGCTGGTAAATGTGGTGACAGAGAAGGATCTGTCTGGGAGCCCTGAGAGTTAAGGTCAGTGGAAACTTCATGGGAAACTGATGGGCCACAATTGGCAGGACAAAGAATCCTGGATGTGTGCAGAACAAGATAACTGGATAACAAACTGACCTTCCAGGAAGACAGGAGTCAGCACCAGCTATTCCAGGAGCTGCTGTGTCCACATGAAAATGGAAAAATAACTCACCGAGTAACACAAAATCTGCTCAAAATGAACTTTGTTGATTGTGCCACATGAATTTCCATATATTTGAGATTTTGGGTGAAATAGGCTTTGGGTAAAATAAACTTTTCTAGGATCAAAATTTCACAGAAATTCCATCACAATTAAAGCATATGCAGATTTTACACCCTGGCTGAACAAGCATGTTATTGAACTGCAGCTACAGATACTTATTATTATAAATATTAATCTTCTAATCAGTAAGAGAAAATCAGGCTGCCCTGAGACTGTCAGAGGCTCACTGATGACCTGAAAACAAAAAAATTATCTTCATGGTACACAACTTTCTCTTATTTTTTTCTTATGCACCTTTCTCTGAGGGAAAAGAAACCAAACCAAAGCAAACCAAACCAAACCAAAACTCTCAATAAATATTTACTGCTACTGAATTTCATGAAAACCAATTTTTTTACTGTAAATTAAGATAGTGAATTTGGAATGCAAGAACATGAAATTGACTACTTCAGACCAGCCCAAGTTCAGCATTCCTGATGGTGGGTGAAAACAGGTGCTCAAGAGGGTGTAGAAATGAATGTGATACTTCTTCCAGTTCTGCTCCATGGTTCTGCTTGCAAGTCCTGGCTTCCAGAGCGAAGATTCATTTGCATTCACTCAGTACCTCTCCATAGTTTTCACTTTGTGAAAAATTGTCCTGTTCCCAGTTGAGGGCACAGTAACTTTCAGCATCAACAAAATACGTAGTTTTACTGATTGCCCATTCCTGTGCTTCTTGATGCACATGTACCATCTTTCAACTTCATATATATTTGTGTAATTACTCATAAAAGACAAAAATAAATAAAACCATACTTTGCTGGGGATTATAGGATCAAGACAAGAATTAAATAAGAATAGTAATATTAGGGCCTGTTATGATGAAGCAAGGCAAAAGCCCAGAAAACTTTAGGTAGTACCAACCATTTGTACTTAGGGGCATCTGTAATAATTTCATTTCTTACTCCACTCAGTTAAACTTTCCTCATCAAACTCAAGAATGGCATAACTTACCCATAAAGCACATGAAATGCTACCCAGAAATCAGAAATGTCCATAACTGTGATGTATTCAGTCTTGTAAAGTGAGACTGAAATCCTTTGTTAAACATGTGTTTTTCAGACAAGGCCATCAGCATGTGGGGTGCTCTGCTGTTCACTTCATCGGTACGTAAAACTAAGGAATAATGTTGTGAAGTGTCACACCTTCTCACTTCACTGGGAAGTTCCCATTGTATAGACATTTGAAAGATTTTGTTTCACCTGGAAGAAATGAAAATAGATGTGGTTTGATAAACAGGTCTGTAGAATTACTGGCTTATTGAAAATGGGCCAAATACTTTTGTTCTGAAGAATTTTCTCTCATTATTATCGTAAGAAATATCTCTAGGAAATGTTTCTCCACTGACAGTGGCTAAAATGAGGGAGGTTGTGCTGAATACCACAAAGATATTTTGAAGATCTTCCTACTTTAGGTTTATCTTCACTTCATACAAATATTGTAATTCTGGGATTTTGGGTGAGTTTTTGAATTATTTTAATTTTTTTCTTTTTTTAAAAAGAGGAAGGATAAATAATTTCTTAGTTAGAGATCTGATGACCTAGCTCAGTGAGCAGGATGGTGTTTTCCCAAGGAAAAGCAAAACAAAATATAAGTATGAAAAAACCTCCCTATATTCCAGGCTCTGTAAAGTTATGTACCTGTACCTCTTTAGTAAACAATTACATTGTCAAGCAAAACTTTGAATCTTAAATCTTTATTTCCATATAGCTGAATTCTCGTCTGATGTGCCTGTGTCGTAGCAACATTATCAGTTAATAAGTATTATATTATAATATGTATTAGGA
The DNA here is from genome assembly GCA_034509425.1 of Eopsaltria australis. NCBI lineage: Eukaryota > Metazoa > Chordata > Aves > Passeriformes > Petroicidae > Eopsaltria > Eopsaltria australis. The sequence continues at coordinate 52,220 of JAVTVJ010001545.1, read as the reverse complement.
ACATAATTATAAATAAGTGTTACAGCACACAAACTGTTGGATGGACTTGGAGAGTTTTCACATCTTATTTTGTTTTTATACGCCTCTAATGAGACTGTGCCTGTATCTACAGCTGTTCAAGTTTAAGCCTAAAGGAATTACATGCTGAAATTGAAATTTTGTTGTTTATTTCATTTCATTTTTACTTAAAAATAATTTTTTAAAATTATTGTTATTATTTTACTTAAAATCTTATTGCTAAACTTTTTCTGTCTTTAAGAGAATGAAGGACATGCTTGCTTTTAAAGTCACTAAAAATCAGTCATTTCTTCTCTAATAACTTCTTCCAACTGGGCAAAATTGCTGTGCAGTACCTCGGGAAAAAAGCTTGAACAAGGTTTAGCTTTTGTGCTTGAAATGTAATTTCAGAGTGCTGTAAATACTTTAATTCCCCACTAAGGCTGGAGAGCACTTAAAATGTTATGAAAACATTTTCAGTTATTTTCAATGATGAATCACTTGCGTTTACTTACAGAGTAAGTGAGTTCTTCATTGTAAACAACCCCCAAACCTTTTCTGGTAGGGTAGATAAAGTTTCAGCCTGACAGCTTAGCAGGTTTTAGAACGTTTATTTTTATTTTTTTCCTGATGATCCTCTCTCATATGATATTGAGGTATTTATAGAAGTAGATATCAATCATAATATTTTAATCTGCATTTTCTGGTTCACAGCCTGCAAATTTGCATGGCCTGAAGAAGAACCAGGCTGAAAATGTGGTAAAGTCTCAGCTGCAGGAATGCATTTCAGATAGTTGTCCTACCACCTTTGGCAGGGAGGTACTTGATTGGCTGTATAAATGATCACTGCTTAAACTCTGCATTTGAAAATCCAAAAGCAAGTATGATGAATCAGTGATTTTTATATATTTTCGTAATCACCATTCCCAGCAAGATGTCCAGTACCAATCTTTCGCTCCTGTCAGCTCAAACCCTCATGTCAGTCATGTTGTGTGATCAGTGGCAAATGGCAAGAAATGGTGTCAGGGTTTAAGGCTTGAGGTGGCATTTTGAAGCCAGGCTGACATTAACCTTTTCTTACAACATGTTTTTGGATCAGGCCCTTGGCAGCTGTGGTGCTGTGCTTCCACTGAACCCAGTCAGCAGAGCTAATGCCATGGCAACTGAGAGCCCACCCAGGGCTCATAAAATTCAAATACCATGGTCTTATTTATAATGACAGAATGGTATTAAAGGAACCTCAAAGTGACACTCAGGCACTCGTGTGCTGGAGTGAGCTCTGAGTCATCTGTGCCTCATCACAGCTGAGCAGTGTCACACAATTTGTGCACGTCAAAGCCTCAGAAGAACAGCACCATCCACTTCAAGACTGTGTGTGCTCTGTGCACTGTCACAGAAATTTTAGTGGTTTGGTTTGGTTTGGTTTGGTTTGGTTTGGTTTGGTTTGGTTTGGTTTGGTTTGGTTTGGTTTGGTTTGGTTTGGGCTGGGTTGGGTTGGATTGTTTTGGTTTGCTTTGGTTTCCTTTGCTTTGCTTTGGTTTGCTTTGGTTTTGTTTTCTGTTTGTTTGGGTTTCATTGTTTTATGTTTTGTATTGGTGTGAGATGTTTTCCTCTCACTCTGGTTAATACCAAATGAGATATAGCAGTGATTTTGCTGCCCCATTATTGTCCCAAGGGCCGTGAAACCTCACACACCAACTGCAGCTTTCCAAGGATTGAAAAGTACCAAAGAAATCCTATTGAGAAGTGCAGTCTGTGTTGGTACTAACAGTAGCCTTCAATTAATATGCTAAAAAAGAAAGAGGCATTAAATCCTCATTAAGACAATTTCCTCTTCTTTTTTTTTTTATTGTCCAGAGTAAGTCACTGACTTCAAATTTTGCTTTGGCTGGTCACAGTAAGTTCATATAACAGGGTAATGTATTCCACCATTCAGGATGTTTCATCCTACACATTAACTACTTGCTATCAAGGTATTAAGTATGCGCTAGTTACTAGTGCTGAAGCATAATAATTTGCAGCATTTTCTTTTGGTTATAAACTTCCCCTTTCTTTCATATTCTGGAAATTCAGGAATGAAAAGGAAAGCTAGCAATCAGCAAACTGATACAACCAATTTTTGTAAATGGAAAGAGGAATGGAATCTACAGGTAAGAGTTAATCCAAACTCCAGCAAGGCACGTGCAGCAGATTGAATTCAGAACTTCATGAAATCCAGATCATTGCAAGGTAAGTCTGGTTGTATGTACAATGAAGTGCAGCCAGTGCCAAGTTTAGAAGAAATAAAAATATCTCTAGGCCACTTGAACAGTTTGGTGGCCCCTGAAATTAAGCCTTTTTCTGCCTTCCAGTTTGTTTGCATTCTTCTGAAACACAGACAGGCAAAGTCTGGTTTGCAGTGAGCATCGTATCACTTGTACAAGCTGCCTGTTCTGAAACCCCAGAGGGGGCAATGAAGTTCAGTTTTTTTTATGGCATGAGAATGATGGAGTCATTTTTGAGTTTGTGCCTGACATTTCTACAGGTCAGGGAGGCCTTTTCATTCCTGTCTAGCAGACGGGCAGGAGGAGACTGTGGCTCTCATTAAAAATGTGAGAACAAGCTGCCTGAACACATCTGAAGAACTGGACTTGCTGAGGACATACACGGATTGTGACATAGATAAGGAATCAGATAACCACGTCCAAAGGACTGTCATGGAACAGAAGTGTCTGTTTCTCATGTGGTTACCCCTCAAAACTTTACAAAACCTCTCCATTTTTGCATCAGTTCCCCAGATTGAGACTGAATTTTCTTTTAGATACAATGTGCCTGCCTGAAACTTCAGTTGTTTAGGTTTAGCTGTTTCTGGTTTTGGTTTTGATTGGTTGTTAGTGTGTTTGCCTTTCAAAGGGGCATAAGAACTAGCTTTCAAGGGTTTGTGTTACATTGCAACATCTTGCCACTGCATTGATCCTACAATCTTCAAAAACATAATAATCAACAAATAATGATTTGTAAAAATGAAGTTTATTTTTACAAGCTATTGCTGCAAATATAGAATTCTCTGTTCAAGACAAAGACAAGCCACTCTTCCCTCTTATTTCCCTTTGAAAAGGTTTCTTAGAAGGCTGCCTCTTAGGACATGAATTCAAATTGAATTTTTGATCTCTGGTATAACTGACTGTGACGTTTAAAGGCTCTACAGAAAGTAACATCACATTTTTTGCCCATTCAAAAGCTGGCAATAACAGCTAATTCCTCAGCAGGAGCTAATGAATGACCAGCATCCTGGTTGGTAAATTAGAAATGTGTACTTAAAGACAATGGTGGGAAGCTGAGGATTTGTTAAGTTCTGGCATCCTTTTCCTTGCAGGCAGATCCATCACGGTGGTGTGAGTTATGTTCCCAGTGATCCAAAGGCTTTTGAGGCAAGCCCAGTAGCCTGAGTGGGTTTCTCCTCTGGGGTTGATATGCAGGTTACCAAGCCTGTATGATAATGATTTACCTCAATGAGCCCTTACAAACTCCATCTGGGTGAAAAAAGGGCGTTCTCGCTCCATCCAGCAGCCAGCCTGTGCAGTGCTGTGAGCTGGGGGAGCACTTGGCTGCAGGGCAGTCACCCAGCAGCAGTCACACACCGGCAGCTATTGCTAATTATCAGCCTGTTTGGAACCCTTGTAAAGCTGTTCTCTTGTGGATTGAGAGCCAGCAGCTGAACTACAGCCTAGACTCACAGCCAGCCGTTCTGCCTCTGCTCATCAACAGCATTATTTACAACATTCTGGGAGATATCTGGTTCATTTCTTACATGTCCCTGCTAATAAAGACATTTATTAGTCTGCCAGGCATTGCTGTCTGTTTATTGATTGAGAGTCATTTTTGGGCCCCCCAAAACAAGGACATTGAGGGGCTGGAGCATGGCCAGAGAAGGGAACAGAGCTGGAGAAGGCTCTGGAGCACCAGGAGCAGCTGAGGGGACTGAGTGGGTTCAGCCTGCAGAAGAGCAGGCTGCGGGGGAACCTTCTCACTCTCACAACTCCCTGTCACGTCTGGCCCTGTGCATCAGCCTCTTCTCCCATGTAATGAGCGACAGGACAATAGGAAATGGCCTCAAGCTGCCCAAGGAGGTTTAGACTGAGGATGAGGGGAAATTTCCTCTTGAAAATATTTGTCAGACATTGCAACAGGGCAGTGGATTGCTGTGAGTTTAATAGAAGTATATATTATATAGGTAACATGTATAAATAAGTGTATACACATTCACGCTTCTATTCTTTATTTAGGTCAAAACCATACAAATATATGAATGAAAATGCCCAGAGAAATTATGGCTGCTCCATACCTGGAAGCGTCCAAAGCCAGGCTGGCAGGTGCTTGAAGCAACCTAGACTAGTGAAGGCTGTTCCTGGCCATGGCACAGGGTGGAACTGGATGATCTTTAAGGTCCTTTCCAACCCAAATAATTTCATGATTTAATGGTTAGACTGCAGAAAGGATCAAAGCTTCTCTGCCAGAATGGCACTGTCCTCCAGAGGAGCATTGGCAGAAAAGCAGATATTTCACTTGGCAGTGTCCCATAAAGGCTCTGGAGACACAGCTTTGATGATGGGCAATGAGCTGATGCTGTGGCTCTGTGGCTGCTTCCCCTTTCTCCTTGCTCTTCTGCTGTGTGGTTAAATGGTGGATGACTGGGACCAAAACCGCTCAGGAGTAGGGGTGTCCTAGAAACAGACTGAAAAGCCAGAGGCAGATTTTTTCCCAGATTCATTTTCTTTTCAAAGGTTTCAGCAGTGATACCCAGCACTTTCCTCTCATGGAATTTCCTACACAGATATCACCGCCCTTTTGGAAGGACTGAGTGACTCTTCCCACTTCACCTATGTAGATAAACAGTATCAGGCTTACATGTCAAAGAATGACACATGGTCACAGCCAAGTCTGTGATAGTGGCTGTGAGGAATGTTTATCCCAGGTAAACAGCTGTTTATTTCTCACTGTTCCTCTGTGGGCCTGGCTTGCCAATGCCTTAATGCACGGTCAACAAAAGGGTCTGCAAGTTGAACAGGTTAAATCCGGTGTTTGAAAGATGGTGGTATAGTTTTTTATCATGACCTGCCACTGGAATAGATATTTTATTTCAAAATCTGTGGCTGCATTGAAAGATTTGTCTCCAAGTGCTTGACAAATGCCTGTGTTCTCTTGTGACCAAAAGCCTCTTTCCCATTGTCACTGGTGTTGATCTGACAGACTTCAAGGAAGGATTTCAGGGCTTTCCTTCATCACACCAAAGCTTCCTTTGTGCCACAGGCAAGCTGCCTTTAGCAGTGCCACTGGGGACATGGATGCTCCCTCCAGTGTGTAGAAGCAGGCAGCACACACAGACCCTGCCAGGAGAGATCAGACCTGACAGCTGTGACAAATCTGTCACTCCCGCAGCTGAAGTTTCACTGGAGTGGTGCTGATACTCAGATTTTTGATAAATTTGCAGAGTCGTGTAAGTGACTGTGCAATTAAGCCACAGCTAATTCCTGGACATGGCTTTGGCCATGAGGGGAACACTTTGAGGAAGAGAGGTAAAAAACACAAAGTAAATCAGCTACAAGGACACTCAGGGGGCTGCAGGAAAGGTGTGGTTGCTGTTTTGTTCTAGAATGCACTTTCACTTTTCTTTGTTTTTTTTTTTTTACTTGTCAGACTTGAAAGAAAGGCAAGAAACAATAATCCTCTCTTGGACTTCAGCATTTCAGGGGACATCCTGTCACCCCCAGAAGCTGTATCTACTTCAGAAATTTACTAACTTACTCGTGTTTGGGTAAAAACCATCAATTTTGCGTGTCATAGATGACATATACAAAACAGTGGCTACATCTTAAGCGAATACATCTTAAAAATAGAAACAAAGAAATGCTGTCTTGCTGCTAGAAATTCCTCCATCATGGCAGAGGTGTGCTCCCATCAAATGAAGGAGGGAGAGGAGGATAGTCCCATGGCATTGAGACAATGATAACAAAGGCACAGATCTCCTTAGATCTTAAATTGCAGCCAGCACCCCTTATGTCCTGAAACAGTAGCTGAGGCATTCAACACAAGGCTTCTTTTGCTTTAAGATTATTAATTTTGTTTTGCTTGCTAGAAGAATAGAAAGGTAAATATGAATGTGTCAAAGTGAATGGTTTTGACTTCCTGACTGATTGAATCCGCTGGTGGCTGTGCTAAAAAGGCTGGGTTCAAATTCTTATCAGGCAGTGGATTTATCATCAGTACCTGAGTGCTGCTCTCTGCTGTCACCATCAGCCTGTGCTGACAGAGGTCACTTGTCATTGCCAGTGCCCTTTGGGGTGCACAGGCAGCCTGTGGCAGCTCCTCAGAGTGGGTGAACCAGCCCACAGTGGAGTTATTTTGTCTACTTCTTTTACAGACATGAGAGTTTCTGGATCAGATTCACTCACTTGCTTCAAAAATGCTGCTGGATCGAGGCCTCTGCTTCATCCTCTGCTGGCACTTGCACTGCAGCTGCAGAGCTGAGCAGGAATGAGCACGCAGGAGAGAGATCATGCCAGTAACAGACCAGCAAACTCAGAGGGACCAATTAGATCCTGGAAACTGTGTGGTGTTTTTGGGCCTCTTCTCCAAGCACTGCGGGTCAAAACACTTGTAGTTTTTAACAGCTCTGATGCAGAAGCTGTTATGATCTAATTATTAAAGTTCTTTAGAGATACCTCTGCCCGAATTAAGGTACAAGCGAGACCCTATACCAATCAATAGTATGAGTTTTATTTGATAGTAAATATGAGAGAGAGAGAGAGAGAAGAAAAGAGAGAAAAGAGAGAGTAGGGAGAAAGATGGGGGGACAGAGAGGGACAGGGACAAAGAAGTATCACCACTCTGTGGGTCCCATTGGTGTCCTGATGTCCTCTTCAGCTGGTCTCGGTGGTGGAAGTCCCCCCAAAAGCACAGAATGCCATGGGTTGATATACACTCAGGCCAGGTGGAAATGTCCAGGCATGTCCCCCTGGAGGAGGGGGCAGCCTCTAGCAGCAGACTCTGCTTGCATCACGTGCACTCCTGTGGTGCAAGGAGTCTGGGGAGCACTTTGGGGGGTCTGTGATGGATTGTGACTCCCCCTCAGCTGCCTCTCACGTGAGAGTCCCGTGGATGTGGCTTGTGGGGTTGGGGGTTCCACAGCTGGGCCAGTTTGTGTAATGGAGGATGAGTGTGTATTGCCTCTGACCAGAGGTTACGCCATCCTCCTCCTCCCTTCAGCTGGGGGCTAAGGCTGTGCAAACTTGGCTTCTGTGAGCTGTGCTTTGCCCCCACCCCAAACTCAGCCAGAAATGATTCTCAGTACAGCTGGTGGCTTCAGCCTCTATGGACGCATTCCTTTCCCTCAATAGCCTATTGAACAATAGGCTTTTCCCTTTATCTAATCTCAGCAGTTTGGCTCAGTTCAAGGTCCCAGTCAGGTATCTTCAGGGAGGCTTCTCTGATATATCAATGTTTGAGGCATGAACTATTTTCAGTCTCTGACAGAAGCCAAAGAGGCCACTCAAAGAAGCCTGTAATAGTGAGGGCTGACAGGCTGAGGAATAAAACAAGGGATCAACACTGAAAGAATCTGCTGGTGAATTTGAAGACACTTTGTGAAAGCACTTGAGTTGGTTTAATCAAGTGTAGGCCAGCACAGGGTCATCAAGAAGAGAAACCACAAAGGCAGAGTTGAAATGTGAACTCCTGAGAGGCTTTGCAAATGGCAAAAGTTCATCAGCTTCTGTTCATGGCTGTGATCCTCAGAACCAGCTGCAAATCCTACTGAGGCTGAGTGCAGGAGGGTCACAGAAGCCAACTGCTGTTTCCAAATGCTTGGAAACTACTGAGTGAATCCTATTTAGAGAGGCAAACTCGAGGCACCTCTTCTTTCCAAGGTGAAGTCCCTATGTACAGAAAACGTGTGGATTAGGATATTTTTCTAAATTGTCACATAATCCAAACAACTGATACTGATTTATCAAGATATTACACAGTGTTTTTCAAGCTCCATAGCAACCCTTTCCTCACTTCTGGTTTTAATTCCATACCATAGCAAGCCTCCCATGATAAGGCTGAGGCAACAAGAGGGGAACTGAAATAGAGAAGCATAGATGTGAGAAAAAAAAAGGATTTTCAATTTTTTTTTAACAGAACTTCAAAGTTTTCCTCTATTTTTTTTTTTTTTTTTTTTTTTTTAATTTATAGTACTTAATTCTTGTCTTCTCACAAAGTAAATCTCACTACAGTGGCTTTCCACTGTTCACAGGAGCTAAACTCTGTGGTCCAGTAACACTGGGTTGACTCTGCTGCACCAGAGCTTGTCATGATGGAGAATGAGGGTAGAGGTGTTGAAAATAGGCTTTGGAAAAATTGAAAATTAACAAATCAAAACTCCCTTCTTTATCTCAATAATGCAATGCTGACAGAACCTCACTTATTAAACTGGCCTGTTCTTGGTTGGTTTTCTCAGGTACAGTTAATAGCATGAACAAAACTGTGTTATTTGTAATAACATCTCATAATGTCAACTACTATGTTTGGATCATGTCATCACAGTCCTGGTCTTCTGAATGATATTTGAAGGTTTTTGGAGGGGCATCTGAATTCCTACTTTTCCTTTGATTTTTATATAAATAATTAAAGCAAACAAAACTCCACAGTCTAAACAAACTATTCATTTGTTTAAATGCATCTAACAAGGAGAATTTGTTGCATGTTAACCTGGAGAAGACTGGTGAGATAAGACTGGCTGTAATGATTAGGGGGTTCAGTGGCAAAAAGAATGACAATGAAATTCTGGTTAGAATTGTAACTTCACTATTCTATGTGTGTCAGATTTATAGTGATACAAGCCATAAAAACAAAAACAAACAAACAATTAACCAAACCATAAAGAAACAGAAACTTTGAAAAAACCTTTACAAGTATCTACTTAGGCTTTTCCAAACTAGTTTTGCTTCTGAACATGCATGCACATCCTGGCCCTGTACAATGAATTTTAGCATGTGTATAAAAGTCTCTGTCTGGAAGACATTTTACCCTCACTTTCATAATTCCCCTTTAAGGACATGAAAGGTCTGTGAGACCTTTGAGATGTTCAGTCTTGCTCAAGAAACAGGGAGCAGCTTTGGGGTGTTTGTGTGCAAATCCAGGGTTCGTTGGAAACGCAGGAATAATTGCATTTACCTGTGAACTCTCCCAGGAGAAACTTCTGATTTTCCATCCCCTTCAACCTTGTCACAGGTAAGGGATCACTTCATGCTGGCTCCTCTGCAGAGTGCAGAGGGAAACCCAGGTGAGTGTGGGGAATGTAGGAAGCTGCACTTGCTGTGCATCAAAAGAAAACAATTCCAGAAATGGTGCAGAGCTTCTGGGAGGGGGCTGTGAGCAGCCACGTGGAGAAAATGGAGCAATTACACAGCTAGCAATGGCAAACCCATTTAGTCATGTATTTCTCATTACTCTTGCCTCACTCTCTCAGAAGGTGATTAATATCTTTTTGATCAAGGAGCACAGCAGTAAAGCAGGAATGCAGACCCTGCCAAGAGGCCTGTGAGCGAGTGTGCAGAGCAGTAATAACTCCAGAAGTGACAGCTGCACAGGATTTCATGGGCACATTGTGAGTGGCCACAGTGCTCAAGCTCTGGCTACATCCAACAGATGGGACAGCCAAGCCATACCAGCCACAGGAGTCTTCAGAGCATGTGTGGCACTCAGGTGTGTCTCAGTTCAAGAACCACTTCAGGATGTCTGAATCGTAACTGGAAGCAATAGGAGGGTGCATTTATAGACACTTTCTCCTCTGGCTTTACAGAGGATATGATTTCATGGTGTGGAAGGCAAGGGGCCTAATGTGAAGTCTCAAACACAGATAGCTGGAGAGATGTGGAGCCAGTCAAGGATTGCTGGTAATTGCACACTGTGAGGCAAGAATAGGATGTAGAGATATGGCAGCATTTTTCTGGGACCAACATCATTGTTCTGGCTTCTGAAAATAAATAAAAGGCAAGCACAGGAATGCGGCTGAGGTCATGGACTGCAGGAGGGAACCAAGAAGACCAACAGCTCCCAAAGCCATCTGAACCATTTCCAGAAAGAAAACCAGACTGCACATGGTAACTAATATGCATAGAAAGCGAGAAACTTAACTCCAGGGTGGGGAAAATTAATTTGCAAAAAGGTACCCCCACAAAGCCTGGGACACAGGACCCTGAACACCCCATCAGCTGGATCAATTCTGGGACCAGGGCCTCTGATTTCCTTTCCCTTTCCCTTTCCCTTTCCCTTTCCCTTTCCCTTTCCCTTTCCCTTTCCCTTTCCCTTTCCCTTTCCCTTTCCCTTTCCCTTTCCCTTTCCCTTTCCCTTTCCCTCTTCCCCTTCCCCTCTTCCTGTCTGCATATACCCTGGTAAACACTTTCAACCTCCAAAAGAGGGTAGCCGCATACACATTACCTTTCTGAGTGATCTCTTGAGAGAGTTGTGCTTGAGCCCTTTCCAGCAATTATTTTAAGGACTGTTAGTTGGCAGGAGATAAAATGATACCAGAGAAGACTTAAGGAATCCACTAAAAAGTGTTTCTCTGGGTTACTTCTCTAGCCTAGAGATAACAATATCATGCTTTGGTAGTGCTGCCTATGATAGCTGAGGGTGGAACAAATGAAGAGAGACTGAGGGACAGAAAAGAATAGAGGGAAGGACAAAGAAAACAATCAAATTATGGAATCAGTGTCATGTGTTTTTAAGCGGGGGTTGTTTTTTCTTTCTCCTGAATTGAGTTCTGTTACCCAGGGGAAGAATCTGAGATATGTGTAAACACTTCAGGTCCAGATATCTAAAGACATGTGCAGTAGCAGCAGACTTCCAGAGTTACAGAATTCTTGGTTATGAGATTCTGGGAGTTCAGACTTAAATAATGCATTGCATCCAACTCTGTGCCCTGGGTACCTATTGGCAATCCCCTTCAAAATCTTAGAAATTACCAGCAATTTCTTCAGATTATTCACTATTTTGCCTCTTACACGTATAGAACAAATAGAATATAAAGCTTTAAGTCTAGCCCTAGATATTAGCACAACTATAAACATCTCTCCATCCCTAATTCTAGCCCTAAATGAAAATTGTACCCCTAAACCCAACCCAGGGCAGCCTTTGCCAGTGCTCTGTCACCTGCACAGTGGAAAAAATGTTTGCTGATGTTGATGGAGCCTCCTGAACTTCAGTTTGTGCCAATTCCTTCTTGAGGAGGGTCTGGTTCCATCTGCTTTGCATCCCCCCTCCTTCAACAAAGTGTGTTCCACATGCTCCAGAGAACATCCATTGTTAACTGAATTCCCACCTTGCTGAGAGAAATAATGACTTCTTGTAAAATAATTGGAGGGAATGGCACCATCTGCCAGAATACCCAGTTAGAATAGACCTCAAATTGCCCTTCAAATGTTATGGTTAATTGACAAAAGTACCTGAAAATCTTGATGGATGAAACATTAATTTGGCTGCTCCTATAGACACGCAAAAGGAGAAAGTCCTAACATTTGAACAATCTCTACCTTATGTTTGAGTAGGTAATTTCTTGAGTGGTAATGATTGTTGATGATGTTTGCCCAGCTCTTGATGGGACAAGGGGAAGGCAAGTTCATTGGATTTTTTTATTCTGTCCCTGTCTATTTTCATGTTCCTGTGCAATGAGCATGAAATTTGTTCCACCTTTGGGTGTCTTGTTCAGAAGGAGAAATGGCACAATAATCTGTCAATATTTACATCTCACAGTGTTTGCAGCTTCCCAGCTGTGAGCAAAATTCCTGGTGAGTTAAATTTTGAGATGGTGTGAACCAACCAATGCGCAGTGGACTATGAAATTTGCTATTATAGTCAACCACTTTCAGTAAGGTAAATAAAATAGAGCATAAATTATGAAAGTCACACTGGTTACATTCCTGCTTTTTTTCACACAGTGGAGGTTTTTATGGCAAGTGTTTTATATTTTCTTCTAACCCCTCCTTTTAAAAAGAAATGAACATAATTCCCACAATGTGTTTCCATGATGGTAGTGATTTCTACAGTTTTCTTTCTTATTTTTTCTCTAATTCAATACCAGAAGTTACATTCACAACAGAATAATTTCTGCTGTAACCTAGGATTAACAAAAAGCAAGATTGTGTAAATTTAAAAAGCAGAAAAAGAAATAAAATACACAGGATAGAGGAGAACAAATCTATTAACAGCAGCTTATACTGAGAATATTTGGAATATGAACTGAAAGGGAAGATTGCTAGGAAGTGGGGCCACACTTAAAAAGACTGACAATTCATAGAGGCAGAAATGGAAATAGAGAAATATGATCAAGCATTATTAGTAACAATCTACAGCATATGAATGAACATGGAGGATTTTAATCTGCTTCATACAGAGAGCCATAAACCTCTCAGTGTTCTGTGTGTATTTTAAAATATCCTAAACATATACACGTATCTAGATCTAGATCTATCTATATATCTAAATAATCTATATCATCTATATTAACATCTACATCCATCTACCTATATATACACACCTTCCTTTTGTCTTGTATCCTTTAAATTTTTATTTTAAGCAGAAAGAATGATGGCTTTCTGAAGAAATGTAACAGTCAGGGATATTTACCCAAGAAGGATAATTAAAAATATTAATGAATAAGTTTTATGTTTTCTATGTCATCATTTTAAGGGACTCTTATAGCACTGAGAATTATGTTATGAATTCAGACATCTCACAGTGAAAACTAATATCTCTGAGCTGCAAATTCTGCAGACACTGCTATTTTGATGATTCTTTCCTTCTCTTAAACAAACCATGCATTGCTAAACCACTCTAATTTGAGTCAAAACCTGGCTATATGGCCTAACACTGTATGATTAAGCCATCAGCATAATAAATATGTGGAGGATTATGTGGCATTATGGTGTTTGAGTACAAGGCTCTGTATTTTGCTGAATTGCTGCTTAGAATTTGTCTGCTGCTGAGTGGTGCCAAGGAGAGCTCACAGGGGTGGCCAGAGGCAGCATCACAGCATAGCCAGTTGGGCTGAGCTCTTCCCCACAGAGGGATCCTTACTCTGCCAGTCCTGTTTCACCCTTTTCAGCAGTCTGAGAGGTAATTTGAGTTACCAAAGAAGTGGCTTTACCACAGTGCCTGATGGAATCCCGTCTCAGTCTTTGGCTATTAGTATGCTAATTGAAATTATCTTCTTGTCATTAAGTGAAATGCTCTCTTTATAACAGGAATGTTGACTTAGAGAGGGTAAATTCCACTTGAATTTTATTTGGAATTAGCATGTTGTCTAGAAGAGCAAACAATTATTTTCATAGCCAATCTTTGCATACTTCTTCAGTTCCTCCAGGTCTTTTTCCAGTCCTGGTGAAGAATGACATCTACAAAGTGCTTAAAAGTTTGTCAGGTCTCTGTCAATGCTGAGATAACATGTGAGTTCTGGACAAGATTACAGTTTCTATTATAAAGTTCCCTCCCCTCACTCCAGATCTTCCTCCCTCCAAGCACTTTGCTGTATGTCTAGAAGTATTTTATGTACTGCAAGGTTTTGAGGTACTGACAATCTGTCATAACTTTATACCTGTGTTTTATATCCTTACAGCATTGGCAAATTAAGAGAAAATCTTTGCTTTGGCATAGTGGTTGGCTTTAATGGACCCAGCACTTGTCAAAAGTGCAAAATAGCAACAAAAAATACACTCTGCCTCTGTAGAGGTCCATCCTTTTCCCTTTGGATTATCAATATTTTCTTTCTTATCCCTTCCTAGCCTTACCTGTATTAACCTCATACATAGACTCTTGGTTTGAGGGAAGTGTAAAATTTTATTAAGTAATTGGGGGAGATAGGCTGCTTTTGTCAAATCATTTAAAAATTTAATTGGAGAACTCATTCAGAGCAGAAGTATAGAAGGAGTTCGAGTAAAATCTACTTTACATCACCAATTTAACGACCAGTGTTGCTGCAATTCACTGATTTGTTGGTGGCTTTAAACAGAATTGCACCAGTAATCTGTGAGTGTGGTAGATCAAACCACGGCAGACCAAATCAATAAATCTCCCTTCCCACAAATTTCACAGGGCTAGTGCTGGCGAGCTTGAGCAGAATTAGACCTTCAGAAGCCCACTGTCCTCTCTGATACTGACTTTAGTATTGATCCCTAGCAGGGAATGGAGCTATGTCTTGTTCAGACTGTTCTGCAACCCAAAGATAAAAAAAAAAACCCAAAACAACATATTTCTCCTTGTAGAGGTTTTAATTCACCTATTTGAGTTTTGTGGCTAAATGCCAGCACACTTACCAAAATTATTTGACTTTTGTTGTGAGATAAGGATTAATAGTAGGCAAAATAGGTTTATACTTCAAGGAGTATAAAAAGAATTTATTAACAGACTTAAAACAGGAATAATAAAAATCAGGAATCAGAACAAAACATTTAGAACACCTTTCTTCCTTCCCCCCCCCCCCCCCTTCCTTTCCTTCCGACTGACCATACAAAAGGCAACACTTTGACTTGTAGTTAAATTACCACCTCTGGAGCAGTTTTTTCTTTGTTCATGTAGGGAGAGAAGTTTTCTCTTGTTCTATTATGATGATTCTCCAGAGGACATACAGTTCCTATGGTTGTCAGCCTCCCAGCAAGTAACCGCCCAGAGGAAAAGATTTATTCTAGAAACCCTTCCCCCTTCAGTAGCTTTCCCAGGGCTACTACAGATGGACATATGATGGTCGTGGAGGTACTTTTTTGAGGATGAACATTTCTATTACAGCGGCAAAGAAATCCCTTTTTCTCCTTCTTGGCAACACAATTCTTCTTCTATTATTCCCGGGGCAAGGAATTTTACACAAGAATCTTAGTCCACTGCTTATACTTAGAACATTACATCCCCCCTTTTTTCACTGCCTTTTAGACCATTGTTAATATATTACAGGGTATATTATAGCCGAGTTTATCAACGTCTTTACAAGAGAATTTTCAGCCTCAAGGAGCTCCTCATCTTCTCCTCCTCTGAATGTAGGCTTGACTACATTCATTAACTTGGAGTCTTTATGTTGTACCTTTTGTAAGCATCTTCATTCCTTTTCTTTCTGTATGGGGAAAAACAGATGTTTTCAAGTCCCATCCTGATACTGAAAGAAAACAGTTAATTTGTCTTTCAGCCGGGCGATAGTCACATTACCTCTGTCCGCGTTGTTCCAGTGTAGTATGCTCAGTGTTTGAGCTGAGGGAGAGGAGTTTGTCTGTGCTGTTCTCTATCCAAACCGCGTCTCAGCTGCAGGGGTTGGCGCGGCCCTGTCCAAACATACAGGGGGCTGGCCGAGCTCTCTCTCGCACCGAGCTGCTCCATGGAACCGGCCCAGTGGGGCCCCATCTGAGCTGCAGGGAAAGGAGTTTGCCTGTGCCGCTCTCCCGCGCCGGGCTGTGCCGCGGGCCCAGCAGGACCACGTTTGAGTTACACAAGGGCCACTTGAGCTCTCTCTCCTGCGCTGGGCTGTGCACGGAGCTGGTCGAGCCTGAGTTAGGTGGGCTGGAGTTGGCAAGGTTCCTTAGCTTGGGGCAGCAGAGTGAAACCCCTCTCAGCTTGGGTGGAGCTGAGCAGAGCCAATTTAGTTCCCTCTTGCGTAAAACCACTGTAAGGAACTGAGAGACTGGCCCGGGTTCCCACTCCCCCCTCCGCACCATCTCGGCCAGCAGCCTCAGGCCATGGAGGGCCTGGATGGACCTCACCAGACAGTGCGGAGGAGAGAGAGAGAGAGAGAGAGAGACGTTTTTCCTCAGCGAGCCGGAAGTCTAAAAGAGGGCTTCTCCAGGTTGTCTCCTGGTTTTATGAGTTCTGGAGGAGGAAACTGTAATACTTCCTTTTGGGCACCTCATTTCCAGCTCCACCTCCTTTCTTCTGTACCAGGAATTTTGGCTATGGTTTCCCCACGACACTCCCCAAGTGTTTGTGCTTGGAAGTAACAAGAAGCAGAAAGGCTTCATGGTCAGTGACATCAGTGACAACATGAACTGATCTACACAGGCTGTTCAGCTGCACCTGGAATGGCTGTGCCATCTAAAAGCTCCCAGGCTTTTGCTGATATTGGGAAGAAAATAAAAAGAAAAAATCCAGAATTATTGCAAGAAAATGAATAAAATATTGAAGATCACGGATTAATCCCTATGATCTGGGGTTTGTTTCCTCTGCTGCCAGTTAACAGACTGTTTAAAGTCTGTTTTTTGTGTTTCTTGAGATGGTGATATTTATAGAGCTGTTCGTGCAAAAGAATTAGCAAAAGAAATTGCTGTGCAAGAGTAATAATTTATCTGTGGATTGAAGTGCTTTCACACAGTGATTTATTGGTCTTATTTTAACACCAGGGGGTGATAAATTACCTTGAAGTGGTGTCATATATGATCAGGTGTCTCTACAAAGGCAGATTCCCTATTTTTTTTCTGTAAGACTTTTTATGCTTCATGTTGAGGGATTTTTTTTTGACAAGTATTTCACAAAGCTGTCACTCAAAATCTACTAAGAGGTACCCTGTGAACCTGCAGGTGCATAATAAGGTGCACTAAGGTGTGCATGAGATGGCAAAGCAAAAGTTTCCACCTCTTAAGACAAACCTTGGTAAATGACAGAGATACAAAATGGTGACAGCAGGTGGCAAATTTCTGCAGCATCAATATGCCAGGGTGCTGTGGAGATGAATGGAACCCTCTTGTGCTTTTCCAGGAGTCCTCAGTTATGGATTCACCCAAGTTTGACACCTGTATTAAAAATCAAGGCTGCCGAAAATGTCTTTAAAATCCTTTCTGTGTGTGAGTTTCCCAACAGCTGATAGTAGCCCTTCTAATACTTCTGTGCAGATACAACACACAGAAAGACATCTTCACTCTGGACTGCAGACGCTGCATCTGCTGCAGCTCGGTCCATTAGAAACCCACCCTTATGGATCCTTCCCCAAAGAGCAGAAAGACCCCTCCTGTCCCCCTCAACTGGCTTCCAGAGTTACAGAAGCTGGAGGGTTTTATGAAATAGTTCATATGTCTGTGTCCTCTCTTCCTATTTTCTAATATAGAATTAGGCTGCAAAGCCCAGGTAGGCAGTTTTGGTTGAATTCAGAAAAAATATTCAGCTCCGTGGCAGAGAGCTGCTTCTCTTGGGAGGACCCACCTGAATCACTGGTAAAGGAGGGCTAAGTCATCTTTAATATTAACATTATACACATTACATTTATTGCAATGATGTCAAGCCTGTTGCCAGCTTTCTGAGGTAGGAGGAGGTTGAAGCCTCCTCAGATGAACTTCAGTCCTTATTTGCTTGTGGCTTCTGATCAGCACCCTCAAGTGTTACAGCTTCTTCATCATCAGCACCATCATCAATCATCTTGCAGACTCTTTCTAACCTTTCAGCTTCTCATGTAGCTCTTAACTACTCATGCTTTTCAGCCACCCCTTCTTCCTATTTTCAGCCTCAGAATGGACGCTTTATGGGAGCGGCCACAGGAGCATCCAGGATACAGACAGAATTGTTAAGACATTCCTACTAAAACTTCTTGTGCTTGTGCTGCATGTTTTCCTTCTCACCACAAAGGCATCTTTGTACATTATGTCCAGACTCCTTGAGCACCTGGGAATCCTAGAGACAAAGTGTGGAAAGGGCAGTAAGTCACTGTGCCAACCTTGGCAGAACTGTCAGAAGGATTTTTGAAACTACAAGGTCAAAATCATAGCATTCGTTTCTATTTTTAAGCATTGAGTAAATGTACTCATTGTACTTTATAATTTTTCCTAAATTTAAAATTAAAATTTTTATCATTTAATGAGGTTTGTTTTTTTAATTGCTATTTCTGCATGACAGAAAAATAGAGAGAGAGAAAAAAAAAAGCTTTTGAAAAAGGAGGAAGCCAATATTCAGTATTTTTCAATAAATGTAACAAACTAAAACACATAGGGCAGCTGAGCAGACCCCTAACTAAAATTTGGCTTCTCTGTAGTGGATCCTGGTCACATAGAGTCCAAACCTGAGTGACTCACTCACCTGCAGATCTCCAGAGGGTTGCTGCCTTGCCTTTGTGAGACAAAAAGTTGCCACAGTGGGAAATGTTTTGGAGGTTTTAGTAGATCATGATGACGATGATAATGAAAACAAAGAAAATTATTTTCCTGTAGTCCAAAATCCACTGATTCAACCTCCTTTGGAAAGGTCTGAGCTGGAACGGGACATTTCCTTCTTTGTCCCTCATGGGCTGTGCTGTGTGTCATCCAACAAGACAAGGCAAGCAGAGCAGGGAGCCACAGCGAGGGTGACACAGCCTCACCAAGGGTGACACAGCCACAACCAGACCCTGGGGACAGAGTCCCTTTTGCCTGAGCCAGAGTGCCCAGAGCTCAGATGTGCTGCTGGAGCAGCGCGCATGGCTGGCACTCAAGAGTGTGAGAGAAAAGGGAAGGAGAAGCCAGATGTTCCTTTGGGATTGCTTGGTCAGAGCTAGACTTGAGAAATTCCAGTGATACAGCCCCCCCCATCTGAGAGCTGTAGCATGTTTTGGGAAGATAATCCCCTGTGACAGTGTTAGTTACAGTCAGAGACATCAGCTTCATTTATATCTCCCTGAACACACTGAGTGCTGTTCACAGATAAGGCCTGGATGAGCTGGTGATGCTGCACTCAAAGACTCTCCTCGTTACCTATTTTAAAAGACTTTACCTTACAGATATCTCTTATAAACCTTTATTTTCTTTTTCTTTTCCTTTTTTGGTTATTTTTTTCCTCTTAAAAAACTAAGTTTTTAATGCTGCAGGCTGTCATCCTGTCTGGAATGCCTTAATCATCATGAGAATAAAATCTCTGTCACCTGAGCTCAAGGGCAAAGCTCTTTTACACAGCAGTAGCATTAACCTCAGACCCTGAAATGGAATACAGCTGCACACTGCGGACCTTTTCCACTTATTGCTAATTAAATCCTGTTTATATGAGTATGTCAAGAGCAAAATTTCATTTGCAAACACAAGTGACATCACTGTCAGCAAAAACTTCTCCAACAAACCAGAGGTTAGGAATGAACCCTTCAATGAGAACCCACTAATGTGTTGCCTGAGAAACATTAAAATAATTGAATGCTTCTGTTTTCCATAAGAAGAAATTTTTCCATTAACTGTAATCAGTAGGAAAAATCAAGAGGTTGTGTTCTTTTATCTTTTAAGCTGGCTGTAGGCAAATTGACCTCTGTGACACTGCACTCAGTGAAGAAGCAGGATGCATTTTTCAAGCTGATTGTACCTCACATTTGGGTAATGCTGCAGGAACCCACCTGCAGTTCCCAGTAATGTCCCTGTCCTACCTCTAAGCTGATTAGTAATTCACCTCTATAATTTGCATGCAGTTGTGAGACAAAAAACTGAAGTGTTTGCTTAATGATGTATCCAAGCACACACACGAAAAGAATAGCTGAAAAATAAATGAGCTGAATAAGACTTAAAGCTTTGGAAAGAGTCATAACATGATGAGTATTGGAGGCTACAACTGAGATCCCAGCAGGGAGCCCAGGGAGTGCAGGGAGCAGGGAGCACACGAGATGCATCATTAGCAGAATGAGCTGGTGCACGCAGGGCAGATTTCCCACTGGCACTGCACTGAATGCAGCTGTAGGAGCTGATTAAGTTGCATCCACAGAGCTCGTTAGGACACTGGTTTTTATTTATGTTTATTTTGTGACAGTGAGTTTGGTGCTGCTTTGGGGGAGTTTTGGTGGAGGTGTGATCGCCCCAGCGCTGCCAAAACTCTCCCAGGCTGGGTCTGTCATCTGTGTGCTGAGCTGGAAGGTGTTTAATTTATCCTCCCTCCTCATGGCACTGGATCTTGGCAGTGCTTGAGCTGAGGATCTGGAGAAACAGCTCACTGATGGTCAGTATTGGTACTGCTTTCTGCTGATTCTTGTGATAAAATAGCAAGTTTTTGCAGTTGATCCCAGTAATCTGAGTAATTAACCAAGAAACACAAATATCATGTCCTGGTTGCACTGCAGCTTTGGGAGTTAGTGACTTTAGGAGTTGGGTCCTCCAGGAGGAGGACTGGGAAATCCCTATACAAAGCTGAACACAGGCTAATTTTTCTGATTACTGTAGCTACAGGTCTTGCAAACTTGGATGGATCTCTTTGAGCATTACTGTTACTTAAAAGCTTAATAGAAGAATCAAGTCTGTCTTGTTTCCTTTATAGGTGACTTAAGAAAAATTAATTTATCCCTTTTCCCTCTTCTATTCCTTCTCTGGTTGGATCATTCATTGTAAGTACCACACCAAGTACCGCAAGTAGTACAGAAAGTAGCTAGGATTGTTTTAATGGCATAAAGGTATTTAATTATATCTATAACTCTAACTATTTACAGATTATGTTCTGCTATCCATTCCAATTAATGTGTGATTCTATATTAAACTTTTACTTTCCTCTTTCCTTGTTCTATCACATTTTTATGACTTGGTTAAGATTTTGTACATTAGCATGACTAATTGCTCTGGAAGTAAAATAAAATGTACAGAATCTTTCCATTTTATATTTGCCCAAGCTATTTCTTAGATTGTGTCTAAAAACCCAGCATGCACCAAAGCAGCCATGGAAATTACAAAGCACTATTTAGAGGGGTGCGGGGTTTCTGGAACAATGTGAAATATGAGTATTCCATCACTGTCATACCAACCACATCCCAAAGTTCTCTTGGTGCATTCTGAACATTTATTGTTCTGGGCAATTCCATTCAAAAGTGTGGTCCAGGTGTCTGAAACTCTTCCCATTCCTGTGAAAGTGTGCTACCAGCACTTTTTGGGAGCCACGACCTACCTGTCCTGCAAACATCGTGCTGTAGGTCCACCCCACTGCTTTAGAGAGCACTGGGCATCTCACTTGCTGTTTTGGAGATTCCTCCCTACAGCTGCATCCGTGGCTGGTCTATGTATTCTGCTCTTAAGAGCCCTCCTCTGTTTTGGCACAAACCATCCTTGCATGCTTTTTCCAGGGGGTTTGCACCTGTGGGAAAAGTTTTAAGTGCCTGTATGGACAACAGAAAGGTTTGGCACCTTACCCAAGGTTCTTCATCCACTCACAAGAGGAAAAATATCTGTTTAGAACCTGTTTGGCTTCATCTGACTCTTTTGAAGTTAACATTCAGTAAACATTCTGTGTAGAGTTAATACCCAGTGGGGCTGTGCTGGCTCTGAGGGAAAGAAATCCACCATTTGTACAGGTGTGAGCCACAGGACAAGTGATGATTGGAATTATCCCCATATTGTGATTTACAGCTCCATGGGCTTCCGTGACTCAGTCATCTGAAAGTGATGAGAAAAACACAGGAGAACAGCCAACACAAAATGAGAGTACGAAGTATTGCAGACTGTGTCCAGTACATTTTAAGAAAAGGCTCCATCAAAAGTCAGTGATTATCTGGCATTAAATGGAACTTGTGTTTTTAGAAAGGCTGTATTTTAGGAAATCAGCCTCAAATTGATGTCCAGACAGCCTCTACTTAGTGAGCTGAATGTATTGTGCTGCCAGTGGCATGGGAAGAACTCAGGTACCTAGGGCTTCTGAAGCACCTTTTACCATCAATAACATGTTTTCACCTGCACCTGAGCTGTTTTCTTACACTGTTATTCATTTTTTTTGTTGTTCCTTACATGTGACACTTTGGATTGACTGGTCTTTTGTGCATGCTGATGAGTAGTCAGAAGCTGTAGACAGCAGGTCTTTTTAAAGAAAAACACAGAGAGTTCTACTTAGTGTGCTTATTCATTGTTAATATTCATTAGTAATTCACTTCTTTGTAGAAAGAGTGCCTTTTTTATTCCTATTTGCTTCTTGTTTTCACTATTCAGAGCAGCCTAAGGTTTTTCGGAGGTTGCTTGAAGGACTAAAGCTCATGACCTACTCTTTATAATACTCAGATTAGGTTCTCATCAGTCTCCCTCTTTAGTTAAATCACATTTTTTCTGTCATTCACAGGAAAATTACCAATCTGAAACTTGCATCCTTGCCCTAAAGTGACAGTAAGGTTAAGTGATTGTCATCTGTCTCTAGGTAGGTTGGTTGCTTAGAAATCCAATCTGTAGACTCCCTGGTTTGACAAAAAAAAAAAACCCAACAAACTTAATAAAGCACACGTAGTGCTAAGAAAATTATATACAGCACAGGTATCATAAATTGTAAGGTCAAAGTCCTCTTGGAAACCAAAGTGCTCAACAGCTCTGAAAATGATGCAAAAACTACCAAAAGCCTTTTCTGCCTGGTCAAAATATATAATTAAATACCTGCATAAGGATTGTTACATCAGTGAGTGACCTTTTATATTCTAGTCTTGGCACATGCCATGCTGAAGGACAAAAAGCAGAAAAAATGATATTTCTTGTTTGTTTTGGGATGTGCAGGTAGTTTTTTATTATTCATTCTTGGTTTGTTGTTTTTTTTTTCTCAAGCACTAAAAAGACAGCCTTTTTAAAGCAGAGAATTGATGTCATTCATTTAAAATATCTGAAATAAATAACCAGAGATTGAGGGGTTTCTTGTGGTGTTCAACAAAAAGAAACTGTTCTTAAAAACATCTTTTAAAAAACACCATTTCTTGATGAAAACCTCTTCATCTGGGTAATTGCCACTTTTGTGTCTTCACCCTCTGATATTCATCTTCATTAAAGTGCAGGAGTGCGCTTTAACAAGGTTTAGCAGCCCATAAACACTTACCTTTTCCCCGCACTAATGGATGTAAATTTTAAAAAGCAAGGCATTGCAATCCAGCTGATTTGATGAGGGCTGGATGATTAAATGCACTTCAGGGGACTGTCTGAACAAGATCTCCACAGGAGATGCACAGGCAGCCCACTCTGGTGCACAGGTCACAGCACACTGCTT
The DNA here is from genome assembly GCA_034509425.1 of Eopsaltria australis. Lineage (NCBI taxonomy): Eukaryota > Metazoa > Chordata > Aves > Passeriformes > Petroicidae > Eopsaltria > Eopsaltria australis. The sequence goes on along the minus strand of JAVTVJ010001545.1, from coordinate 29,306 downwards.
CCCTCCCACTCCTGCCAGTGATACTGCCTGATTCTTGGGGGCAGTGAATGAAAATCACAGCCGTTTTCTCCCATTTATGGTCATTGGGGATTCTGAAAATTTGCAAAAAATGTTTATTTTCACAGCTGACAGCACTGATTTTCTGACTAGGTTCTGTTTCTAAGTCAGATCACCCAGTGTGTGTAACAGACCAGATGACGGTGGCACCTGTCTGGCTTGCTGCAGTTGTCACCCCAGGGCACACATCCTCTCAATCTGCCTCCCCGAGGCTGCCAGAAATGCTGCCTCATCAGCTTGATGCTTGAAAGGAGAGAGACAAAGAAAAAAACCCAAAGCTTACCCTGAAGTTCACCGTGTCAGGTTTTCTGGCGGCCGCTCACTGCAAGGCTGTAGCCGTGCAGCAACAGGGAGTGCAACAGAAATGCTGGCATTCCTTCAAAGCAGGAGGTGCATCCTCCCCAAAGAGCAGGCAAAATGTTCAAAGTGCATCCAACATACTTCTGATGGAGACAGATGACATGAGAGCTGCAGCCCTGAAACTCTGTGGCCGGCAGGAATTGGGGATGCAAAATCTTTGCTCTGCACTGCTGCAGGGAGAAATATCTTCTTTTGGCAACATCTGTTCTCTTAATTCACTCAGCCAGAACTGGCACACCACAGCAGGAGGGGAAGCACTTCCTGCTTTCTCTTTGTCACTTAACAACCTTATTTTGTTAATCTCACTAACTTCACACTGTGGTGGGTCCAGCCTAAACAGCCTGTGTGCAGGAACATATGAATGCTTGTTTAGTCATCACTCTCATTTTTAATCAAACTTCGATGGAAAGCCTCATTGTTCTTAGATGCAATTACTCAGCTTGAGGCTATTCCAGGGAAATTTTCACACATAAAAGTAGACTAGGTGGGGAAAAAAGGAATAAACAGCTTCCAAAGGTGGTGTCTACTAAAAGTGGTGCTGGAAAAAGGTGGATGGTTTTGAATGCATTAGCAATGCCATTACCTAAACTCCATGGTTATTTACAAGTGTTGAGGTGGTCACTGGAGAGATCTGAGTTTGCTCTGAGCACACACAGCTGCTGTAAACGATGGCAGCAGTGCCAAGCTGTGACAGATCCCCTCAGGGGCCAGGTGGGACTATGCCAAGATAAAAACTGGTGTCTTTCTGAGAAAAGTGGTTTTTTTTGCAGAGGGAAGAGTTTAGCTGCAGCTTGTTTGGTTAGGTTTTGACATACCTGGCAGTTTGACAATGAGGTTTGGTGAAAGGAAGCTATCAATATATTTACCTTAAGGGTGTGCATGTTGTTTGTTATCTGTGACTCTACACAGGAAATTATTTCAACAGAGAGCTGGGCTTTCTGCACGGCATGACTGAAAGAAAAATTCAGCCACAGTGCTCACAGCAGTCTTCCCAAAGCCAGCAAGAGGAATGGTCACAGCAGGAGGATCCCCCACCAACCTCTTAAACGTGAATTTGTCTTTGGCTTGCTTTTAGCCTCCTTTTGGAAGAATGAATCTCAGAAGGGACTGGCTGAATTTTAACTGTGAATCAGAGAGCTATGACTGCAAACAACACCACTGACTCCAGCAATACCCTTGCCATACACTCAGCCAACTTTCTGTCATTTCATTTATTTCACACTTCTGCTTTAGACCATTGTCACCTTGTACTTCAATTTTTCTTGGTCTTCTACATTTTGAGAGGAGAGGAACCAAAGCAGAACACAAGTTTTCAAAGTGCAGGTACCACATGGACTGCCACAGTGTAAAACTTATCTTTTCCATGCTCTATTCCTGTCCAAATAGTTCCTAATAAATAGTTTATTTTTTTATCTCCACAGGAGCATTGATCTGTGTTTTCCTGGGAGTGGTTATTACAGTGCTCATTTCCATGCCCATGGTTATGTTTATAAAGCTCTCTGTGTCTTCTTTCCTGCTACATCCTCCTACTTTGTCTGTACATTGAATTTCCTTACCTTCAATCATGACTCCTTCCGCAATTACATTGGTCCTCACCTTATTATTCTGATGGTTTAGTAACATCTATAGAATTTTTCACCAATTTCCAATGACTGAAAAAACGCTGGAGGCCGTGCCCAACATGAATGTGCATGATTTATCTCTTTTTCCAAAATGTTGGGTCACTGCAAAACACCTAACTTCTTTAGGTCAGTTTTCATTCCAATTTCACTCCAATTGCCTGAGAACCCCAGGGAATCATGGTGAGACAATGAATTTTACATGGCACCAGTGTCCATATTCAACTGGATGATGATGAGCATGGGGTAGCTGAGCTTTCTGCTCCATTTTTCCTAAATATGTACAGTTCTGTACTTACACTCTCTGTTCTTTCTCTGAAAATCTGTCAGTTTTCTATTGATGGGTGGAATGTAGAATATTCCTTATACACTACAACGTGCAAATGAATTGTGATGTACTTTTCTGGATATTTCCAGTCTATTATCTGTGGGCATATTTTTAACACTGAGGGACTTTAGGCTGAGGAGTAGTGCCCCTTTATGGAAAATTACTGAAGCCATGGAAATGGATTTTTAAGCGTACGTAATTTGCTGTATGCAGCTAATGAGAAAGAGAAGAGATTTCACATTTTTTTCCCCTTTTAAATGTTCCTGTCTTTCAGCTGAAACTTTTTCTAATAAATCCTAGCTCATTCTGTCCCTTATCTTGTCCAAATAACTGCTTCTTTGCCATTTAGAAATGCTGGCAAGTCTGACAGAACTGCACACAGACTTAGAGATATATTGAGGGATTGGCTTTCAAGTTACCAATCCAGTGACTGACAATAGATTCAGTAAGGCCAGGCATGACATCAATTAATATTTTAGTAGACTGTTCTCATACTGTTTCACTGTAAGGGAGAAATTGCCTTTCAAGTTCACAAATTAATACAGAAAATGAATCTGCTGCTGAGGTAAAGAAATTGTCATGGAGTCTTGAGAAGGTAATAACAAAAGAAATGCTCCTAGATGGATCTATTGTATTTCACATTGCAGCAGCTGAGATAACCTCGAGCAATCTGTGAAGTCTGGTCATGAATATAAAGCCAATGTGCATTAGAGAAATATTTTACTGCTAAGTGTGTAATGTCTTTACACAGAGAATTGTATGGAGCAGAGTCATTAGTGCTCTACGTTTCTGAAGTCTTTGTCATGCTTAATAATTTTTGTATGTACTCTTATGACTCCTGAGAGCCTTGTTTGCTCATTGTTTTGCAAGGGTGGCTTTGATCCACTGGTTTGGGTTCATTTGCTCTGTCACAGCCTGGACCAGGCACAACAAAACCTGTCAATGCCATCATTACAAAGCATTTCCCCCTCACTTTTTGATGATCAGCTCGGAGTCAAGTACAGTAAAATATTGTCTGCCTTTAAAAGGAGGCATGGAAGCAAGGTTTCTCTCTTACCACCCCCACTGCTCCTCTGAAGTGCAGTGAAAGGCAGGTCTCAGCACCTCAGTGCTCACATTTAATGAGTCACACTTTTACAGCTCTCTGCAGTTTGGAGTACATGGACAAGAATACACCCTGAGGTTTGCAGGCTTTCAAGTGGAAGAAATAGCAGTTCTCTCAGGGTTACTAAAGTTAAGTGTAGAAAGAAAAGTGTGTGTGTTTCTGTGAGGTTTTTGGTTTTTCTGATCTAGTTGGTCCTGACCACTTTCTCAATAATGTTAATCTTCATATTCTGCAAAGAGCTCTCATTTGCTCAGAATATATGGGGGTTTTAGAGAAAAAATACAACTAGGCAATTCCCTCTCCAGCCCTACAAATGCCAAAATGCTCACTGACAAAGGTAGTCTTGGATCCCTGGGAAAGGGATCATCTCCTGGACCAGAGAAGAAGCCCTTAGAACTGAAGAGCTCCATCCCAGAGCTGGGTGCTCAAGAAGGAAGGTAGGAATTAATTAAAAAAAAAATTGAAGTCTCTGTGACTGGAATTTAATACTTTATTTTTCTGCCAGAAATACAAGCACTTGAGTGCTTTCATAGTAATGACAATGGTCCTGAAGGCACCTGTCAACTTCCAAAAAAAAACCAACTATAAAAATAAAATCTGGAGAACTGCAGGCATAATAGAAAAATCCACAGAATATACTCAGTGCATTCAGATCTTCATGAAAGGTGCCAGTGAGCGAAAGAGAGTGAAACAGAGTTCTTTGATGCTCTATGGGCTGCTTTAAGCCATGGCAGGGATTTCATTGTGACAATGGACCAATTTCTCCAACTGCCTGAAATAGGAGAGGAAAATAAAGCAGATGTTTCCTTAGCAGAGTTAAGACCAGAAGATACACAAGCAGAGATCTAAATAATTTCTAATCTCATTTTTTATGACACATTTGTGAATTATTTTCATTGTGCATTTGCAATTAGAGATCAGAACAGATGGTAGGGGTTCAGTTAAAAAAAAATAAAGAAAATATTTCTTTTCAAAGGCAATGATGGCAAGGATTTATTTACTTAATCTGAAAGGTGTTTCTCACTTCTCTCTGTAACTGAAGTGCTGCTCCACTGGTATTAAATGAGGAATGAGGGCAGACCTAAGGACATGGCTGTGCTTGAATCTGTGCATCTGTGCATCCATTCTGAGTGAGTCACAGTACTCTGCACGTATCCTTTTGTTATTTCCTGACGAAAACCTCTCCACAGTGTCAAATGTGATGAGAACTATGGCAACTGCACACCAATGCCTTGGTTTGAAGGGAGCAGAAAGCATTCCGATCAGAAATCCCGTGGCTTGCTGATACAAAATTGTGATGTCACATTGTGCTGTTTCTCACATTACGTATTGCAGGGTGAAGGAAATCCAGGTGGTTTTGAGAAAAAGCCTTGCAGTCAGGAATACACCCCTTTCTGAGTACAGTGCTCTATTGAAATAAATGCCACTGAGTGCAGTATTTGAGAAAAAGGCAGCAGCTTGAGATGGAATGAAATCACATTCATTCCATCTTGGCCAGAGACCCTGAATGAATCTGAACCCAAGTTCTTGGGTTCCTGAAGTTGGTCGTAGTGCCACTGAATAGCAGAGGACGTAGTGTGATGTCACAAAAATCAGATATGCCTTTGCAAATGTGTATGAACCATATAGATTAACTTTTTATATTACATATTACTGTGTACACTCAGAAATACTGTAATACTAGGAATCTGTTCTGGTGTTCCTGATTTTGTATTAATATTATTAAAAATGCATTTACAGTTAGCCTCCAAAAGTCAAAAGAACTGCTTGCCAAGACCCCAGTTGCCTGGTCACAAAGCAGATTAATGGATTATGTATGAAGCATTTTTATTTTTAAATCCTTTTGGGTCGATCAGTTGTCTTTTCTTTTTTCCAAATCTTTGGCATCTTACTGTGATGATATCTAAGAAAAGTACCTAAGTTCATACTATGAGCAGACATTTAATGACACTTAAAAAGTTGAGGCATGGTTTCACCTCCCACTTCTGTTCTCTTGATGGTAGGAACATATTTTACAGATGAATGGCTCTGGAATATAGCTCTAGGTGATATTAAATAAATAGGTAGAGGGGCATAGCTCATCATAATTCATCTTAAAGTTTTGCCTCTAAAGAAAGATACACAGTGGTTGAACAAAAGGCATTTGGCTGTGAAATGGGCTATAAAGTCACTGAAATACCATTTGCCAGATGTGAAATTAAAATAGTTATTTGCTTCGTCCACTGCAGTAGCCAAGAATGCACACTGCAAATCCAGAGTCTGCAAAAATAAATTTCTGACACAAGTCCAAGTCGTGTTTCAGTTTTGGGTGTGAAACATGAGTGCTGCAAGATGTGAGGGGTTCCTATCTCTACTGTAAGGATAAAAATCAGTTCTTCTATTTCCCAGATTTGGAAGGAGAGAAGGAAGATAAATTGCACCTGGCAAAATTTCATGTAAGTAAAGTAGCACCTCTTTCCAAGCTCAAATACAGAAATAAACACACTTGGGTCTGAGGCCAGGCCAATAACAGGCTGGTGGTAGTGGTGTGGAGGTTGTGGGTAGACAGAATGTTCTCAGCTCTGAATCTTGGTGAAATGCGAGACCAACTTGATGTCTCCACCATCACTTCCTGTGGGACAGGACTGTGCAAGATGAGAAATCCTTGTGTTCTGCAGGTACTTCATGAACTCACAGAAATTGAATGTTTTGCCTCATTTTCATATTTCTAAAATAACCTACATCTGTGTACGGAAAGAACTTGTACTGCTGTTAAACTAGCATAATTTAGCTTGCATTATGAATCAGATAGCGATGTTCAAAGACAAAATCAGAACTTAAATAAACCATAGTTATTGCCATATACAACACTCAGTAGCAGTGATTTACAACTTCACTTCCAGACCTGTATCATGACTTTTGCAAAATTCCTTCTCAAAAGTCTGTACTTTGCTATTTCAGCAGCAGCTTCTTATGAGCACTTTAAAACCAATTTCTCCAATGTAAATTTACCAGCCTTTTTAAAGTAAAAATGCAATGCAAAAAACCCCCACTTTCAAATTGATTCTTCATATTTTACTATAAATCTATAATTTCTAAATTCACGTGTAAGACAATTCTTCATTGCTTTGCAAGGAAGTGAAAAGAAAAATCCAAAACACTTAATGCTTTGCAAGCTTTGCTGTTTTAACTATGTGGGCTCACTGAAAACAATCCAGCTGATCTCAGAATGTTTCCCTAAATAAATGGCACACATCACCCCCTACACCCTTTTTAGAAATATTTTTGAGTTTTAAAATGGGGTAGAATTCCTCTTACTTTTTAGTTTGCATTGTTTGGAGGCATTTTGCCATAAGCAGTGCCAGTCACTGCAATATTAACAAAATCTTGTCCAGAGCGACACAGCTGGCTGATTTCTGGTGTGTGCTACTGCTCTGACTGATGGCAAGTGACCACGATACTGAAGGTACACAAAATATATTAACTGCTGAAGGAAGGCAAAAGCTGAAGTGATCCATCTGGCAGCAATCAGAGCTAAAACAGCCATGGAGACCTCGTCTGAGCGTGCAGTTGGCACAGCAAGACAGGAGTTGGTTTGTCAGTGGCTGGTCACTGACTGTCAGTGTAGCACATCTGCCTCATCCTCACCATGGCAAATACTGATTTTCAGCAGGAAGGATGCATTTGAAATGCAATGTAATACTAGCAATCTCTCAGCACTGATTTTTAATTGCTCCTTGCCTGGCAACAGCTTGTGGAGGTGCTGTTATCTGTGGCTTGGAGAGGGAAGGGATGAAAGGGAGCAGGATGAAAGAACATCCCCAAAGCCCAGGATGGGCAGGCATTGCTGGCTGTGAGGTGAAAGCACAGATCTGAAGCACAGCTCAGAAGCTGTGATATGAAGCGATGGGAGCAAAACTGATCTGCAGGGCAAGGTGAGAATTTGATTGTGCAGCACTACACAGTTTGCCTGCAGAGTTTAAATTACCCAGCATTGCAGAAAGCCAGACACGTGACCAGGGGTTCGTGGGTTTGAGTTACAACTGTACCAAAATCGGCTGTAGCTCTGCAAAAACAGGGAATGAAGTTTCTGCAGCCCAAAACAGGCCTTGCATTTATTAATCTGACACCTGGAAATACTGATATAGATGGATATTTTAGATTTACCAGGGATATATCTATGAACCAGCACAGAATAGAGATTAACCTAAAGCCAAATTTAGTAAATTAACAGCAAGAGAAATTATTTTATCAAATTCAGCCATATTGTGTCCTGTTGACATTAATATATGATGATAAATGCAATTCAGTGTGAACAGAATAAATCCCTGCAGTTCTTCAAATTCCTGTTGTCATAACTTCTCCAGTGGAACACAGTGACAGCTTTTGCTGGCTTTGCAACCCTTACCCAGCAAATGGCAGAGAATTTTCCCTCACTATGTGCAATTTCCATTACACTGGGCTCACTCAGCTCATATTCAGCTACTCCCCATTTCTTCTCTGTGTTTTATTTCACCAAGCAGAGCAATACAACTTCACATAAACATAAACTCTCTCACTACGAATGAATAAACAGTGAGTGTTTAGAGAACCCCAAGATGCCTTCGATTGTGTAAAGAGGCAAAAAACCACATTAGCATAAATAAAAGTCCAGCAAGAGAACCCAGTGTGTTTGCTGCTGTCACATTTTAACAGTGGTATCAGTGTAGGTTTCTTCATGGACATTTCAGAGGGGAAAAAATTATTCAAGTAAACTGAACACAAACATGGAAATGTCTTCATTTCTGTGCTATGCTTTCAGCATTCACATGGTACCTTATAGTAATGATTTTTTTTGTATGAGTGTCTGATCTCTCTCCCCTCATCCTTTTGTGTTGGTTTTCCCACTTTTATGTTTCACTGGATGTCTCTTCACCCACTCCTCATTCTCTTTTTCCTCTACCTGCATATACTTGAAAAGATTCTCTTTTCTCTTTCTACTTCCTTTTAAAATAAGTTAAATGTCTTACTGATAAACTTCAAGACTATCTAGAACACAGGATGCAAAAATCCTGCACACAGATCACTGAATAACTCCACAGGTGAAATCAGATACTACAAAGAACAGTGTACTTAATATAAAAAATAAAAAACTTTAAAATTAAAATTAAGTTTAAATTCCCCAGAAATTCCAATATTTAGAAAATGAGAAGTGAAAAATTCAAAACTTTGGAATACACTACCTTCACCAAGACCTGAAATTACTGAGAAATATTATTAAATCATTATCAAATTATTTATTCTTTGACTTACACAATGCTACAAACATTTTCAAAAGCAAATCATTGATTATGTAGAGTAACTGTGGCAAGTACAGATTTAATTCCTGCCTGTGTACAATTGGCCTACAGAAAAAGTCTCCAGTCAGATAATTTTGAATTTTCTTAACAACAGACTGTATCTGACCACACCTTATTATAAAAAATTATAATAAAGAGAAAAAGTACTTTTACAAGTATAACATAATGTCAAATTGGTTTAATTTACACACAATTCTTACTTAGTATTTTTCATAAAATTGAGCATTTTGGGAAGCAAAATCTTTTTATTTGTGGTAGATAAGTCTGTGAAAAAATCAGAGTTTAGTGTGTATTTGATATTTCACTCAGATTCTACATAATATGTTTAGATTACAAAAGTGTTTTCCACGTTTATAACTTGCAGGACATATGAAGAAGGTGTGAAGCCAGCTGTAAACGCATGGTCATCTCATGATTTTTTTCCCTGGAACTTTTTATTTATTTATTTATTTTAGAAATTCTCTAAATTCTTAAAATTTAAAGTCAGATTAAAGTGCTTTCTTTTTTGAACATGGTGATGAAAACACCATGTGGGCTGGACACCCACAATATCATGTTTACAGAGTGCCTTTGCAGAGCAGAACTGAGCATTTGCCAATATATATACATGCATAAAAAAATTAGCAGAAATCAATATCAAGACTAGATTTTCTTCATAAGTGGCCTCCTGCTGGAGAGCTCCTGCATTAATAGAGTAGAAATGCCAGTACAATTACAAAGGGCCTCCTGACTATTCATAATTCCAAGTATTTTATCTCATTAAAAACTGTGCTAGGACAGATGCCCCTGTTCTTATTCAAGCCCAGGACTGAAAAGAAAAGAAAAATAGTACATTATTCTATTATAGGAATTTTTAAATGAAAAAAATCTCAGCTTTTTTTGATGTTTTGATTATCTCTTCATTCAGTTTGCATTTTCATTGGCACTTCAAACATATCTGCTTTGGTTCTATTGTCTGTTTTGTTGTTCTGCCTGCATTTCAATGAATTGTTCCATAAGAAAGGGTTGATTTAATCAAACGCACGAGATTTGCTTTTCATTACTTTAACTCAGCGATATCAATGACACAGTAATGCCTTTTCAGTGGGGTTGTATTCTGAACACCAGTTTATCTGATCAAGACAAATATTTTGCTGAGCATCACTATTTCCTTCTGTTCAGATCTTGTTTAATACCACGGTATGTGCTAAACTCTCCTCTGTATTCTACAGGTGTAAAGCTGCTTCAATGCAAATTGAGAAGCTATTTGTACAATTGAAACAGAAGCACGAATTTTGCATAAAAATATCCTGGAAGAGATTACCTTAAAAAGTCACCTCGTAAATATTTGTATTGGAATAGGAATTTGTCTCCTTAATTTGTTAATACATAACCTAGGGAAGACCCGGAAAGGAAAGGGGAGTTTTTGGCTGTGTGTGCATATATTTTGATAGAGAGACATAAATGGAGGTTGAGGTGTTCTTAAACTGCATTTCAGAATTAGTGACAACAGCAGCAGTGTATTTCATTCATCAGGGGGTGGATGGGTGTTTATCTCTAGCCACTGCAGATTGTCTTCCCAGGTGCAGTTTCATTTGTCATCGTACAAAAAAAGGGTGGATTATTAATGATTTTCTGTGGGCGTTTCACAGCCGCTTTCTCAAATTCTCTTTTAGCAAGGATAGACTTATAAAGTACAACATCAGCTCTATGAACCATGCCAAAAGGGATGGTACTGGAGCTACCAGTGTGAAATTGAAGGTGATCCTTCAGTTCTCACTGAGACTTGGCAGGATACCATATGGATTCTGAGACCAGTGGCAGTGTCCATTCCTGAGATGGTACAAGTAGCTGTCCACAAGGGCTGAAGAGTGGAGGGATGGAGAGAATGGACCAGCTCCCAGCCATTCACGATTAAATGCCTGAACAAAGCCTCAAGTGCTCTCCATGTGGGACCCCTGAATTTGTCACTGAACAAGTTATATTTCCTTAAGAAGGAATCTATGCAGCAGTGGGGGAAACAGTAGTGTATGATCCCTGTATTAGTGTGTAATGCTTAGTTTTGTACCATACAGAGCTTAGTACAAACATCAGGGATTACTGTGGCCTTGTGTTATCTCCCTGCATCTGTGACTAGCAAGTCTTGTGCCAGCTGATGCTTCCTTGTTTACTTTTATCAGTGATTAATATGTACCAGCTGATATCTCAGATTTGAGAACAGAATTCTGTGTCAGCCAAGAATGGTAAGAGAGGTACAATACGACCTGAACACATATTTGAGATACTCTCAAGGAGAAAAGATCCAGCAGGAAGTCTGGAACAATATCCAGATAATTCCATGGGCAGCCACAGTGGGGGATTGTGCCTATGCCAGGGTGATCACCATGGGCATCTGGGGCTGTAAGAACTGAGCAAAGCAACAGCCTGAGGAGATTCTCCATCCTGGATCAACTGAAGGTGTTTGCTGAGGGCATTTTTTGTACTTTTTGGACAGCTTATAGTAAAATAAAACACATTTGTCTTCTTAGACATCCGAAATCCTGAAAATCCTGCATTTACAGTGTTACAGAGTTGTTGTCCACATAAAACACACAATCAAGCTGTCTTTGCATCTCTTTGCTGCTTCCATCTGGGGGGAGCTTCTTTCTATTGTTGTGTAGATTGAAAATAAACTCCTTTGGCAGAGACTAGTGAGGGTAAAGTCAGGTATATGTTCAGTTGGTTGAAGTTTTTAAATTTGTTTTTGCCAAATTGCTATTGCATTATGCACTGGAGATTCAGATCACAGTCAGGGTAAAGGGGAAGACAGGTAAAAGAGCTGAAATTTGTAATGCCTAACAGAGTTTCAATGTAGTTTTTGGGGGTCTTTTTGTTAACCAGCAATGCAAACATTAGCATCTCAATTGGTTGTTGTTGTATATTTTTTAGGGCTTTCTTAGTAGAAGTTAGAAAGAAGGAGATGCTTTAGAACAGCCTCCTGCAGTCTAAACACGCTCACCACTCATGGTGTTGAATGCAGAAAGCTGGTTTCATCTGTTTTGTAAATCATGTAGAAATGCACCAATTATCAAATGTACTTGAGGTCCTCACTGCCTGGCATGCTTCAGTCTGGAAAGGAAAGGCCAGATCAGAGTAAAGAAAAGAATGCAGCAAGGTCCCATACAGCCCTGAATGGGACGGAGTGAACAGAGATTTGTTGTTCCCTGCCCCTCCAAAAGAGGATTTGAAGAGGTGACAATTCCCCAAAGTGCTCTTTCAACATTTTGTGATTAAACTGTGAAATATCTTGTGTCATCAGTTGTGAATGCACTTTTCTCCAGTCAAATCAGTGGGAGGAAAATCCATGATCTGTGGTTACCTACAGTGACATCTCTGTAGGCTCAGAGAGTTCACTGGAGCCTGGGTGGGCTGTCAGGGGGAGATCATTGCATGTTTCCTCAGCTGGCCTTGCTCTGTTATCTTCTGCCCTGGGCCCTCACTTTTGGGGAGTGGAGACTGCATCAGCCCCTTGGTTTGACTCAGAACAGAAATCTCTGTGTTTTCTCCTCTCCCCCGCCAGTTTCAAAAACATTTGCATGACTTTTCTTCAACTCAATCTCTGTTTTGAGCTACTGAAATTACACAACAGTCATATAATGGAATTCTTCCACCCCACCCTCCTTTCCCCTGCCAGAAAAACCCCAAAACCTATGAAGAACATCTGCAATGTACCAGTCTGTTTCTGGAAAGCGCTGGTGTAGCAGACATGTCCTTGAGGGAAGCCCTTCATCTTCCTCACTTTCTGCAAAACTCATTCTGTTCTGCACATATCGTGTGCAAAGAGATTGATGATGGCACTAAATGCCAGCCACTGTTTTCCTTCACACCAAATAAAGGGTTTTATTTTGCAAACAACAGAACACCAATGTTCTGAGAAAGCTGAGTATGTTTTACCTTTCCTTTAGAGACATTTTGTGACACATTAATAGAGTCACTTAAACTAGGACACAAACAGAAATCAAAAGTCATGTTACTGAAGGCTGCCCTCTGAATTTTCAAGCTGCTCAGGTGGAACTCAATGCATGAGGCTTGTGGATAAGGGAAGGAAGACGTGTCTTTGAAAGATCTTCACAAAAGTCATCACACCTGATAAGGATGACATTTCAACTTTTCAGGCTTTCTCTGGGAAAAATGAATGAAACAGGATAATTTGGAAATGTGGTTAGAGATTAAGGCTTCCATTTTGGACAGTGTTTGAGCATAAATAATATTTTTGCTACTGAGTAATGGTTAGCCCACTGAATTAGAATCTGGCAGATATGGGTGTTTCCAAAGTTATCAACAGATATTAACCACAGACAAAGGAAACTTCAGTCCTGTGTTAATAAGTAAGACACTTCAGCCACCTTTCATGCACCATGAAGATTTCAACACCTCCACCTCAGGCTTATTTTCTGTTGTGAAGCTAATTCTGTGCAGTCTGGGGCCTGCACTGTTCCACAGCCACACTAAGGTGCCACCTTAGAAATCATCTCTGCTTACAGGCACCCATCTCTCAGCTCCCCTCAGGGGAGAAACAGCACAATCCAAAATCACTCAGGAAATCAGGTACACACATTTATACACAGATATACATGTTATGCATATATACAGCCCATATATAATATATATTTCCATATTGGCACCTGCACTCTGTGCTGAACAGCTGTACCATAGTGGGCAGCAGCCCTGGCTGTCTGCATTTGCTCTTAGTTCTGCTCTTAACTCCATGAGCTTTCTTTGCTAATGATGCTGACGTTCTTTGCCACCTAACAAGGCAATTTCTGCTCACTGACAATGCATCTGTTTCCCTTGGCAGCTGTGGGAAGCCTAAATTTGTTCCTATTTGCTGGCCTCCTGCTGCCCAGGGATGCGTTCTCCGGTGTCTGTGTGTACAGACCAACTCCTGCTGCTGCTGCTGGGCCTGCTGACCTGATGGTAATGGTTTATTTTTATCATAGAGAAACTGTGAATTCTAAAGCCTTCATTAGGACCTGCTGAATCTCCTCTTTTTCCCTGCTGAACATTAAGCCCATCACTATAAGGCTGTTTCTGTCCACTGTGATATTGTTCCCCCAAAGTGGTTTCCTTCATTTCTGATGAGCTCATGTCACCACATGGAGATTCCTCCCCAAATTAATCAGATCCTGGCTCCTTAGCTCACTCCCCTTCTCTGTCCTGCATGGTGGCATGACCATCCTGCAAGCACAGTGTGGGGGCTCATATCAGAGTGCTGAATATAGAAATAAATACACTCAACAGTGTCTGCATTTGTATTCAAAATTATTGTTTTATATAAATTAATAATTCCTCTCTGTCTGGCTTTCCAGACCCCCCTTAATGGTTCTATTTTCATCCCTCTCTCTTGATAAATTCATGTTACCAGCCAAACCAATATTCCTTCGTAAGTTATTACTCCATAACTCACCTACTTGTCCTTCTCTTTGGTCTGGAAAAGAGATTGAATTGCTAATTGCCTTCTATGGTAGCACTGGAAAGTATTTCCTCACCAATATCAATCTTTCCATGGGAAGAGAGGAGGGTAATGATACAATTATAATCTCACCTAATATTTTGATACCAAATCATAATGCTGCCTGTTTGCTTCTTTCAGGAATCCCATCTGCTCTGAGGGAACTCCATCATGTCACTTTATTGAACCACCTCTGCACTTACCAAGACTGTGGCCCCCAAATCAATCAGTATTTATGTCTCCAGCTGCTTGTACCAATGACAGGGAACGTCCTTCAGCAGTGCTGGGGCACGAAGTTACCTTCCACAGGTCATCTGAGAGGATCTCTTTCTTCCTGTGCTTCCTATCTTTCTCCTTATCTTCCACTTGAAGATTTCACAGGATTTATTTTTCTTTGCCCTTGGCTAGGGTGTAACACTGTGGGAGGCTGAGTGGCAAACCTGTGCTTCACAGGAAACTTGTTCCTCAGTTTGCTTCTCTTCACTGCATCTCCCAGAACACCTGGCACAGTAATACCTGGCTGAACAGGCTCCTCAGAAAAAGATGAACAACTTAGAAAGCCTGAGGATATCATAGCAAAAACAGAAGCTAAAATCATATTTGGAAATTAGCAATTACTCAGTACTGCAGTCCTGCATGTAGTTGTATAAGATCTTTTTCCCACTCCCTGTGTTTGCACACTTGTTTAACAAGGTCTTTCTTCTGAGAATGTTAACCACAAAGTTCCAAAGGAATAACAGATTGTTGGGTTTTTGTTCCCTAACAACTGAAAACAAAAGAGAACAAGTAAATCCACAGAAATGCCTGATATAAAATGCAAATAGAAATAAACTTAAGAGAGTTCTGCCAAAAATCCTGGGAAACAAAACTGCATATTCTATAAAAAAACCCAATAATTATTCTACAAAAAACCCCGAAATGTTCCAGGAGTGAACATGAATCCAACAGTGCTGCACAGAATTTCAGGCTTCCTACATTTTATGGGAAATATCGTTCTTTGAACTAACAGTTCGTTCAGTAGTTTAAAATATATACATAAATAAATAAAAAAAAGAAAGAAGCCCCCCAAACTACAAACCACTTATAGTTCAGCTGAGAACCTCAGAAGACTGTTTGTGTTGCTTTATGACAGAGGGTCTGATTGTCTTTCTGAGTCTGTATTCACAATTGGGAAAAAAGAACTTTTAAATGCATATTTTAACAAGAGAAGCAGAGCTCTAACTGGTTAAAGCCACTAAGCTTACACTAGTACATGTGTAACTTAAAAAAGTTGAGAATTTTTTTAGTTGAAACACAAGCTTTTTAAGGTTAATAAGCCTGTCTCCATGAATGGAAAATTATTTTATGGCACTCTGTGTTTATTTACTTCAGAAATACAAAAGGGGCATTTGACAAGGCCTTTGTAACTGAGACCTCCATCCATTAAAAGCTCAATATAAGCTCCCTTTGAAAATCCTTCAGGAGAAATTAAATAGGAAGCATTTGTCTTCTTCAAAGATAAAGCTTCTCTATTTAGATATAAGTATATTAAAAAAGAAATTAAAATAATGCTTACTGTTCTGTTTCTGGGGTTGAAGAGAGGCAGCTGTGGACATTTGGTCACGTATTCCTTGAAACAAGTGTTAAATTTTCATTGTGGATAGTCCTGCACAACAGTTTTCACACTGCATGAAGGCAATGTGAGGAGAAGCATCAGCTCTGTAGAACATTCCTCCCCTTGTTTGTTTGCAAGAGTCTGTCCAGTCCTGCTTGTCATTGTTGACTGATAAACATTTTTACAAGTGAGAGTTTTTGCAAGCAGAGCTTTTAATTGTTCAGAAAAATTTACCTGTACCCCATACTTTTGAGTTTGAGGACAGTAATTTAAAAGGTATAGAATTATATCAAGAAGCTTGTTTCACTTCCATTAATGACAACTTTGTTTCAGCTGGTGTGTTTTTTGCCTTTTTCTATTGATAGGTTTTTATGTTGTTCAGGCAGCAGTCTCCAAGCTGCTCCTTCTACAGTAAAAAATTTACCACCATATTCTTTTCCTGTTGTTTTTCTGTGTATGACCAAAATAAAATATAGATTAAACTATGAAGAGGTCAGAGGTAGCAAAGGCCTGTCCTTCAGTTTCAACTCCTGTGCTTGTAAATTTTTATACCAAATCAGGAAAACAAGTGTTGCAATATGTAGAGATTTCTTATTTGATCTTCAGTTCCATAATTCTGTCAAAGTAGAATAGTTATATCCTGTGTACTTGGTATTCACCTGGACTTAGTCTATGCACAGTTGCTGAAGAGAGGGGTTAGCAATTTCAGCTGCATAAGGCTCTTCTGGCAACCCTCACCCTGCAACAGAGAAAGATTTGCAAGCAGCTGCTGGTGAATAGAACATATCCTAGTTAATAGAATGAAAATATACAGGTGAATACAAAACCCTACAATGTGGTGAATAGAATGCATCACCAAATAATATATGATGAATAGAATAAAAATTCAATAGTCCTTTTTTTTTTGTTTGTTTTTTAAATTAGAACAACAACAAATTTCTTTAGCTCTGTTGTGATGCACATTATTGTGTTTTGTATTTAGAAGTTTTGCTTGCAAGTGGTTAAGCTGAAGCTGACAATGTTCACATTTCTCATATTTCTGCCTGTTTTGTGTCTTTCTATCATTTAGTGAAGGGAAATACAGCTAATGCCCTTTCCATGTGCTTGTAGATGTGTTCAGAAAGCCCCTCAGGAGGGCAAGCTAGAGAAGGGACAAAACCAACCCATGTCCAGGTGGATCCTAAACGTGGTGATGTTTAAAGTGGGTATAAAACTCCTAAGCCAAAACATCAAGCATCCTCATTACTCTGTGTTTAGGACTTTGGCCTTTCAGGAGGTTGACCTAAGACCTCTCCTTCTGTCTCTTTGCTCTTGTTTCCATTAGGGAAAACTACAGAACCTTTGTCACTTCCACCTGTTTAAATTTGGTATATTCAAAGTGGTATTTTGAAGTGGATATTAGAAACTCATGAAAGCATTTAGGTTTACCCAACATTTAAAGCAGAAGCAACATCCAGCCTACCACCCCGCAAACTCTGCACTCTGACAGCTCTCCTCAACCACAAAGCCCCAGTGCAGCTCTAAGTCTTCACTGTCCAAGACTAAACAACTTCAATTAGTGAATTCTGCCCCAAATTCCAAGCTGGGCTCAACGTCTTCCACAAGAGACAATGTAGAAGGTTAAATGAATGTTATATAGAATATTGAAACTGTATTTATTTAGTGTAGCAGATTAATTAAACAGGATAACCTCTAAACAGAGAAACTATGATGAATTACGGCCTGTTTGTTGAAAAATCATTGCTGTGCAATTAGCAATATTTTTGAAAAGTTATTGTCCTGGCAAGGTAAATCAGCTTGCCACATTCCCTCATCTTGGGGTACCAGTAGACACAGTATTTTCTTTTCCCTGTTAGGGAATTACCAGAAAAGAAACTGGAGACTCAGAGTTGGTATTTGTAGAGTAATTATTTCCTGCATTGCTTGGCTAGGAAATAACAGGCTTGAGGTCACTCTAATTATGTTACTCTGTCAAGGAATAATAGAAAAAAGTCCCTATGGATTTTTTTTTTAAAATTTATGCATGACTGGTTTGGTAGGTGAACTAAAAGCTCAGTTTTGGTTTAAACATACAACTTCTGTCTAAAAAATAAAAAGTAAAATACATCACAGACTGAAACTTAGAAATAGAGTTTAATGCTTTCTTGAGCTGACAGCTTATTGTTTTCCAGGAGCAGCACAATGACACCATCTCTTTGTGTAAATGTCTTTTGAAGCAAAGTTTGCATTTCTTTTGCAGATGTATTATTTGCTGAAACACATTCCTCCCACTCAAACAGAAGAGTCCTTTATATTACTCTGTGAATTGCAGTTCATGAAGAGGTGGAGGTAATGACTTCATAAACTGGGAGAGGACAGGTTTAGATTAGATACCAGGAAGAAATCTCCCCTGTGAGGGTGGTGAGGCTGGTGAGGCCCTGGCGAATGAGAAGCTGTGACTGCCCCATCCCTGGAAGTGTTCAAGGCCAGGCTGGATGGAGCTTGAAGCATCCATGTCTGGTGGAAGGTGTCTGGGTCCCTGTTTTTGCTCTGGTTTTAACCTGCTGGTGGCTGCCAGCCTCTTTGACTGTATGTTCATGCAGTGAACCCAAAGCACGGATATCTCATCTTGTGGGTTCAGGTGGGATACTTCAAATGGCAGTTAGAAATCCTGGGGTTTTTAAATAGATTAATTTTTTGCCTAATTTGTGAGAGAAGTGGGAAAGAAACCCAGAAACATTAACTTCTATTTCCTCAAGCCAACATAAGACATTTCTTTGGAAAAAAAAAAAAAATGCATTTTGTAGAAACCTTATGAGGGGATCAAAACACAGCATGACTCTGTATTAGAGGTACATATTCCCTATCTGAGCGTGGGACAAGATTATAGAAGAAATGGAATGAGCTCTCTGTTTGTGTTAATGTTTGGTATATTTTGCTGTCACAATTTCTGCTTTCGGATAAGCACATGTATTTTTCTAAATGAATGTGCATAGGGTTAATTCCCTAAAACTGTGATGTGTGTCAGGGCTGGGCTCTCTGGTCCCAACTCTGTTCTCTCCCATGGTGTCTTCACCTTCATGCACAGACAGTTCAGACCACACAGAACAGCTACTTGTTACCATTAAAAACCAAGTAATAATTAAACCAAATCGAGTTCATAGTTACTTGACTGCTTGACACTTGTTGTCTCAGCTAAATATGATGAAACAGCTCAGGTCAAAACAAGGCCAGAGGTGTCCTGAGACATTGCTTGCCAAAATTCATGTATACCAGGATGCATTTTATATCCAATTTTGCATGCACAACCAGAGAGTGGAAATAGCTCAATCTGGGCAGAAAGACACATGCTTTAATGTGCCCGGGGTCGGAATAAAGGAGAACAGAATTTTGTGAGAAACCTCTTTCATCAATTTACTTAGATCTGCCTTTTTTGGTTGTTTTTTGGTTTTTTTTTGTTGTTGTTGTTGTTGTTGTTGTTGTTTATTTGAAGAGGAGAAAATAGTGTTCTCCACGTTTACAATAAGTGTATATTCACATTACATGAATTAGTTTACTTGCCTACTGTGAAGTTTAGTGAAGTCACAGGGAAATATTGCTCAATAACACTTGGTTATTTCTAATACAGCTCTACAGACTAAAGAAAAATTATGTATGAGGAACTCCTTTTAAACAGTGCAAATATCTGCTACTGCAAATTTAACCTGCCCAACCTCTCACAATTATAGTCTTTTTAAT
Organism: Eopsaltria australis; assembly: GCA_034509425.1. Taxonomy (NCBI): domain Eukaryota; kingdom Metazoa; phylum Chordata; class Aves; order Passeriformes; family Petroicidae; genus Eopsaltria; species Eopsaltria australis. The sequence goes on along the minus strand of JAVTVJ010001545.1, from coordinate 9,738 downwards.
TTCTAATTACCTGAATTCATTTAAACTTCTCCTTACCCATAAATTATGTCTTACTATTACTACCATCTCAGTGACATCAGCTGAGTGCAAGTTAGACAATTTGTTGTCTTCCATGAATTGTGGAAGTTTTTGTTCACACCTTCATTCTTGGAATTTTCCCAGGAATCCATGGTTATATCTGAACGCTGATGAGAATTGAAGTAGTAGCAGTTGACTTACTCTTTTTTATTCTTTTTGGGACAAATTTCCAAGCTAACTGCTTTGTTCAGCCTTTTCTGCGTTAATGCTCTGCTCACTCCACATAGTCACTGCATCACAGTGTAACTCAGATCTGAGGGATCTTTCAGCCACCTCCTTTCAAGTGGAAATCCTGAACCATCTTTCCATCCTTTTGCTCTTCACTATTGACAATAACTGTTTTGAGTTTGGTTTTAGTTTACTTTTTTTTTGCCTTAAATGCTTTGTCAACACCTGAATTTAACAATCTTTCTTGTCCTTCTCTTCTTTAATTTTTCCCCTTAAATCCCATTCTAAACCAATTCTATGCTTCCTCATTCATACTCCATGAAAGACTTTTCCCTCAAACACCCTTTAAATCAAGTAGGAATGAAAAACTTAAGATAATGGAAGTGGAAAAAAAATTGATAAGGTCAGACAGACAAAAAATACCCACAGATGAACACCCTGTTACATACCTTGTACTATGACAGTGGCAGTTCAAATTCCTGATTCTGCAAAACAATTCCAGAATCTCATGTTCTGAACCAGAACAGGATTATGAAATTACATTAAAAGATGCAACGTAGCTACTTTTTCAAGAATGCTGTTGCAGTGTCAGCAGGCAGGACTTTGTTCATTTCTTCATCTACAAATATCCAACTTGTTTTCTGAAATCGCTGCAGGGACCACATGGACTTGGTGCTGGACACTGAATCCTGGCAGTTTTCTGACCAATACAGTCTGAGAGTTACTGGCTCAGGGTTTGCTTTACACCTTTGCTTTAAAGAAAGTCCACTAAGTTTTGGATTCGTGATGCTTATGAGATTACTGATCATGAGGAATATGTTTCTTTATCATGCAGAGTGAGAGCCACCACAAGGTAACAGTAGCCTGTAGTCTTCTGCACACTAGACACATGAGCCAGAAAACACTGGCAACTGTGCCTGTGAGGGCAAAGATGTTTGCAGTGGCTGCAATGAGGGACTGAAGGGATAAGCTTCATTAAGCACTTGTCACAGAACGTGCTGTCAGAAACAATACTGCTGTTTGACATCTCTGTTAACTGGCTCTGACATTTTAATGCTATTCTGCATATCCATCTTCATACATGTTGTTTGTCTCTTCCCTTGTGTCAAAATAGCAATTAATTTCCAGCCTGCCACTGGCAACAATGAGCTGAGTTTTATAAATGCTCAAAAATGTTGAGTAGTTAAGTCGAGGTCGTGGTGCTTGACATTGATTTATACCCACTTCATGCTCAACCTGCCATTTTCTCATTAAAAAGTGAAACTTACTGCTTACCTGCCATTTTCTCTTTGATTATTGGTATGCTGGTTTGCATAAATTGGTTTGTCGTGTATGTGTCACACTGGGATTTCAAATACTGAGTTTATTTCCATCTGAGTTGGGAGTAGCAGGAGGAGGACGTTTGCAAAAGAAAAAAACAAAACACAGTTGTCAGGTCACTAGTAAAGGACCTGAAAACTGTGCATGAAGCAACTTCATTTTCCAAGTTCAAAGGTCCTTTTGATCTTTCAGGTTCTTTCCAGACCTGAAGTGCCTTAGGTGGGTGACACAATTAACATCAGTCAAAGGTATTTTTCCATCCTCTTCCATACATTCCCCATAAAAGGAAGTTTGTCTTGATATGGACAAAAATTCCTCTGCCTTTGATTCTTGGCCTTGATGAAGATACATAAAAGCTGGTTTATTTGAAGTCCCAGTATAAAAAAAAAATAAAAATCTGTATTCCTTTTTTTCCTCTCTAATCTCTTTAGCAACCTTTTGCTGAAAGATTTCTAGATAGGAAATTTCAACAAACACAAACATATTTTAAACCCTGAACAGAAGACATCACTTGAATTCAGCCTCTGCTGCCAATGAGCAAAGCCTCCTTTACATCACTTTCCTTAGCTGTCCTTTCCTAGAGAAGCAAAGCAAGCACTCACCTTTCATTTTCAATGATTTTTAAAGCTCATCTGCTCAAATGGTGTGCTAGAGCTCAGTTCCTGTGCCATGGGGAGTTTAATCATTGGTTTGAATGGAAGCAGGCTAGAAACACCTCTGGAGGCAGGAGAAGCCTTGTTAGGAAGACATCTATCATAGAAGAGACTCATTAGACCCATCCCTATGTCTGAGATAAAGAAAAACAGTTTTGAGAATTGAAAGTGTGTGATGGTATTCCTCAACAGTGATTGTGTAACAGCTCTGTGTGGCTCTGCTTTCTCAACTACAAGCATTGCTAAGCCCCATTTTCAGTGACATGTTGAGAAATCATTGAAAACTTACCTGGAGTTTTGTCTAGTGATTGAAGACTACATCCAGGTCTAGCAGTAAAGGATGGAAGTTTTTTTTACTGAAAAACAGGATTTATGTTTTGTCACAATTGTTTTCATCACTTGAGGATTTATCAGCCAATTAAGCAGAATTATTGACAGAATTATATAGACAAACCACTGTGACTTCAGTGAGATGCCAGCAGCTGAATGACCCTCTTTGAGGAGCACAAGGTACAACAGATGAAAACCTAAGCAAGGGCATGTGTTTCCCAGATTTGAGGAGTGGCTTTAATCTGGTTTCTACACAATCCCTCCACAAATGGCGTTTGATGGCTTGTTATTTAATTTCTTTCCACTGTATTATACAAACAAGATTTAATGGGAAATAATACATTGTGGTGCTTGGAGTTAACAGCAAGGGTCATTTGGTGGAAGTTTGTTCAGTGCACTCAGCAGGAACTACAGAGGCATTGTCTCTTAAAAGGTTTTCAACACCATCAACACCTTGAGGGATCTGTGCTGGGTCACAGCGAGGTTTGTGCTGTTGAGAAAATCTTAGTGCTTCAGCCCTGATACTGTATGAAATAATTTCATTTTTATAACACAATAGACTCTGAAACTGACAGATACTCACTTTGCTCCACAAACCAAGGCTTTTTCTGATGTTTTGTTGAAAGGTTGGATGGTGTCAGGGTCAGTGAGTGCTATCACCAGTTCAAGTTTTGAGTGATCCAGTATTGGGTCAGTTATCCCAACAATTCCCAGGCAGTTTTGGCTCTGTGTGGTAGGTTAATGCCTGCACCCAGGTCTCTTCCAGAACAGCCCCCTGTCAAAGTGCTGTAGGTGTGAAAACAAAGTACAGGGAATACAAATGGATTCTATGGATTAAATTTAAAACATGTGAACAAGGAGCAAAATTTGTTTCTTAAACATTTTTTACATTAGATGCAGAAGTCAGAAAACACCTATATTGGAAGAAATCGTATGGTAACCTTAGTCAGCGCTGTGCTTTATGATGATCTTGAAGTTCTAGTGATAAAAATTAGTGTCAGTGTAGAAGAGAGATGTGGATCTTGCCAGGCATGTACATTGCTTATGTAGCTCACATTTTTAGAGAATCAGGATACTTCCATCACAGGACAGCATTTTAACTGGGATATTCCTGAGAGTGTGGCTGGGAACTTCCATCTTCCCTGTGCTATTCCCTTCTGTAAAATCCACCAACGCTTGAGTCTCTGTGTGACTGCGCCGTGTGCCTAATGCTGTTTTAAATGCAGATTCTGGCATTTAATACAATTAAGTGAGAGACTCATTACACAAACAATTTGCAACAAGATTATCCCTAGGGCTCAAACCTTCAAGTAATTGAATGAAATAGTAAACTGCAAACAATAATAAATGTGCACAGGAGTTTGACAAGGAGGCAGTCAGACGCAAATAAAATTGAGCAGAGAAGCCCATTGCTAATGAAACACCACAAGCTGGAGTGAAGCTGCCTGCCTCTAGGGAGCTGTTGGGATGCCAATGTGTAAATTAATGTGGTGCAGAGAGAGAAAAAAAGAATAGGAACAGCAATTAATGGAATACAACAAATGCTTGGTGTCTGGGTTTTGATCAACTAGAAAGGCAATTACTTATTCCTGAGTATGTGAAATTCCTACAGCATGGCATGGGTATGCTCCCAAAAGTGCACTGCTTCTCTGAATAAGGCTGTCCAGGAAGGACTGGGTCATTCACACCTTTTATCTCATTTACAACATTTAGTCCCATTGTCATGAACTTCCTGGTTTCAGGGTGGATTTTCTGGTTTCTCACAGTAGCCTGCTGGATGTAGGACATCTCTTGGATAAGTGCTCAAACTAGAGGTTCCCTACCACCTGTTTTCTGCTCTGGGGCTTTTACTTGATTGTAAAATCTACCACTTTTTTTTTTTTTGTTTGTTTGTTTGTGTGTGCCTTTCAGCTGAAAGTCTCCTGTGTGCCCTTCTGCTAGCAGGTAAGATCTCCTTGCACTGTAGGCAGAACACTTTTAACTCTCTTTGGTTTGCACATAGCTCTGTCACTGCCTTCACATTTTCATCTCAGATGCTTAGATGGTTTTTCCTCCAACACCTGTGAGAGCAGTATCCCTCTTAAGGTGATGCAGGTATGGTGGGCATGCAGCACCCAAACTGTTCCTGATCTTGCGGGAACTAACTGCTGCTCCTGAACCCATCCTTTCCTCTTTCTTTCTACACTATACTTGTGGCCAAGGGTGTTCCTCCCAATGTTTTAGGTCACTTGGGCTAACCACAGCACCGTGAATGGTAAAAGCTGAAGAAATAAATTTCTGACCAATTTAACTGAAATCTATATTTGGACTTATATTGCTGATAAAAGCGAGAAATTCCTGGCAAATGGATTCCTGGAAAACAAGTAATAAGTTGTTGAATTTAGCATCTATTTCTTAGATTTCTTGGCTGCAGAATGAAGAAGAGAATCTTCATCATTTTCTTCCTTCTTACAGATGTGGTCTTAACCTAGTATGGGAAGACTCAGACTCCAATTTTTACTCTGACATAAGTAAAAGTATTTGCATGGGACGTAGAATCTCATCAGACAGAGGGAATCTTCCTGCGACACCAGGTACAGAGTAGCCATCCTTTTGAGTCCAGTGAATTCAAAACAGGTTTTGAAAGCTGCTCACCAGCACTTAGGGAGGCACCTTAGTCTCTGGACTTTAGAGTGTAAGAAGAGAGAACATAAAGGCTTTTATACAAAAAAACAAAACTGCAAAGCAAAAAGTCATGGTAACTGCCCTGAGAATGCACCTCAGTTTTGGGATGAACTTGGTGTGAAATGGTTCTTTGTTGAACTTCACAGGCAACTTCTGCCCCTTTCTCTGCTTGGGTTTGTTTTGTCTGCAAACACCACTTCAGGTTGTTCTAGTGCTGCTCGCCCCTGACTAAAATCTCTCTGCACATTCCCCAGCCTCAGTTGAACATCTCGGTGAACTGTTTTGTGTGACGCCTGTACAAGGCTTGTTAAACCTGCAGCTGTGATGCCCTGGTTTGAGTCACCCTGTCTCCTGGATGTGCTGCTCAGGTCCGCCAGGATCCTTATCCTCCCTCAAGTGAGCTGAGCTGGTGGAAGCGTGCCAGGGACATTTCAGTGCCCAGGTACCTCAGCTGGAAGAAATTCTCATCATCTGTGCCCATCCAGGCTGTCTGTGAGTCTGCCAAGGGGATGTGGCATTTGCTGCCTGAGTAGCTCCAGGAGGACTAGAGGCCATGCTGGAATATTCTGGTGAGGACTTGGCAAAGGAACAAAACTGGGATTAAGGGGAGTTTTCAAGAATACTTACATCTCGTTCTGGCTGCTGCCACAGGTAGTTTAGCCACTGCCTCAGGTAGCTCAGAACTGATTTTGGAATATTTTGGAATACTATTCCTCATCCAGATGTGTGGCTGTGAGCCCGTGTGTTTATCAGTGACACACAACCTGAGAGAGGCAGACAAATTCTGCAGGGCTCCTGGGCTTCAGGTGCCCTCCTGCATCCTTCTGCTTGCTGGAAAAACTTCTTGCCAAGCAATAGAAGATACATCTCCCTCTTCTTGTCCGGGAGTATCAGCTTGGCCATCTGCATCTTTCAACTCATGTCAAGGGAAGTGCTGGGGGTCTGGGTATCTCACAAACTCAAAACCTCACCTCATCTCATTCTTTTGATGTGTCTTTCAGTGAAGAACATCTTTTTAAAGGGGGAACCTGAAAATATTCTAAGCCAAAGTAAAAGAAAACAAAAAGATTGAGGCATCTGTCGTCAGTATTCAGGATAGAGTAACAGCAAATTTTTGCAAAAGACTAGTGAAGAAAGGGAACAAACAAAGCAGGGTTTACTCTGTTAATGCTAAGAATAAAAGTCTGCCTTCTTATACATCCAATCCAGGCATGGACCTGCCAGGGATTTTGCCTTTCTGTCTCTTTGGAAAAGTTTGGGTTTGTGCTCTTTGTTGTGTGAAACAAAGCTGGTTTCCACTGGCAGCCCAGCACAGGTGTTTGCCCACCTGTTGAGGTCTCATCACAACTGCAGCAAACTCAGCGTGTTCCCAGCTGCCTTGTGGAGTGTTTAATTTCCAAACACACCTTCTTCCACTCTGTCTGGAAACTGTGTGGCTCACACAGCGTGGTTCTGATATTATCTTCTCCATAATCTAAACATAAAAACAACTTGCATGCACAGGCTGTTTACAAGGGAACATTTTCCTTTAGGACTGAAATCACCACTAACCGCTTTAGAAATACCATTACTCGTTTGATGTCTCTCCAGGGAACGCATAAAATATCTCCATTACTAAATATATTAGTTCCACTGTACTTATCTGAAAAATATTACTGTGTTTTGCAACAGTTATAACAACAGAAGATTGGTTTAGTGATCAATTTCCCATTTATTTGATGTTCATGCTTGAAATGATTGTTTCATGTGGCATATTCTTGATTTTTTTAAAGCTTTCTTCTTTGTTTCTTTCTATGTCAATCTTCTTTGTTATTTCTTTCATTACTATTGGAAATGTTGTGCCTTTTGTCCTTTGAACTTGCCAAGACAGATGGGCCTGCTTCTGTTTTGGGCTGTTACAGGGTTATAATTTTTAATGCTTCCTATAAAGCACTTTCCTACACATGTTCTCTATGCAAGTCTAACTACTAAACCTAAAACAATGTAACTTTTATCACCAAAAAGGCTGCAAAGAAAGGAAAAATAACCGAACAGGAGTATATTGAGCTGATGGTTAATAATACAGAAAGTTTCTCCTGTATGTTAAAAAAAATAAATATATATGTGTGTGTATTTCTTTGTCTTGCTAACGGGTGAAAAATGATTCAAGTTTTTTTAGATTTTTCCCTCTGCACAAGTCATTCAGCTGACAGTTTTGGTATTGCACCAAAATGGAAGTTTCACACCATGGGGAGAACAGACTGTCAGAGGATGCATTTTACACTTTCAGGAACTCTTTAAACACATTTTTATTACATTTTTAAATCAAGAGCCTGATTTCCAGATGTGCTAATAATTGCCAGAGAGCAGAATTTCCCTGTGGAAGCAGACAGAGAGCTACCGCTTTTGGAAAGCATCTCCTAAGGGTTTAGATATCAGATTCATTGGCTCCTGGGCAGCAAATATCCACTGGATATCTCTGTGTGCACATAAAGGAATACACACCCTTGAGGCATTTTCAGGTGGAAATAACCATGGACTAGCTACATGGGTTGAGGTTTTCAAGGGCAGAAATGCAACCTGTGTAACTTAATACCTGATAATTTTCTCTTTCTTCTTCTCCATTTTTTATTTTAAGAGAGCCATCAGTTCTTTAGTTCCACACATGAATTTCACGAGGGAATGGTTTCACTCTGCTTTATGCTTTCCGCTTTTGTCCTTTGCAAACATAATCACTGACATATTTAAATATTTTTTGTAACTACTAAAAATGTGAAGTAACCTGAACTATGACACCTCCAAAGCCTCAGCTGAAAGCCACCATCTTCAAGACTATTTTTTGTTTACAATTATATTTTGTTTCTTATCTTCTAACCATTATCTTAAAATCTATGTTGAAAAATCCCTCAACCTATATGATAGTTTTCTAGATTGCATCATTTTTGTCATGGACTTTTGCTTTTATTTCCAAGTCAAAGTAGGCAAAAATACAAAATCATCATCTTCCGTGTAATTTTCCCTCCGCAAAGCAACTTCCAGTCTTTAAAGTGAATAGTATTCTCTCCTTTCTAATCTCATGAAGAGATTTGTTGGTTCAATTCCTTTCCCCAGCCTGGGCTTATGTTACCCCTATCAGCTTGCCGTCATGGTGAGAAACATGCAAACGTTATTATTTCTGTTTTGTCAGCTACCTGATTATCTAGCAATATCCTTAGGTTCCTTTTATTAGGGATAAATCCCACTGAATCCCACTTCATTCTTTTGATTGTGACAGGAATATTGCATAAAAGCCTCACATTGTTTCCCACTGCTTTTCCTGGCAATCGAAGATTTTTAGTTCAGTCTTATTGAGTCTATTTCTGTTGTATTTCAGCTTTGTATCCACTGGCATCTCTCTGCCATGTGAGAAATATTCAAATACATTTTTTCTATGCAAAGGCAATATCAATTGGCCAGTTTCAGTGGTATTATAAATACTGCTTTGTTCTGAAATATACATGGAAGGCACAAGTTATTTTCTCATAGCTTTCTTTGCCTTGGCTTCTCTAGTAACCTCTATGGTTATTTTATAGGAATTTTGATACTTATTTTAGGCAGGATCTATGCCTCATGATCCACACTCAGTTTGATTTCTGCTTATCTAACTAAGAAGCTCAGCACTCTTACAAGGCCACAGTTTCTGGCATGAACTTCTGCAGCAGATTTTGTAAAGAAAACATCTGTGAGAAGATAAAGCTAAGTGTGACATTCTCCCTCAACACCAAGAGACCTGGGGGAAAATAAAGCAAACTTGGAAAAGGATCCACCTCCACTTGTTAATTTTTCATGCTTTTGATTCTGTAGTTGTCCGGGAATTGTATTTTTTTCCTTGTCATTACTCAACATTCTTAAAGGACGTAATTCATAAAAAAATCCTAGCAATTAATAGAATCACAGAATCATCAAGGTTCAAAAATATTTGTGAGGTCATTAAGTGCAATCATCAACACAGCACCACCACCTCATGTTAATCAGTAAATCATGTCCATAAATGTCATATGCACACATCTTCTGAACCCTTTCAGGGATGGTGATGACTCCACCATTTATATGGGCAGCCAGTTCCAATGCTTTGTATACCCTTCTGTGGGAGAAGTTTTCCTAATATCCAATCTAAACCTCCAATGGCACAACTTGAGGCTGTTTCCTCTTGTCCTATTCCCTGGGAGCAGAGCCTGACCCCCCCTGGCTGCCCCCTCCCATCAGGGCGTTGTGTAGAGCCACAAGGTCCCCCCTGAGCCTCCTTTGCTCCAGGCTGAGCCCCTTTCCCAGCTCCCTCAGCCACTCCTGGGGCTCCAGACCCTTCCCCAGCTCCATTCTCTTCCCTGGACACGCTCCAGCCCCTCAGTTCCTTGTCCTGAGTGGCCCAGAAGGGGACACAGCACTCAAGGTGTGGCCTCAGCAGCGCCAGCCCAGGGACGGTGCCTGCCCTGCTCCTGCTGCCACCCCATGGCTGGGACAGCCCAGGGGCCATTGGCCTTCTTGGCCACCTGGGCACCCCTGGGCT
>JAVTVJ010001544.1:0-15403 GCA_034509425.1 Eopsaltria australis | reverse complement strand
ACCTCCTTTACAGATAAACTGCACAATGCTAACTTTCAATGAAACTTTAGGCTTTAGCTTAAAAACATATAACATGCCTGGCCCTGAAATTCTGTTTTCATTTAAACGGTGCAGCTTATGAAGAAAATTAAATAATTTCAAGAAACATCTTCACTAAAACTGCAGGAAAAGGAACGCTGTGACTGAAGAGGATCTGGGCAATTTGTGAAAGATATGACCAGCTTTTGTGCAACTGTAACGTCCCACTGAATCTTACAAAAGTACCCCCAAAGTTGCCAGCAGTAAGATAATCAATCAAAGCACTGAGTTGCTGAATACCCCACTAACATTCTTTTAACATTTTTCAAATCAGATAACAAAAAAGTGCCTTAAGCATTGTCTTGGTTTGGAAGACAGGTGTCTGATAAGGAAGGCAGGAGCCTCCCTTGGAATGGAAAACTGTAACCCCTCTCCCTCCAAATTATTATTAATAAGGAATCAAGGGGCTCTCAGGCAAAGATACGGGAATAGGAAAAGCAGTTCTTTACTAATATCTAAAACAAAGCTAACAAATAGCAACAACTATGGCATTAACCAAGCAACAGAACCAGAAACCCAGTGGCAGCCTGCTTGGCCTCAGGCACCTTTCCCTTTTGGTGCAGCTCCAGTCACAGTCGGCAGGGGGCGCCGGTGGCTCCTGGTGGGCAGGGTGGGTTCGATGACTTCCCCACGGCTGCAGGGGACGCTCCGGCGCTAGCCCAGGTAACATGTGTTAATGGCAGCCTGTGGCGGTGGTGCAGGTTACCCCAGAAGAAGAATTTCCAATGAGAAAGCCCTGGGGGGAGCAGGAGTGCTCCCCTGAGGTGGAGCAAACAATAGTTTAGCCCAGAAGAGGCTGGGCTCGAGACAGGTGAACACCCCCAGGGCTCATTGGGGAGCGCCACCTGCCCATCTCAGTCAGTCACCCCCAGTTTTCTAGAGAGTTCTCAGTTACTCTGTTGTTCATTGTATCATTCCCCTGTCTGTAACCCTCTCTCATCCCCCTTCTGTCCCTGGTTAGCTCCCTGTCCCCTGCTCCTCCCCGGTTCCTCCCCCCTGCTGCCCGGTGATTGGTCACCGGGGGAACAATAAAAGATTGTGTCACAGGGGAATCGGGGTCTTCCGACCCCTGGTGTCACAGAGTGCAGAACCTCGTGTCTGTGTCTCTTCATTCCCGGGGTTGGAAGATCCCCCTGAGGTGTGGGAGAGTTCGCCTACCAAGCAGCTAGCAGGGAGCGAGGGCAAGATTCGCTCAGCGACTGGGACCAAGGCTGGCCTCCGAGGACCCAAGTCGCCTCCGCCTTTGCTAGTAGCCACCTCCACTCCACCGAGGAGGCAGGCGGACGGCCACAGCTGGCGCCCAATGTGGGGCATTTGGTCAGCTTGACCGCTTGCCTCATCGGAGCGACCTTCACCAGAAGCGCGCCGTTGCAGCGTCAGCTGCCCTTCCTGAGGAGCTTCGCGTTCTAGTGGACTCTTCTGGAGGGGAGATCGAGCAACCTCTCTCCCGACGGAGTGAGGAGGGAGCCTCGGTCACCACACTGCCCTAGCCAGTGGACTGTGACCGGCGGTCAGGGACGGGAGACGTGCCAGGAATCTGGGACCCGGCGCGCAGAGTAAAATCGCTGCGCAGCGTCCGAAAAGTGAGTTTAAGATTTTCCCCTGACCCCACCGCGTTAGCTTTAGTTTTTTACGTTGTCCGTTTTGCCTCGGCTAGGAGTTGCTGCCGTTATGGGTGCCCGGCTTTCCAGGCAGCAAAAGGGGTTTTACTCCCAAATTAAGGGAGTTTTAACCGCGGAGGGGAAGCGTTTTTCGAAGCCTCTTTTAAGGGAATTCGTTAGATGGGTTTTTATTCAGTTTCCCTCGGTTTCTTCAGACTCAGTTCGAGATCTGGGTTTTTGGGACAAAGTTGGGGATTCTTTAACTAGGAAAATTAGACAGGGAGATGTTCGGGTGACTCGTTTTTATTCCGTTTTGATTTTAATTTGCGATTCTTTGAGGGCAATTACTAAGGGGAAAGTTGAGACCCCAGTTCCTCCTACCCCACCTTCCCTACCACCCCACTCTCCGCACCCCTCTTCCCTGAAGCGTCGAGAATTGCGTCGGGTGTCGTTTGCCCTCGATCCCCCGCAATCTCCGGCGCTCCCTGACTGGTGGGGAGAGGGCCCCTCCGCACCGGACCTTCCCTTAGATCTTTTACCTATGTCCGAGTACCCGGTTATGCCCGTTACCCCCCCCCTTATCGTAGCTATAATAGAGAAGATGGCCGCCGCGAAAAACAAAACGGCGCGGGCCTCGTGGCTGGCGCGCCTTCCACCCCCCGTTTTGGCGCCAAGAGCCACTTTGCGCGGGATCCCCCCCTTCCCCGGACTCCTCCCCTGAGCCTGCCCACAGAGTCCTCCGCCCCCCGGGCTGTCCCGCTGCCGATGTCGCGTCGGGGCGTGGTATCGCGTTGGGCCCCTCCCATCCCATCGGGACCTCCTGCCGGCCCCGCGCGGCACCCATCCCCTCGCGCTCCGCCCTCTCCGGTTCCCACGCCCCCCCTTCCGGTCCTCGACACCTAGAACCCGGAAGGGAGGAGGCCGGGGCCTACCGGCACTCTGGGCCCCGAAGCTTAGAACTCGGGAGGGGGGAGGCCGAGGCCTGCCGGCACCCCAGGCCCCGGAGCCTAGAACCTGGAGGCCCACAGGCCGAGGCTGGTGCCGAGGCCTGGGACCGGGCCCAGGCCTGCCCGGGTTCAGATCACCTAGAACCCGGGGGCCTAGGGGGCGCGGCCCAGGAGGGGGGACAAGGCCTGGTAGCCCTATCGGTCTCCCTGGGTAGGCGTGGGCGGAATCCCCGGTGGGAGCCTTTCCCAGTCTCCCAGCTGCGAGACCTATGTAAGATGATCAGCGACCACGGGCTGGAATCATCTTACAGCCAGGGCATGCTCAGGGCAACCTTTAGGTCCAACCTCTTAGTCCCGGAGGACCTTAAGTCAATCATGGAAGGGATCCTAGCTCCTGAAAATTACATGCTATGGGAAAGGGCTTGGAAGCGCCTGCTAGAGGACCTCTTGGGAGAATATGATGGGGAGGATGAGGTCGATGACCTGACAATGGACCACCTAGCAGGCGAGGGGGACTTTAGCAAGGGTGAGGAGCAGGCTGCACAGCTCCCAACGAGGGCTATTAGAGACATACAGCAGGCTGCACTCAGGGCCCTCCTGACGTTACCATCTGCAGAGGTGCCCTCAGATGGGTATGCCACCATCAGGCAACAGCCGGAGGAGAGCTTTGTTAAGTTTGTGGGCCGAGTGAGGATGGCCCTCGAGAAACAGGAGGAAGACCCCTCAAACCAAGCAAAGCTCCTCCGGTCAGTGGCATACACCAATGCCAACGTTGCCTGCAAGGCAGTCCTAAAAACCCTCCCTAAATTGCCTCGGCCCACCTTAGAGGCAATGTTGGAAGCGTGCGCCGAGATCACCCCCGAGCCATCAGTAGCAACCCCTCCTCCAGGCCGCAGACCCCAACAGCAAAGGAGGTATGTGGCAGCAGCAGGGGCTGCCACCCCTGGAATTGACAACAACTGAACTGGACATAACAAGTGTTATAACTGTGGACAGGGTGGGCACATCGTACGCTTTTGTCCAAAGTCCCGGAGAAATAACACCTCTTGTTCTAAGCCTCCCTCAGGTCCCGGAGCGGTGCTCTGCCCGTGTTGCCGCCAGCACCAGGGAAACGGGCAGAGGAGCGCGGTACAGCACCGTGCTGTGACACCAAATTAAATGCTGACAACACCGGGACCACCATCGCCGCTCCGGCGAGACCGCCCGCCACACCATCGGCGGGAGAGGGAGACGCTCCAGCGACCAAGGACAGGACCAGGTTTCACCTGGTAAGTGCCCACCCTCAACATGTCACACATACAGACTTCTGCGGCTATAACGTGTTCCTTTGTGGAGACATTTACGAAAGAACTGAGCTTTTGGTTATAGGAGATTCCACCATGGGCCCTCCCGGGCTCTTTGTTCTCCCACAAATTGTAGCTGCAGTTCCTGGTCAGACTTTTAAAATTACCGCGGCTTGCCACTCAGCTCCCTGGTTTATGCCCAGGGGCCAATGGCTGGCACACGCGATTGTAATTCCTGAAGATCTCCCGAGAGCAAAAATGACACCACAGGCACTGTATTCAGAACTCCTGGAACTACAAGACCCACCGTTGTGCCGCCTCAAAACGCAAGCAGCAGTGCACATAACTGTTGCCTTTCCCCACCTAGAAAAACTCGATCATTTAGCAAGAGTAATATAAAAGATCTTTATTTTAAGTCTTCAGGAGCCAGTTATGAAAGGTGTCCATAAAGCCCAGCCCTCCAGGGTGAGTACATATTTATAGCCTTTTAGGAAATTAGCAGAATTGATTAAGAGCACCAATAAGGAGAACAACTCCGTATTCAATTCCCCCTTCAGTCCAGCCCCTTCCTGGACCCCCCTCTCGAGCACTGGCTTACTTTGTTATGAAAATACCCAGAGTTTGTTCTGTGGCCTTGGTCCCGAAGCAAACCGAGATAGACAGGCCTGACCCCCTGGGGCTTTGGAGCTCTGAACTTTGTTTGTCTTTCTGCTTAGGGAAAGGCTATGAAAGTATGGAAAAACTAGCTATTAATATAGTAGGCTACAGAGCCACAAAAATATGTGCAGAGAGTACAGAGAACATATAAAAGAAAAAAGGCAGAAACCAAACGGCATCATTCCCCCCTTTTTAAGAGACTAACAAGACTCTGTCTTGTCTAGTCTCTACTCTGCATTCAACCATACCTCTGGTTTATACAACTGGCTATCCCACTAGTTGTTACACAGATGCTAATTATAACTACAGTTACTATGAACATTTCTTTTATCTAGTTTCAGTTTGGTAACCATGAAGTGAGTGTACTGAAGATATTCAAGGTTCAGTAAGCTCTTTTGAGATTTACTTGGTGTAGAATTTGAGTTTGCTTTCAAATTTCAACCAAATTTCTAAAAAAAATTTTCATTCAGATTTGCATAAGAACAACAACTAGTGTTAATGATTTTGTGGCTAGTAGGAAATTAAGAGCTATTTTGTTTTGTCAACAGCCTTTAATATGATTAAACATTACATTTGGAATCACAGCTCCTATGCACAGGCCCAAATCTTTATCTTGGGGCAAAACACCCAGGCAGATTCTCAACTTTGGACAAGTGTCCTTATGAAGAGTTTTTGATACATTTTGACTAGAGTACATGCAAATTTTAGGACCAAATTGAATCACGGTTACCAACTGTACAGATAAGAGGTACAAAAGAACAGTTTAAATCATATCATCTCAATTTGTATCAGTCTCTGTTTTCTTGCTGTCTATGGAGCAGACGTCTTCTTAACTCTGGAGCAGTGAATTCAAGGCTCTCTGCCAGCAGCTTTGCATTTGGTGAGGGTAGTCAGGACTTGGAATGACTCTTTTTACTTAGCTCGTAAGATTACTGTCCCTTCATTCAACATAGACTCAGTCTCTAGGCTTGAATAGTTGCTAGTCTTCCTTCCTTCTAGATGACTTTGCTCAGTTCTAGATCCTTCATTGATATAATCAGTTCAGCTTTTTGTGATGGCTACATTGGATGGTAACACTTTTCTCATGGTTACCTGGTTCGTGGTTGTTCCTGCATAACCTGTCTTTTGTTTGCCATCTCGCATGAAGCTGCTCTCATCTGCATACAGCTCCCAGGCTGGCACATCTTTCAGGTCTGCTCTGCTGGAATAGGCTTCTTCCATGGTCTGCAAACAGTCAGACTTAAATACATTATCAGTTAGTGCTGGGAACAGACATACTAGGATTGACAGCAAACGTTTTCAGAATAACATTATCCAGTTTCAGTAGCATGGCATAGGGTCCATGTCTTCTATGTTCACAGAACAAACTTACAGTGGGTTGCATGCACTGTTGGATGTATCAATTCTTGGCTGCTGGTTGGATGCAGCAATTTTCAGTTGCTGACTGCCCTAGTTCTCCAGTTTCAGGATTATTTTACATAATAGTAAAGAGTCCTTGGTCTTTTTTACTCACAAGGATACAGGAGAAGGTCTTTTACAAATTTAACTCAGTAAACCATTCTAAGATATTTGTTAACACAGGACTCTGCTTACTTATAGCATGGTTTAAGGGAGCCTAAAAACGGCTTCTTGTTCTTTGGGCTCGGTGTTTCCCTTTTGAGTGCTTACCAGAGCAGACAAAGAGCGCTCGCTGCCCTCGCACGGCCGGGGACGGGCGCGGCATGCGGGCACCCCCGCCCAGGGGCACCCCCGGCTCGCCCGCGCTCGGCCCGTGCTGCTGCTCACAGCGGCTCTCGGGTGTCCTTAAAACAAGCTCGTTACTGTGGAAAGTGCGATAGGGCCGTTCCTGCTCTTAGATCTCACACTCCCGGCCCGCTCTGGGCCGGTGCGGGCGGGCCCAGGAGCAGCGAGTGAGCCGGGCCGTGGCCGCGCAGCGGCGGCCCCGCCTCCGCCAGAGCAGGGCCGAAGCAGCGCAGCGGCAGCCCCGGTCCCGGTTCGCTTCCTGGGACCGCTCCCCCGCGCATCCCCCGGCCGTGACCAGGGCAATGGCAGGAATCACCTCCGCCCCTCTCAGAGCGGCTGGTGCCCCGCTTCTGTCACGGGGGAGTGACCGCCCTGCTCGCGGAGCCGTCCCGGAAGTCCGGGAGTCGCCCTTGCCTTAAAAGCTTGGAAAAACTTGTTACAGATGGAACATAGACAGTGGGGGCTTCTCCCCCTTCCCTTACACTGGTGCGAACCGAGCTTTCTCGGCCGTTCCACAAAACTTGCTGGAAGCGAGGATCTCTCCCTCGCCTCCCACTAAGGAGCAGGCTGGACACCAGCCTCTCCACAGACCTGTAGGAAGGAGGATTTCTCCCCAGCCTCCCACCACGGAGCAGGCTGGCCACCCAGCCGCTCCACAAACCTGTAGGAAGCGGGGCCCATCCCCCACCTCCTACCAAGAAGCAGACCAGGCCTCCCCCGGCCGCTCCATGCCCAGATGTCTCCAGGCCAGCTTTCAATTCAAAACTCGCATGTGCTAAACATGAAATAAACTTTCGCACTGTGATTTGCTTTTCTCTACCAGTGAACAATCTCAGCCGAGATCACACACCCGCCTCCTCCCCACCAGCCGATCTCTGGGGCAGGTTGGAAAATCGGCAACAGGAAAAACTTGGAGAAATGATTTCAAAAGCAAATTTTCTCACCACCACGCCAGGTTGTCCTGGGATCGCTAACAATTACTGACTTTAAACAGATACACAATACATAAACAATACACACACATACAAACTACACACTACACAACGAAAAGAACCACCTTTATACTACCTCCTGTGGGATCTTGGAACCATGGTGTCTCGACCTCAGGCCCGTGGCAGGGAATTCTTTAGATTGCTGTCAGAAAGGAATTCCTTGCAGGATGTTTTCGGTCCAGAGGAAGGGTACCAGGTTCTCGTGTCCCTTCTGGGTGTGCCAAATAACTGTTGCCTTTTCCCCCAGCCTGGAAAAGAAACTCGAGATCATTTTAGCAAGGAGGTAATATAAAAGGGGATCTTTATTTTGAAGGTCTTCAGGAGCAGTTATGGAAAGGTGTCCATAAAAGCCCAGCCCCTCCAGGGGTGAGTACATATTTATAGCTTTTAGGAAATTAGCATAATTAAGAGCACCAATAAGGAGAACAAGTGGCGATTCAATTCCCCCTCAGGTCCAGCCCCTTCCCTGGAGCCCCCCTCTCAGCACTGGCTGCACTCTGCTTATGAAAATGTACCTCAGAGTTGTTCTCGGCCTTGGTTCCCAGGAAGAACTGCGATAGGACAGGGCCTTGCAACCCCCTGGGGCTTGGAGCTCTGGAATTTGTTTTGTCTTTCTGCTTAGGGAAAGGCTATGGAAAGGTACTGGAAAAACTAGCTATTAATATAGTAGGCTACAGAGCCACAAAAATATGGGCAGAGAGTACAGAGAACATATAAAAGAAAAAAGGCAGAAACCAAACGGCATCACCGGGAGCACAGTGCCTTAGGGCCGGGACACAAAAAGTGTCCCTTTTCTCTGAGAAAGAGAACTCTGCCCCCCAGTTTCTTGATGTCAGTTTGGAGGAGGCTTTTGGGCCTGCAAGGGCAGCCAGGGTCCTTGTTGGTGGCAGCTTGGGTCTGCGAGGAATCTTAATCCATGCGGAATTTAGCAAATGCAGGCTGTCAACTCCCAGATATGTGGCCTTTCGATGCAAACAATGGCGCTTTCCATGTGAAAGAAATTCAGTCCCTAGATGCATGATGCCGGCCAGTTTTTAGGGGCATTTAGCCTACAATTGCAGCCCAGAGTTCTAGTTGATGGCAGCTTGGGTTTCCTGGGAAGGATCTTGATCCATGGCGGCATTTCAGGTGTGTCCGGGAGCAGAGTGACTTAGGGCCGGGACACAAAAAGTGTCCCTTTTCTCTGAGAAAGAGAACTCTGCCACCCAGTTTCTTGATGTCAGTTTGGAGGATGGGTTTTGGCCCTGCAAGGGCAGCCAGGGTCCTAGTCGGTGGCAGCTTGGGTCTGTGAGGGATCTTGCTCCATGCGGAATTTGAAGAGGCGGCAGTCGTCTCCCAGACAGGGGGCCTACGATACAAATGATGGCACTTTTCCACGTGAAAGAAAACTTAGGCCCCCAGATTCATGATGTCTGTTTGGTGGAGGGTTTGGCCCTACAAATGCAACCAGAGTCCTGGTTGATGGCATCTTGCGTCAGCGAATAATCTTGATCCATACGGAATTTCAGGTGGCATCCGGGAGCAGAGTGCCTAGGGCCGGGACACAAAAAGTGTCTTTTCTTTCTCTGAGAAAGAAGAACTCTGCCCTGACAGTTTCTTGAATGTCAGTTTGAGGAGGTTTGGCTGCAAGGGCAGCCAGGGTCCGCTGTTGGTGGCAGCTTGGGGTCTGCGAGGAATCCTAATCATGCGGATTTTCAGCTGCGGCTAGTCAACTCCCGATATGTGGCCCTTCGAATGCAAACAATGGCGCATTTCCATGTGGAAGAAACTCAGTCCCCCAGATGCATGATGCCAGTTTTAGGAGCGCATTAAGCCCTACAATTGGCAGGCCAGAGCTTTCTTAAAGCTGATGGCAGCTTGGGTCTGGGAAGGATCTTGATCCATGCGGCATTTCAGGTGGCGTCCGGTGTTGCCTTTTCCCCCAGCCTGGAAAAGAAACTCGAGATCATTTTAGCAAGGAGGTAATATAAAAGGGGATCTTTATTTTGAAGGTCTTCAGGAGCAGTTATGGAAAGGTGTCCATAAAAGCCCAGCCCCTCCAGGGGTGAGTACATATTTATAGCTTTTAGGAAATTAGCATAATTAAGAGCACCAATAAGGAGAACAAGTGGCGATTCAATTCCCCCTCAGGTCCAGCCCCTTCCCTGGAGCCCCCCTCTCAGCACTGGCTGCACTCTGCTTATGAAAATGTACCTCAGAGTTGTTCTCGGCCTTGGTTCCCAGGAAGAACTGAGATAGGACAGGGCCTTGCAACCCCCTGGGGCTTGGAGCTCTGGAATTTGTTTTGTCTTTCTGCTTAGGGAAAGGCTATGGAAAGGTACTGGAAAAACTAGCTATTAATATAGTAGGCTACAGAGCCACAAAAATATGGGCAGAGAGTACAGAGAACATATAAAGAAAAAAGGCAGAAACCAAACGGCATCATTCCCCCCTTTTTTAGAGACTAACAAGACTCTGTCTTGTCTAGTCTCTACTCTGCATTCAACCATACCTCCGGTTTATACAACTGGCTATCCCACTAGTTGTTACACAGATGCTAATTATAACTACAGTTACCATGAACATTTCTTTTATCTAGGTTCAGTTTGGTAACCATGAAGTGAGTGTACTGAAGATATTCAAGGTCCAGTAAGCTCTTTTGAGAGTTACTTGGTGTAGAATTTGAGTTTGCTTTCAAATTTCAACCAAATTTCTAAAAAAATTTTTCATTCAGATTTGCATAAGAACAACAACTAGTGTTAATGATTTTGTGGCTAGTAGGAAATTAAGAGCTATTTTGTTTTGTCAACAGCCTTTAATATGATTAAACATTACATTTGGAATCACAGCTCCATGGGCACAGGCCCAATCTTTATCTTGGGGCAAAACTTACCAGGCCAGATTCTCAACTTTGACAAGTTGTCCTTATGAAGAGCTTTTGGATACATTTTGGACTAGAGTTACATGCAAATTTAGGACCAAATTTGAATCACGGTTACCAACTGTACAGATAAGAGGTACAAAAGAACAGTTTAAATCATATCATCTCAATTTGTATCAGTCTCTGTTTTCTGGCTGTCTATGGAGCAGACGTCTTCTTAACTCTGGAGCAGTGAATTCAGGCTCTCTGCCAGCAGCTTTGGATTTGGTGAGGGTAGTCAGGACTTGGAATGACTCTTTTTACTTAGCTCGTAAGATTACTGTCCCTTCATTCAACATAGACTCAGTCTCTAGGCTTGAATAGTTGCTAGTCTTCCTTCCTTCTAGATGACTTTGCTCAGTTCTAGATCTTTCATTGATATAATCAGTTCAGCTTTTTGTGATGGCACATTTGATGGTAACACTTTTCTCATGGTTACCTGGTTCGTGGTTGTTACTGCATAACCTGTCTTTTGTTTGCCATCTCGCATGAAGCTGCTCTCATCTGCATACAGCTCCCAGGCTGGCACATCTTTCAGGTCTGCTCTGCTGGAATGGTCTGCAAACAGTCAGACTTAAATACATTATCAGTTAGTGCTGGGAACAGACATACTAGGATTGACAGCAAACGTTTTCAGAATAACATTATCCAGTTTCAGTAGCATGGCATAGGGTCCATGTCTTCTATGTTCACAGAACAAACTTACAGTGGGTTGCATGCAACTGTTGGATGTATCAATTCTTGGCTGCTGGTTGGATGCAGCAATTTTCAGTTGCTGATTGCCCTAGTTTTCCAGTTTCAGGATTATTTTACATAATAGTAAAGAGTCCTTGGTCTTTTTTACTCACAAGGATACAGGAGAAGGTCTTTTACAAATTTAACTCAGTAAAACATTCTAAGATATTTGTTAACACAGGACTCTGCTTACTTATAGCATGGTTTAAGGGAGCCTAAAAACGGCGTCTTGTTCTTTGGGCTCGGTGTTTCCCTTTTGAGTGCTTACCAGAGCAGACAAAGAGCGCTCGCTGCCCTCGCACGGCCGGGGACGGGCGCGGCATGCGGGCCACCCCCGCCCAGGGGCACCCCCGGCTCGCCCGCGCTCGGCCCGTGCTGCTGCTCACAGCGGCTCTCGGGTGTCCTTAAAACAAGCTCGTTACTGTGGAAAGTGCGATAGGGCCGTTCCTGCTCTTAGATCTCACACTCCCGGCCCGCTCTGGGCCGGTGCGGGCGGGGCCCAGGAGCAGCGAGTGAGCCGGGCCGTGGCCGCGCAGCGGCGGCCCCGCCTCCGCCAGAGCAGGGCCGAAGCAGCGCAGCGGCAGCCCCGGTCCCGGTTCGCTTCCTGGGACCGCTCCCCCGCGCATCCCCCGGCCGTGACCAGGGCAATGGCAGGAATCACCTCCGCCCCTCTCAGAGCGGCTGGTGCCCCGCTTCTGTCACGGGGGAGTGACCGCCCTGCTCGCGGAGCCGTCCCGGAAGTCCGGGAGTCGCCCTTGCCTTAAAATCTTGGAAAAACTTTTTACAGATGGAACATAGAAAGTGGGGGCTTCTCCCCCTTCCCTTACAATGGTGCGAACCGAGCTTTCTCGGCCGTTCCACAAAACTTGCTGGAAGCGAGGATCTCTCCCTCGCCTCCCACTAAGGAGCAGGCTGGACACCCAGCCTCTCCACAGACCTGTAGGAAGCGAGGATTTCTCACTCGCCTCCCACCAAGAGCAGGCTGGGCACCCAGCCGCTCCACAAACCTGTGGGAATCTCTCACCAGCTTCCCACGCCAGCCGCTCCACAAACGCTGTAGAAGTGGGAAATCTCCCCAGCCTCCACCAGGAGCAGGCACCCAGCGCTCCACAAACCTGTAGGAAGTGGGAATCTCTCCCCAGCCTCCCACCAAGGAGCAGGCTGGACACCCAGCCGCTCCACAAACCTGTAGGAAGAGGGGCCCATCCCCCACCTCCTACCAAGAAGCAGACCAGGCCTCACCCGGCCGCTCCATGCCCAGATGTCTCCAGGCCAGCTTTCAATTCAAAACTCGCATGTGCTAAACATGAAATAAACTTTCGCACTGTGATTTGCTTTTCTCTACCAGTGAACAATCTCAGCCGAGATCACACACCCGCCTCCTCCCCACCAGCCGATCTCTGGGGCAGGTTGGAAAATCGGCAACAGGAAAAACTTGGAGAAATGATTTCAAAAGCAAATTTTCTCACCACCACGCCAGGTTGTCCTGGGATCGCTAACAATTACTGACTTTAAACAGATACACAATACATAAACAATACACACACATACAAACTACACACTACACAACGAAAAGAACCACCTTTATACTACCTCCTGTGGGATCTTGGAACCATGGTGTCTCGACCTCAGGCCCGTGGCAGGGAATTCTTTAGATTGCTGTCAGAAAGGAATTCCTTGCAGGATGTTTTCGGTCCAGAGGAAGGGTACCAGGTTCTCGTGTCCCTTCTGGGTGTGCCAAATAACTGTTGCCTTTTCCCCCAGCCTGGAAAAGAAACTCGAGATCATTTTAGCAAGGAGGTAATATAAAAAGGGATCTTTATTTTGAAGGTCTTCAGGAGCAGTTATGGAAAGGTGTCCATAAAAGCCCAGCCCCTCCAGGGGTGAGTACATATTTATAGCTTTTAGGAAATTAGCATAATTGATTAAGAGCACCAATAAGGAGAACAAGTGGCGATTCAATTCCCCCTCAGTTCCAGCCCCTTCCCTGGAGCCCCCCTCTCAGCACTGGCTGCACTCTGCTTATGAAAATGTACCTCAGAGTTGTTCTCGGCCTTGGTTCCCAGGAAGAACTGCGATAGGACAGGGCCTTGCAACCCCCTGGGCTTGGAGCTCTGGAATTTGTTTTGTCTTTCTGCTTAGGGAAAGGCTATGGAAAGGTACTGGAAAAACTAGCTATTAATATAGTAGGCTACAGAGCCAGAAAAATATGTGCAGAGAGTACAGAGAACATATAAAAGAAAAAAGGCAGAAACCAAACGGCATCACGGGAGCACAGTGCCTTAGAGCCGGGACACAAAAGCTGTCCCTTTTCTCTGAGAAAGAGAACTCTGCCCCCCAGTTTCTTGATGTCAGTTTGGAGGAGGGTTTTGGCCCTGCAAGGGCAGCCAGGGTCCTGATCGGTGGCAGCTTGGGCCTGCGAGGAATCTTGATCCATACGGAATTTGAAGAGGCGCGCAGTCGACTCCCAGACATGGGGCCTACGATACATATGATGCATTTCCACGGAAGAAAACTTAGGCCCAGATGCATGATGTCGGTTTGGTGGGGGTTTTGGCCCTACAAATGCAACCAGCGTCCTGGTGATGTTTTTTTTTTTCCGCCATCTTGCATCAGCCGAATAATCTTGGATCATACGGAAATTTCAGGTAGTGTCCCGGAGCAGAGTGCCTTAGGGCCGAGACACAAAAGGTGTCCCTTTTCTCTGAGAAAGAGAACTCTGTCCCCCAATTTCTTGATGTCAGTTTGGAGGAGGGTTTTGGCCCTGCAAGGGCAGCCAGGGTCCTTCTTGGTGGCAGCTTGGGTCTGCGAGGAATCTTAATCATGCGGAATTTCAGCATGCGGCTGTCAACTCCCAGATATGTGGCCTTCGATACAAACACTGGCGCTTTTCCATGTGAAAGAAAATTCAGTCCCCCAGATGCATGATGCCAGTTTTTAGGAGGCATTTAGCCCTACAATTGCAGCCAGAGTTCTAGTTGATCGCAGCTTGGGTCTGGGAAGGATCTTGATCCATGCGGATTTAGGTTGTGTCCGGGGAGCAGGAGTGCCTTAGGGCCGCGGACACAAAAAAGTGTCCCTTTTCTCTGGAAAGATAGCTCTTGCCCCCAGTTCTTGATGTCAGTTTGGAGGAGGCGTTTTGGCCCTGCCAAGGGCAGCCAGTGTTCCTAGTCGGTGCCAGCTTGGCGTCTGCCGAGTGATCTGCTCCATGCCGAATTTGAAGAGGCGGCAGTCTTTACTCCCAGACATGCGGCCTACGATACAAAATGATGGCACTTTCCATTGCAAAGAAAACTTAGCCCCCAGATCATGCATGTCAGTTTGGAGGAGGGTTTTGGCCCTGCAAGGGCAGCCAGGGTCCTTGTCGGTGGCAGCTTGGGTCTGCGAGGAATCTTAATCCATACGGAATTTCAGGAGGCAGCAGGGAGCAGAGTGCCTAGGGCCGGGACACAAAAAGTGTCCCTTTTCTCTGAGAAAGAGAACTCTGCCCCCCAGTTTCTTGATGTCAGTTTGGAGGAGGGTTTTGGCCCTGCAAGCGCCAGCCAGGGTACCCTGTCGTGGCAGCTTGGGTCTGCCGAGGAATCTTGATCCATACGGAATTTGAAGACGCAGCAGGGAGCATAGTGCCCTAGGGCCGGGACACAAAAAGTGTCCCTTTTCTCTGAGAAAGAGAACTCTGCCCCCCAGTTTTCTGACATCAGTTTGGTGGAGGGTTTTGGCCCTGCAAGGGCATCCAGGGTCCTTGTCGGTGGCAGCTTGGGTCTGCGTGGAATCTTAATCCATGCGGAATTCAGCATGCGGCTGTCAACTCCCAGATATGTGGCCTTCGATACAAACAATGGCGCTTTTCCATGTGAAAGAAAACTCCGTCCCCCAGATCCATGATGCCAGTTTTTAGGAGGCATTTAGCCCTACAATTGCAGCCAGAGTTCTAGTTGATGGCAGCTTGGGTCTGGGAAGGATCTTGATCCATGCGGCATTTCAGGTGGCGTCCGGTGTTGCCCTTTCCCCCAGCCTGGAAAAGAAACTCGAGATCATTTTAGCAAGGAGGTAATATAAAAGGGGATCTTTATTTTGAAGGTCTTCATGAGCAGTTATGGAAAGTTGTCCATAAAAGCCCAGCCCCTCCAGGGGTGAGTACATATTTATAGCTTTTAGCGAAATTAGCATAATTAAGAGCACCAATAAGGAGAACAAGTGGCGATTCAATTCCCCCTCAGGTCCAGCCCCTTCCCTGAAGCCCCCCTCTCAGCACTGGCTGCACTCTGCTTAGGAAAATGTACCTCAGAGTTGTTCTCGGCCTTGGTTCCCAGGAAGAACTGAGATAGGACAGGGCCTTGCAACCCCCTGGGGCTTGGAGCTCTGGAATTTGTTTTGTCTTTCTGTTTAGGGAAAGGCTATGGAAAGGTACTGGAAAAACTAGCTATTAATATAGTAGGCTACAGAGCCACAAAAATATGGGCAGAGA